>PVIU01000018.1:109350-422061 GCA_004026605.1 Ondatra zibethicus | reverse complement strand
AATAGATATGATCTATCTGTCTGTCTATCTATGTATCTATGTATCTATGTATCTATGTATCTATCTATCTATCTATCTATCTATCTATCTATCTATCTATCTATCTATCTATCTATCCAACCATCCTCCTTCTCTTGGAGGGAGAACATGGGGTCTGCTTCCAGCCTAGAAGCCAAGGGTAAAAGGAAGGTACATCCATCTCCCTATTTCCCAGCTTCCTCTTTGATTTTTGGTTTTGCGTTCTAAGTTCAAAGTTAGGAGAGCAAGGAAAAGATTTGACACTGATCAGGTTTTGGTGTCATCTGAACGGGCAGGCATTTAAAGATGACTTCCCTGACAGGATGGCTTCTGCAGTTCTTTGGAGATTTCCCTATCTGAAGCACCTACTATAATGATTCTTATAGCTCTCACTCTCTCTCTCCCCACATACACGCACATACACATACACACACACACACACACACACACACACACACACACACACACAGAGGGAGAGAGAGAGAGAGAACTGACAGGAGCCGCTCTAAAGGGAGAGGAACAAGAGAGAATGCTGGGATATATGTAACATGAAAGCAGAGGGGGCTGTCTGTGGGGAAAGGCAGTGGGAAGAGAGTAAGAACATATAATGAAACATGTATGAAAATGCCATAACAATAGCTGGTAAGATGGCACACACTGTCAAACCTGAAGTCCTGAGTTCAATCCCCAGAACCTACATGGCAGAACTGCAAGTTGTCCTCTGACTGCCACACACCCACAAGAAACAAATGTAAAAAGAAAAAGAAGTCATACTGAAACCCATTATTTTGTACGCTTTCTCTGTAGGCACCCCAGAGTCCTTCTAAGGCGTCTGCAAACCCAGCCACTCTATTTAAACCCAGGTCATCCAGCATTCTCTCCTATGACCGCCCACATCTTTGCCCTAAAAAACTCCCAAAGATAATAGGCTAGCAAGGGATCCGCTTCTCCCTCTGCCATCAGCCAGCAACTGTATTTGGGTTTTCCCAAGCACAGATCTGGTCTGGGCATTGACCAACTCCAGGAACAGAGTTGATTCTCCAACAGAAACTGCCACAAAGGCGCCCTCACTTTCTACAGAGGATTGCATTCTGCTCTCCTCCTCTGACTCGGACCTTCTCTATGGCCTATGGTAGATGCGGGGTTCGGGATCTGAAACGGTCTTCATGCACTGCCTGCACAAGTTCCAGAGAGATGCATTTTATATACACTCCTTGTTCTCAGCCTCCAGGAGACTCAAGCAAAACTGAGAGGGGAAAGGCTTTCTTATGTGCTGTGTAGTGCAGTGTACACTAGTATTAGTATTCAACAGAACCTAAGACACATATGGGATATTTCCTATTGAAAGGTATAAATCTCAAGCTTTTCTTATCCAGTGTATTTTCTTGAGGTATTCATGTTAACACATAGAGTTAGAGCTGACCCATGCTAGCAGTAGAGAACAGTAATCCTATTGTCCTATACACATCTTTCCCACATGTTTTCACTGTTACACACACTGACTTTTTTGTGTACTATCTCCCACCTGTTCACTTCCTCTGTATCTTCATGCTCTGAGTAGTGGGAACTGCTGGTTCCCTCTCCCCCGCCTTTGCTTGCCTGGTGTATTGTAAGGATCTACCTTTCCAATACCCTCTTTGTCCATCTGTATTGGTTACTCACTAGAAATAGTTTTTACTTTTTGTCTCTCTTTTTTAAAGATTTATTTATTATGTATACAGTGCTCTGCCTGCATGTCTGCCTGCAGGCCAGAAGAGGGCACCAGATCTCATTAAGGATGGTTGTGAGCCACCATGTGGTTGCTGGAAATTGAACTCAAGACCTCTGAAGAGCAGAAAGTGCTCTCGACCTCTGAGCCATCTCTCCAGTCCTTGTCTCCTTTCTTGTCTTCTGCTAAACAGACTGAATTTTTTTGTTTTGTTTTGTTTTGAGACAGGTTCTGCATACCCTAGGCTGGCCTCAAAATCTTCATCTTCCAATATTTAAGAGTCATCACCCCTGGCTGAGTTTCCTTTAACCTTGTTTTTTCCTCATAGTTTAAGAATAATTGTGTTTCTTTAAATGCTGCCATTTTTAGGACACATGTTTAAAGAAATATTTGTGCCAATCTTCTTACAAGTCTCTTTCAAAAAGTCCTATTATGTTTTTAAAATATTCTTTTATTTCTGAGTGATATATTCTAAATGATTTCCTTATTATCAAGTTTCCAATTCACGATTTTTCTCTTAAGCTACATCATGTCTACTTTTAACCTGTTCAATGTTTCTACTTCAACAAACATGTCATTTCCACTGGACAAGCTGATTCTTTTTTCATTCTTATTTCTTTTTTTTTTTTTGTTTGTTTGTTTTTCGAGACAGGGTTTCTCTGTGGCTTTGGAGCCTGTCCTGGAACTCGCTCTGTAGACCAGGCTGGTCTCAATCTTTCTTATTTCTACTCCTTTCCTTTTTAAAATCTTTGTGAACATTCAAAACATATCTAAGATTTCATGGGACCTCCTGAAACTGAAAAGCTTCTGTAAAGCAAGGGACACAGTCAACAAGACAAAATGACAGCCTACAGAATGGGAAAAGATCTTCACTAACCCCACATCAGACAGAGGTCTGATCTCCAAAATATACAAGGAACTCAAGAAATTGGACACCAAAAAAATCAAGTAATCCAATAAAAAAATGGAGCACAGACCTAAACAGAGAACTCTCAACAGAGGAATCTAAAATGGCTGAAAGGCACTTAAGGAAATGTTCAACATCCTTAGTCATCAGAGAAATGCAAATCAAAACAACTCTGAGATTCCATCTTATACCTGTAAGAATGGCCAAGATCAAAAACACTGATGACAACTTATGCTGGAGAGGTTGTAGGGAAAAGGGAACACTTCTGCACTGCTGGTGGGAATGCGAGCTGGTACAGCCCCTTTGGATGTCAGTGTGACGATTTCTCAGAAAATTCTAACCTTCCTCAAGATCCAATAATACCACTTTTAGGTATATATCTAAAGGATGCTCAATTGTGCCACAAGGACATGTGCTCAACTATGTTCATAGCAGCTTTGTTTGTCATAGCCAGAACCTGGAAACAACCTAAATGCCCCTCGATTGAAGAATGGATAAAAAAAAATGTGGTACATTTACACAATGGAGTTCTACACAGCAGAAAAAAGTAATGACAGCTTGAATTTTGCAGGAAAATGGATGGAACTAGAAAGCATTATTTTGAGTGAGGTAACCCAGACACAGAAAGACAATTATCACATGTACTCACTCATAGGTGGTTTATAAACATAAAGCAAAGAAAACCAGCCTACAAACCACAATTCCAGAGATCTTAGACAACAATACGGACACTAAAAGAGACTTACATAGATATAATCTACATGGGAAGAAGAAAGTATAAAAAGACATGATCTCCTGAGTAAACTGGGAGCATGGGGACCTTGGGGGAGGGTTGAAGGGGGGAGAGGAGAGGCAGGGAGGGGAGCAGAGAAAAATGTAGAGCTCAATAAATATCATGGAAAAATAAAAAAAATATCTAAGATTTCAAATTGTTCTCTTATCCCCATTTCTTGGTGTAGAGAATTTATCATATCTACCTGTTCACTTACCCACCTCGTAGTTTACTTTCTCGTGGGGTTTGTCTGGACTATGAGTTCTCTAGAGGATTACTTTCCTTGGGAGTCTGTGTGTTCTAGGATATGGAGGGCTGAACAGGAAACTCACATGTGCCTCTTCAAGGTTTTGGAGTTTCCTGGTTTTACCCTAGACTTCATACTAACTTTGCAGTTTGTATGCATAGGAACAGGCATGTTGTTCTAATGTATTACAGTCAACTCTTTCTTATCTAAGACCCCCAACAAGATGGCAATCTTCACACTGTGTTCAACTGGTAGGCAGAATTTTTCTAGCTCACTTTCCACAAACATGGTAGACCTATTCTAGTTTTAAATTCCACTAGGGGCATGGGTACCAGCTCCAGCTCCCAACAGATGAGGCTAGGAGGCCTGTCCCATACTGACCTTACGTTCTAGCCTCTAACCAATTTCAATACCTCCAAACAATTCAGTTTCATCTTCTACTTAAGCTCCAGGATTCCATTCCTGTCTCTTCTTGGTACCTTAGGATTTTCTTTCTTGTAGACCAGGCTGGCCTGGAACACACTTAATATACCAGGATAACCTTGAACTCACAGAGATCTGCCCACCTCTGACTTCTCAGTGCTGGGATTAAAGGTGTGAGCCACCATGCCTGGCCTATTAAAGATTTTTAATCTAGTCATCTATACATGGTTGGAAACAGGTTAGAAATCCCAAATCAGATCATTTTGACTTATGGAACAAATAAATCCAAACTATTTTGTTGTTGCTTTTTGGAGACAGGGTTTCTCTGTGTAGTCCTGGCTGTGCTGGAACTTGCTTTGTAGACCAGACTGGTGGTGTAGGAGGTCCTTCTGTATTTTTGTTGCTTTCATTGGTTGAATAAAGAGACTGCCTTGGCCTTTTGATAGGGCAGCCCTTAGGTGGGCGGAGTAGATAGAACAGAATGTTGGGGAGAAGGGAAGTGTGGCAGACGCCATGCTTTTCTGGCTCAAGATGGACACTGGTTAGACTCATGCCAGTAAGCCACATCCTTGTGGTGAATACAGATTATTAGAAATGGGCTGAATCAAGATGTAAGAGTTGGCCAAGAAGAGGCTAGAACTAATGGGCCAGGCAGAGTTTAAATGAATACAGTTTCTGTGTAATTATTTCAGTGGCCTGGAGCTGGGCAGAAGGACACAGCCCGCTTGCCTCATACTACAGACTGGCCTTGAACTCAGAGATCTGCCTGCCTCTGCCTCCCCGAGTGCCGGGACCAAAGATATATGCCAACATTGTCTGACTTAAGTCCAAACTCTAAAGCTTGAAATAAAAGCTCTTCCAGGACCTGAGATCCTTTAGTGTCATGATATGCTCTAGATACTATCAGCAGCTGCCAAAACAGGGTTTCACACCCACTTCCTTTGCCCGATAACCATTTGTCTTTTAAAAACTCTTGAGTATCAGCTCTTCCATGAAGCCTCCCTTCTACTGCCTCTGACCACATTCCTGTTTGTATACCACTTCCTGAATCCATGCTTCTGCATGCACTCGTTAGCAAGACTATCTTTCCCACCAGACTACAGCTTGAGGATCAGAACTATTTGTTCTTAATTTATCTCCCCATCCTCAACGTACAGGAAGTAAAATGAAACAAAGCTATATACAATAGTTTCAGGTTTGAAGAGTAAGAGCAGAAACCAGACAGGGAATTCTACAGATATCAAAGAAATATTTGATTATAACTATTTTCACTTTTTGTTTTGTTTTGTTTTTTCAAGACAGGGTTTCTCTGTGTAACAGCTCTGGTTGTACTAGAATTTGCTTCGTAGACCAGATTGGTCTTGAAACTCACAGAGATTCGCCTGCCTCTGCCTCTGCCTCCCAAGTGCCACCAGCACCCCGCTTATTTTTACTTTTTTGAAGGGCAGGGTATGGTCGCAGGCAGCCCAGGCTCCTAGCCTTGAACTAGCTAGGTAGCTGAGGATGACCTTCAACTTCCACTGTCTGAGTGCTGGAGTTATAGAACCGCAAGCATACAAACTGCCATCCCTCAGAGGCATTGCTCAGAACACAGACACGAGAGAAAGGGCTGTGGAGTACAGCTGGGAAAGCTAATCTGAATACTGGACCGTTATCACTGGGAATGTGGTCCTTCTGTCTCGTCTTACAGCTGGGGACAGCTGCTATGCAGGGTGACAAGAATGCCTACGGAAGGCGGTCACTCATACACAGTGATGTGTGCAAAGTTGGTGAGTCCTGCAAAGAGAAGGTTCATAAAGCTTTCCGAAGCGCTAAACCTGAAAGAACTGGCATAGTCTGTATCTTTTCATTATAATAATAGTTCAAAAAATTGTTCTTAGAACTAATCACTTCATAAAGGAGTAAGATGAGATTAGCCAAATTAACCTTTACCATTTAAATGTGCACTACAAGAGTTCCACCAAGTATCCCTTTTATTGCATGAGATAAGACTATGGTGAAATTACTTGTAATATGCTGATAACAGAAGTAAAATGGTCTTAAGATTGTTATACCTTCCAGCTTGGCATTGAGAAACTTCTACTTCTTTTTAGTTCTAGTGGGCAGACTATATAGACTCAGATCGCCTAGTTCAAACCCCTGCTCTGCTACTCCGTGCTGCACTGGCCTTAGGCAAACCTCATCTCTCTATTTGTTGGCTCCTTTCTTTTTTTATGTAATGGGTTTTTTGCCTACATGCATGTCTGTTCACCAAGTATATGCCTGACACTTTCACAGGCCAGAAGAGGGCATCAAATATCTTGGAACTGGAGTTATAGATAGTTGTGAGCTGTCATGAGTGTTGGAAATAGAATTCAGGTCCTCTGGAAGTGCTCTTAACCAATAAGCCATGTCTCTGGATTCTTCATCTGTGAATGATAAAACCATACCTTTCATAGCTGTTACTAAGACTTAAGAGTCAATATCTGTAATGTAAAGCATTAGTTTAATGCCAGACCTATAAAAACAGGCTTGCTGGACAGTGGTAGTGCATGCCTTTAATCCCAGCACTCAGAAGGCAGAGGCAGGCAGATCTCTGTGAGTTCAAGGCCAGCCTGGTCTACAAGACAGGACAGGCCCCAAAGCTACAGAGAAACCCTGTCTCGAAAAATCAAACAGAACAAAATAAAACAAAACAGACAAACAAACAAACAAAACAGGCTCAACAAATGCCATCATTATTATCACCACAATAACGTTCTCTGGAGCTTGCCTTTACATTTTTATTCATTTGTGCATGCATAGATCATAGGGCATATGTGTTGGTCAGAAGACAGCAAGTAAGTTGGTTCTCTCCTTCCACCATTTAGGTCCTGGGTCACCAAAGCCAGGCCCTTAGTTAGGCTTGGCAGCAAGTGCCTTTACCCACTGCCTTGCACAGGAGAAAAAAAAACTATGGATCTTTACTACATGTCAGGCATAAAGGTCAATCGGCCCTCTCACCAAGCATTTACTTGTAAGTTCTATGACAGCTCTACAGGTTGAACAGTCCTGATACTGACGAGGAAAACAAAGCTTCACCCCTCAGCAGATTCTTGCACTAGACCAGAATGCACATCAGCCACAGTGGCGCATGCTGCTGTGGAATAACCCTTTTGTACACTCTGAAGAAGTGTCACTTAGATTGGTTTAGTAAAAAGCTGAACAACCAATAGCTAGGCAGGATTTGCAGAGAGAATGCTGAGAAGAAGAAAGGGAGAAGCCAACCAGATGTGGAATGAGTTGGACACACAAAACATAGGTTAGTACAAATATGGGTTAATTTAAGTTCTAAGAGCGAGTTAGAAACAAATCTAAGTTATTGGCTGAGCTTTTATAATTAATAATAAGTCTCCATGTCATGACTTAGGAACTGATTGGCGGGACTGAATCCATCTACAAATAGTATCCAACATGGGGGCACATAAGACCTGAGAAAGCTTAAAAAATAAAAAATGGTTCCAAACACAAAAATGGAGCCAAACGGAGCTTTCTAGTTCCACAGTCTGTCACTGGCGGCATGGTACAGAGACAAGCATCTCCTGGCCACTGCCTGGGGGCAGTGTGCCATGAGTTAAGCTGCACAGCGGTTTAAGGTTTTGCTCATGCAGACAGTAAAGCAAGTTCAGACAGAATAAACCTCTAAACAGGTTACAGTGTGTTTAACGTGTGTTGGCTTAAAAAAAAGAATATATGCAGCCATAAAAAACAATAGTTTAAAAACAAAGTAAAATTTCTAAAGAGAGAAGTAAAGTAACTTAAAAAAAGCCACATGGAGATGAGAAATACACAGGGAGTCTGGTTTCTGTATGGTGTTGTATTGACTTTAAATATTTTGATTGCTGATGATTAAACAATAGCTGCTAAGAGATACTGGATGATAAAAACTACTAAATTAAACCAAACTATATATTTTTAAAATATCTTAACTTTGAAGACAAAAGTATATTACACTGGGGAAGAGGTTATGCTTTTGTTTCCACAGAAAACAAAAGGCTGTGGATTCCTTCAAGGTTGATAAAGATCAGGTTTGATCAGGGGAGATCCCCTGAAAATCCTGGCTACAGAAATAAAGAAATAAACCTAAAAAAACCTACAAGACAGGTGATGCATATTTTACCTGCTCAAACATAAAACAAAGAATCATCTTTAAATGACTTGTGTACACTGCACATTCCATACTTGTGTTAATGCAGATAATGCAAGTTACCTTTGAAAGTTTGTGTGTTTTCAGAAGAAGGGGAGCAGGCACCAATGAAAACATGTGGCCCAGGTGATTCAGCCTCTCCAAGTGCCTCAGTTGTAGTTTCCTCTGAGTTGTGCATTCAGAACAGCTTCAAGGCTGCTGGCTGAGATGGTCACAGACTCTCCTCACAGACTACTCCAGCCCTTACGTTTTCCCATCATACTGAGACTGGACAACAGGTAGCTCCCCCAGGACTTGACTATTATCTTAAATTTTTCAGGGTCCCTTAAAGATGTCAGTGCCCCTGGACAACAGGAAGCAGTCTAGAGAACATAACACCCACATTCCCAAGAGATAGGATGGGTGGTTTTTAATCATTCGGTGGATTATGGATGTTTGTCATTGTTTGGGGTGGGGGTGGTTACAAACTGTTATTGGTCATGGTCAGAAAAAAAAAACTGAACAAAGATTAGATTCAGGAATCTTTTTCTGAAGAGAAAAAGCAGGGCATAATATAGAAATGATGAGATAAAAGTATGAATTATTGGGTCTACTTTTGAACAGCCACTAGTTGAAAACATATTAGGCATGTTTTCAAGGTTAAACATATATTTTAGATAGATAGATGGTCTTCAAACACTTCAAAGATCTTCAGAATATGGCATGAAAAATGTTTTGTTAACATAGGGCTTTTCATGACAGCAAGATATATCTGCTCCTGGCAGTACCAAGCTACTTCATAAAAGGATGCTGGGGGAAGAACCTCCATAAGGAGTTTGCTTTCAATATGGCAAGGCTAGCCATTTGGGCAAGAAACTGCCCTTATCTTGACTATTGACAGTATGCTGTACAAACTGGACAAGCAGGACACAATGGAAAAATACTGCTGAACTTTGAGAAAACAAGGCAGGACAGTTCTTCAAAATTTCTGCTTTATGGAAGTCTGCCAGATGTTCTGGGCCTGTAGGCTGAAGATGGTCGCCCCGACATTGCAGAAGAACCTTGGGTGAATGCCCAGGCAGCCAAATGTCTCTGTCACTTCTAAAGTTTTGGAAGTGGCTTGCACGCACTTCCTGTTTACTCGGGTAATAGTACATCTTTCCGGGACTAGATAGTTACAGTTACATTTTCCTTAGTTATGATAAAAATAAAAAAGTTATGATAAAAATAAAAAAGGTACAGCGCTTTGGACTCATCAAGACAGATGGAGTATTCTTCCCAAATATGCCAAATACAAATGGACTGGACATGGTAAATGTAATCCTTACTTCATAATTATTCTTTTTATATATAGTTTTACTTTGTTAGAGTTAAAATTTTTCCTTTTTATTTAGACAAAAGGAGGATATTTTGTGGAATAATCTTTTTGTACACTGTGAAGAAGTATCACTCTGACTGGTTTAATAAAAAGCTAAATGGCCAATAGCCAGGCAGGATTTTTGGGGCAGACAGTTGCTGGAAAAAAGGGGAGAAGTTAGCCAGACATGGAATGAGTTAGACACACAAAGTGGGATAGAGATAAAAGTCACATGACAAATGTAGATTAATGAAAATATGGGTTAATTTAAATTATTAAATTAGAAGTAGTTAGAACCAGGCAGTGGTGGCACACACCTTTAATCCCAGCACTTGGGAGGCAGAGGCCAATGGATCTCTATGAATTCAAGGCCAACCTGATCTACAAGAGCTAGTTCCAGGACAGGTCCCAAAGTTATAGAGAAATATGGTCTTGAAACCCGCCCCCAAAAGAGCTAGTTAGAAACAAGCCTAAGCTATCGGCCGAGCTTTTATAATTAATAATAAGTCTCCATGCTTTGATTTGGGAGCTGGCTGGCAGAACAGAGAAAGACTAGCTACAACCTGTCTCTAATCCTAACACAGGGTGGCCAGGCAGGAAGATCACAAGCCAGCTTGGGCTCACTGTGATGCTGTTTCAAGACAAGTCAAAACTAAAGCAAAACCATGATGGTGGTATATGAAAATAAGTGACTTGGCAGAGAAATTCTATAAATCATACACAGTTTAATGCAGCATGATTTCGTATTATTATGCTCTCACATCCTTACTGGGAGTCTCATGAGGGCTTATATTTTGATCTCAGACTTTTCTCTTTTTTTTTTGGGTTTTTTTTTTTTTTTTGAGACAGGGTTACTCTGTGGCTTTGGAGCCTGTCCTGGAACTAGCTCTGTAGACCAGGCTGGTCTCTAACTCACAGAGATCCGCCTGCCTCTGCCTCCCGAGTGCTGGGATTAAAGGCGTGTGCCACCACTGCCTGACTGATCTCAGACTTTTCTTATGCTCCCTGCAGTACCCAGCAGAGTTCTGGACATAAAGTTTATTTTCCTATCAAATCCTTCTAAGTGAGGCTGGAGAGACAGCTCAGCAGTTCAGAGCACTGTCTGTTCTTCTGGAGGACCCATGTTTAGTTTCCAGAAGCCACAGGGCAACTGACAATGATCCATAACTCCATATCCAAGATGATCTGAGGCCCTCTTCTAGCTTCCTCAGGTACTGGATACACTGTATACAGATATATGCAGGCAAAACACCCATATACATTTTTAAAAATGGATAACATTTTAAAGAGAGAGAGAGAAAAGAGAGAGAATTGAAGATGGGAAGATTAACTCCCTTAAAGGAGGCAGAAAATATTTCAATATTCAATTTCAACAAATTTTTAATGACTCCTTAATATATACTAGACACTAATATATTCCAAGAGTACAGAGGTATAACATTCCAGAGTCCCTATATTCATGTAACTTATTACATGAAGGAAGTAGTTCTTGATTGAGTAGATAAACAAGTAGAAATTAACACTATAAAAACAAAGAGAGGGGCTGGAGAGATGGCTCAGTAGTTAAGAGCATTGGCTGTTCTTCCAGAGGTCCTGAGTTCAATTCCCAGCAACCACATGGTGGCTCACAACCATCTGTAATGAGATCTGGCACCCTCTTCTGGCGTGCGGGCATACATGGAGGCAGAATGTTGTATACATAAGAAATAAATAAATAAATCTTTAAAAAAAAAAGAGAGAAATATTTTACAGATAAAGGAACCAGTATCAAGTCCAAAGAAAGCCCTAACAGCTTAAAGGAGACAAATATAAAAGAAAGAAACAAGCAGGAAAGGAAGGTGGCTGGAGTGTCTTCACACAAATGGAGAGCCACACATGACTCATGCTGGAGCCAAGCAGCACGCCACCCCAAAACTTTCAGAGTTCTACATGACTTGGTTGTTTAGGAAAATAAGCTGTATGTCAATCCTGTGCCAGGAAGTAGAGACACAAAACCATTAGGACCCAGGTTCAAGAAACTTGGAGTGTAGCAGGATGCAGATATGCCAAGAAGCAAGTCTGATAAAGCATAAGCAAGTGCAGTAAGAGGAACTCATTTAGGCTTACTTAAGACCATCCTCTGTTGGATCAAATTATTCTGAGGTGTGCTGCTTTTGTTTATGCTGCATTTGTTTAACTCTGTGAAGCTGTGATTCTTTGTCTGTCTAAAACGCCTGATGGTCTAATAAAGCGCTGATTGGCCAATAGCAAGGCAGGGGCAAAGATAGGAGGGGCTGGAGGCAGAGAGAATATATAGGAGAAACGAGGAGGAAAAGGAGGATTCTAGGGGCCAGCCACCCAGTCAGTCACTAAGTGATAGTGACAGTAAGATACACTGCAGTAAGGAAAGGAAAAGCCCAGAGGCAAAAGACAGTAGGGATAATTTAAGAAAAGCTGGTAAGAAACAAGCCAAGCTAAGGCACTCATGACTAAGAGTAAGTCTCTGTGTGAAATTTATTTGGGACCTGGGAGGTGGGCCCCTCAAAAAGCCAAAAGAGTAAAACATCACACAACAATCCTCCTCCAACCAGAGTGGTTTCGTAGTACCTGTGAGACATAGCAAGGCCACTTATGGGAGTCAGTTCTCTCCTGCTACCATGGGGTTCCTCAGGCTGAACTAAAACCTTCAGTCTTGGCAGCAAGCAGCTTTTACCTGCTAAGCAATCTCGTCTACCTGGTTCTAGCATATTTTTTCTTTTTTCTTTTTCTTTCTTTTTTTTTTTTTTTTTGGTGTTTTGAGTCAGGGTTTCTGGAGCTTTGGAGCCTGTCCTGGAACTCACTCTGTAGACCAGACTGGTCTCAAACTCACAGAGATCCACCTGCTTCTGCCTCCCAAGTGCTGGAATTAAAGGCGTGCACCACCATCGCCTGGCTCCAACATATTCTTAATCACTACCCTATACTGCTTCCAAGACAATGAAGTAAGAGCATTCCTGGCAAAGGGATGGTAGATGCAAAAGAACAGAGCGGAACGGAGGCTGGTGATCTAGATACAGCTTGGTAGTAGACCCCTTATTCAACAGTCAAGATGCATGGAGTTTGATCCCAGCACTATCCCCACCCCAAATCATTTGGGCAGTCCCCTTCACTGCTTCTAGTACAGGTCTGGTAAGACTATGGGTGCTGTAGAATAATCCTTTTGTACACTGTAAAGAGTTGTCGCTCAAGCTCTCTCTCTAATGGTGCAGTTATATAGTATATTTATCCAGCTAGTGGTTTTCTAAAACTTTTTATTGATTTTATTGAGCTCTACATTTTCTCTGCTCCCCTCCCTTCCTCTCCCCTCCTCTTGAATCTTCTCCCTTGGTCCCCATGCTCCCAATTTACTCAGGAGATCTTGTCTTTTTCTACTTCCTGTGTAGATTAGATCCATGTAAGTCTCTCTTAGGGTCCTCATTGTTGTCTAGGTTCTTTGGGATTGTGATTTGTGGGCTGGTTTTCTTTGCTTTGTGTTTAAAAACCACTTATGAGTGAGTACTTATAATATCTGTCTTTCTGAGTCTGGGTTACCTCACTCAATATGATGTTTTCTAGATCCACCCATTTGCCTACAAATTTCAAGATGTCATTATTTTTTCTGCTGTGCAGTACTCCATTGTGTAAATGTACCACATTTTCCTTATCCATTTTTTGGTTGAGGGGCATTTCGGTTGTTTTTAGGTTCTGGCTATGACAAACAAAGCTGCTATGAATATAGTTGAGCACATCTCCAAAATATACAAAGAACTCAAGAAATTGGTCATTAAAAACAAGTGATCAAATAAGAATAGGTGGGGCACAGACCTAAACAGAGAACTCTGAACAGAGGAATCTAAAATGGCTAAAAAGACACTTAAGGAAATGCTCAACAGACTTAGCTATCAAAATTTATAAAAAAAGAAAAAAAATTAAAAAAAAGAGTTGTCGCTCAAACTGGTTTAATAAAAAGTTGATTGGCTGATAGGTAGGATTTTGGGAGCATAAATGCTGGGAAGAAGAAGGGAGGAGTCAGAGGAGACGCTAGGAGATGCAAAGCAAGCAGAATGGGCAATATGGACATGAGGTAATAAAGTCACAAGACAGAAAGTAAATAAATAGAAATGGGTTAATTAAAGTTAAAGAGCTATAGAAACAAGCCTAAGTTAAGGCCAAGCTTTCATAATTAATATAACTCTTTATGTTGTTGGTTTGTGTGTATGTGTGTGAGTGTGTGAGCTAGTGGCCCAAAAATGGGGGCACCTAGGAAAAGAATACAACTAGGATCTAAAGCAAGTACTCAGAATGCTACCACACCACCACTGTTTCTAGTCCCAGATCCCTCTCGCCTTCAGAAATCGAGACTGGAGGTGCAAAGTGTGTCAGTTACAGCCAGAGCACCTTGGGATGGGTATGGTCACCCTGGATAAACAATTCAGACCAAGGCAGCACGCTTGGCAGCACAAACATTAGGAATCTCAGGTATAGAGAAACCAACCAGGAAAGCTAAAATAAATCAGAATGCAGAAGAGGCACAAGGTGACCAGAGATTCAGTGCAAGTTGTCTTTAGGGCAATCATAATTAACTTAGCATTTATGCGATTATTGCTTTTTCAATTTTTTTGGTGTGGTGATGGAGACTAACTGGAGGGCTTCACACATGGCAAGCAAGCACTCTGCCACTAAGCCACACCCCTAATATATTTCATTTCTTTTCTTGAGAGCCTTGCCATGTAATGAAGCCTTTTGCTCTTGAGCTCTCCATCTTCCTGCATTAGACTTCTAAGTGTGCGGTCTACAACTGTGCACTAGCACACTTAGCTTCACTGCCTATTTGTGAATACTCCTCACCTCTTCCTAACTAGTTGGAAGCAAACTTAGGTCCAGGGAGCAAATAATACATACATTCAAGTCCCTGTGGTCCTAGATGGAGCTGTGGAGCCCTATGCTACAATCCTGGCCAATAAGATGCCAAAGCACAATAAAGCGTCGTCGTCACTTACTCTTTAGGTTTCTCTCTAGAGCAGATGGAATCCTACTTGAAACTTTAATCCTCCTTAAAAACTTTGGGGCTTGGGCTGGAGAGATGGCTCAGAGATTAAGAGCACTGACTGCTCTTCCAGAGGTCCTGAGTTCAATTCCCAGCAACCACATGGTGACTCACAACCACCTGTAATGAGATCTGGTGCCCTCTTCTGGCCTGAAGGCATACATGCAGGAAGAACCCTGTACACACAATTAATAAATAAGTCTTTAAAAAAAAACCAAAAAAAAAAACCAAAAACAAAAACAAACTTTGGGGCTGGAGAGATGATGGCTCAGGGTGGTTGAAAGCATATACTGCTTTTTTTTTTTTTTTTTTTTTTTTGGTTTTTCAAGACAGGGTTTCTCTGTGGCTTTGGAGCCTGTCCTAGAATTAGCTCTTGTAGACCAGGCTGGCCTCGAACTCTGCCTGCCTCTGCCTCCCAAGTACTGGGATTAAAGGCGTGTGCCACCACCATCCGGCAGCATATACTGCTCTTGCAGAAGACCCTAGTTCAGTTTCCAGCAACCACTTCAGGTATCTCATAATCCCTGTTACTCTAGCTCCAAAGAGATCCAAAGCCTCTAGTGAACATACCCACACACAGACACTGATACACATCATAAGAATACATCTTACCCAGGCGTGGTGGTGCAGTGTAGGGGAGGCAGAGGCAGGCAGATCTCTGAGTTTGAGGCTAGTCTGGTCTACAGAGCTAGTTCAAGGACAGACAGGGCTATACGAAGAAAACAAACAACCTTTTAATCATGGGGGGGTGATCCCATTGGCCAGCAACCATACCCAAAAGCCAGAATAATTGAATTAATACAGGGTAGCAGAGGTACAGGAATTGATAAAAGTTTGTACAGGGTATGCGAGAAAGAGGAAAAAACGGTCCCTGAAATGTCCCTCATGGTCCCCACAGTAGAACCCTTTGGCACTGTCTCATTATCACAGTCCTTTGCACGTTTTCTGTGGTCCCAGGTACCTTCTCACCTTCAAAGATTCGATCGTGGCTTGCTTGTAAACCTTTCCTCCGAGCTGTTTCTTCTGCGGGCTATTCTGGATCCTGGGCGTTCGGATGACAAATTTATCCATTGTTGGGGGGGCTCCGACTACGGTGATGGAAGTGTTTTCTGATCAAGAAACGGGGCAAAACTTCATTAAGACTGAGATGTGTATTCCCAGAAGTGACACGAATAGATTTTCTAAAAACACTCCTGGATTTTGGGGGCTCTTGGGTGGTATTTACAGGAAGTAAGATTTCCTCCCCAGAGAGGAACTCACTTTTCAAAAACTGAAACCATACAATAAGTTTACTTCCTGGGTTAGGTTCCTTGCTTCCAGAAGGGCACGCTAATTGAGGGAAGAGGATACAACCGCTCCACGGCAGCCCCAATCCCAAGAGTTACTCTAAGACCAACAACAACCATCTCCAGACTTCGGCACAACACAGCAGCAGCTCCAGAAACCACTGCTTGGTCGTCAGAGGACCCCAACCAGGTCCATGAGCAAGAACCCCATCCTTCCCTTGCCCCCAGCACTCGGAAGCTTGGAAAGGGGTTATCGAATCACAGCTCGACGTGAGACCCACCGGGAAACTCAGCCTGCCTACAGCTTGGTCTCTTGACCTCCGAGACCTCCCTAGTCCAGCCTCACTTCGGAATTAATTGGTACACTTCTTGCCGGGCCCAATTCCTCGGTGGTGACTCCCGAGAACTACACTTCCCAGAACGCACTGCGAGGCGCGCGGCGGCAGTGGCTACAGGAGGCGAATTACACGCCCCTGTCGGCCTCGCGGAGAAGGAGGCGGGCGCATCTCCGTGCCCACAACCGAGAGGGTTGGCCGGGTCCTCATGCCTACCCAGTCCCAGAGGCGGGCCAGGAGGCAGCAGCCTGGGCGGGCCTGGGCGGGGCCGAGGAGCTCGCAGAGTCGGAAGCGCAGGCCGGAGGGGCGGGGAAAGGGGCTGGCCCGGAAGGAGGAGAAACCCTGAAAAGAAAACAGCAACAAGCCGAGCGGCTGTGACAGAGGCGGACAAGATGGCGGCGCCGAAGGGGAAGCTTTGGGTCCGGGCCCAGCTGGGGCTGCCGCCGCTGTTGCTGCTGACCATGGCGCTGGCCGGAGGCTCGGGGACTGCAGCGGCCGAGGCGTTTGACTCGGTCCTGGGGGACACGGCGTCCTGTCACCGGGCCTGTCAGCTGACCTACCCCTTGCACACCTACCCTAAGGTAGGTAGGGCCCGTCGATACCGAGCTTCCCTCGTTCCTCTCTGCCCATCTCTCGGCTTCCCACAGCAGTGTCAGCTCGGGGACCCTGGTGGGGAACCCGCGCTTCAGCGACTCCCCCAGCCCTCGGTGTAGCTGTAGTTTTCCTCCCGGGTCCTGCCTGCACCCAGCTCCTGCTGTAATTGCCGGAAGTTTGTGCTGCAGGACTCGGCGATAGGCGGAGGGTGGGGGTGGGGGGACAGGGGCACAAAGATGAGAAAAGGGCGAGCCCTTGGGAGCCCGCGGGGCCGCCAGGGAGTGCATCGCTGGCCGGGGTAGAATGGAGATGAAGGCGAGGTCCTGACCTACTAGCTGCGCGGGGGTGGGGAGGAAGGCGCGAGTGCACGCGTGCACAAGATGTTGACTTCCCGTCCTCACCGCGCGTCTTTCTGGGTCGGGAGCGCTTTGTGTTCGGGAGTCGGACAGGCTGACAGTCGTCTGCGGTCTGAAGTGTGAAGTCAGCCTCGGGAGTTGTGAGCCGCACTGGAAGGGAGGATTTCCTTCCTGTCTGTGCTGAGTGACTTGTGTGTGAGACGCTGCCGCAGGGGACTGGATGTCTTCGTGCGGCAGCAGTTAGTTATATTTCTACCTTCAAAAGAAATATAAAGTAAAATCAACCTCGTCACTCAGTGCAGGCAATAAGGGAATGCGTGGAATGGATCGAGAAATGCCACTGTCCTGGGGAAGACCTACGCTGTGTAGCTAGAGGAGGGGCCGATTCCTACCCCTGGCCCCTCCCCGCAGCCGCTGCCTAGCCTTTAATTCTGCCTCCGTGTTTTTCAGCTCCTTCTGAATTCTGTTTACTCAACATTCTAAATTGCTTGGTGACTCTCACCACCCCTTTCCCATATATAATTAGGGCATATACCCCTCCCCACCTTGCTTTGTAAAAGCTTTCGCTGATGCTGGTGTTTTTTATCCTTGTTTTCTTTCATCTTCTATGTGCTTTTTGCTTAACCATTGTGGCTATCCCTCTTTGCCTCCTTTAGCTACAAAGTGGCCAGGATGACAGATCCAGCGACTTAATTTTCCGCATTGACAAGTGCTTTCGGGTCTTTGATATGGAAAATTGTAAATTCTGTACCTTCCAGCATTTTGTTTACCTTTCATATCTAAGAGTTACAACCAAAACATTAAAAAAAAAACTCCACAAAATTTTAGGAGATAGGATTAGCTTTAAATTTACTGTCAGAAATTAATAAATACTTGAGAGAACCAAAGAGCTAAGCATGGTAAAGAACACCTGTAATTGCAGACTACAGGGGACTGAAGTCAGAGGGTCCTGAGTTCAAGGCCTGCCTTGGGGTGGGAGAAGGATTTTGTCTTTCAGACTTCAGTCATTAAACCTCACATCATTAAAAGGCTTCTACAAGAAAGTTCATCAGTGCTGGTGGGCCTAGAATTAGGCTGAGATTTATTCTATACTGTGTTAGTGTTTGGTTCCCTCTTTTAAGATGTTTTCCTAGCAAAATTGTAGTGTATGTCAGGATGCTGGGAGCATAAATATGTATTTGAAAGACATGTATACCAGGAACCTCTGAATCCTTCTTGGATGCGTTTGTTGTTGTTGTTGTTTGTTTTGAGACAGGATTTCCCTGTGTGGTCCAGGTTGGTCGTTTAGTCTCAATCTTCCTGACTCAGGCTCCCCAGTGCTGCTGGGATTACGGACGTGCGTCACCATGTCAGCCTTAGGTGTTGTTATAGCATTCACTACTTTTTTTTTTAAGATTTATTTATTATGTATACAATGGTCTGCCTGCATGTGTCCCTGCAGACAGAAGTTGGCACCAGATCTTATTACCGGTGGTTGTGAGCCACCATATGGTTGCTGTTGAACTCAGGATCTCTGGAAGAGCAGTCAATGCTCTTAACCACTGAGCCATCTCTCCAGCCCCGCATTCACTACTTTCTGATAGTTGATGTGATATCATTAAGTCATGTTCACTTATGAATGCCAGGATTTTTTTGTTTTTTTGTTTTGAGACAGGGGTTCTCTATGTAACAGCCCTAGCAGTCTTGGAACTCGCTCTGTAGACCAGGCTGGACTTGAACTCAGAGGTCCACCTGCCTCTGCCTCCTGAGCACTGGGATTGAAGGCGTGCGCCATCACGCCAGGCTATCAATGCTGTTCTTGACCATAATTCCAAATCATTGCTCCCCTGTCTGTCCTGGACTTAAATTTACTTTGTTTATGAGACAGGCTCTCCTGGAACTCATAACAGTCCTCCTGCCTTATCCTCTGAGTTCTCAGATTATACACATATTTTGGAGTGTTTGTTTGAGACAGTGTCTTGACATATAGCCCAGGATGGCCTCCAACTAACTCCTTGTTCTCTTGCCTCCGTCTCCTAAATGCCAAAACTGAGATCATAGGCTTGCCCAGTGCACCCACCTCAAAACCGGTTCTCTTGCTGGGCAAGGAGGCACACACTTTCATCCCAGCACTTGGGAGGTGGAGACAAGTAGATCTCTTAGTTCAAGGCCAGCCTGGTCTATAGAGTGAGTTCCAGGACAGTCGAGGCTACCCAGGAACCCTGTCTTGAAAAAACCAAGACAAAACAAACAAACAAAAAGGGAAATAAAAAGTTAAGCGTCTTGCCCAGGGTCCTATAACTAAGAAGTAGCAGAGTAGAAATTAAGTCTTCAAGCTGTCTACTGTATGCTGCTGCCAGTTCATAATGAAGCTGAATTACAAATACTTCTGAGTTATTGTGTATTGCAGTACAGGGAAAAAGCAGGGTATGTTATAAAAAGGAAATGAATTCAAAATCTCCATTGCCTCTCTTGATCTGATACCGAAACTGGCAGATAGAAATCTCATTTTAATGACTTTATAATTATTTATTGTAAGGATATAGAGTTTGTAAGTCAATATTTTAAATTAATACATTTTGCCCTTTGTTCTCAAAGATTCAGTTGTATGATGTCTGGGCTCAAATGTAAGGAACATAAGACATGTTGATAACAAAGCTAATTGAGTCAGTGTGGTCAGTTCTTTACAGGGGATGGGCTTCAGGACTATGCAAGACTGTAGTCCTTTCCTGGCTCCCTGTTAACTGTTTCTACTGATCATTTGATTTCTTAGAACTGTAGGAAAACCAAATGTCTGCAGAGCCAGTGTGAAGACTGAAGCTAATCTGATGCATTTAGAACAAGGCCTACCTAGTACAACCAGTGGTAGCTATTTCTTCCCTGCTGTTCCCTGCTGTGCAGTAATGTTTGTGCATATTTGTGTTTGTCACACTGAGTAGGAGAATACTTTAAACCAGGTGTGTAGCTCATGCCAGTAAGCCAGCACTTGAGGCTGAGGTAGGAGGATTACTGTTTTAGGCCAGCCTGGGTTCCAGGGCGCGACCAATCACAAACAGTAAGACAAAACCAAGGGAGAATAGGTAGCTTGACTTAGCTAAGTTAACTAAGGGTAAGAAAATGTATATGAGGGCTGGAGAGATGGCTCAGCGGTTAGGAGCATTGCCTGCTCTTCCAGAGGTCCTGAGTTCAATTCCCAGCAACCACATGGTGGCTCACAACCATCTGTAATGAGCTCTGTTGCCCTCTTCTGGTGTGCAGGCATACATGGAGGCAGAATGTTGTATACATAATAATAAATAAATAAATCTTTAAAAAAAAAAAGAAAGAAAATGTATATGAAAGCTATTCAGATAGCACTGTTGTTAGTGGCCTAAAATCACTGAGCTGATGGCCATTATGATGGGAAGCACTCTTTCCTTATGCTTTATATTAGAAGGTTATATTTTCTATAGGCTTGCCAGTCACATGGGATACATAGAGCATGAAATATTTACCATATTTGGATTTATATTCTGTAGAATACAAAATACTTGAAATAAAAATATGACTCTTTGCTTTTTAAAAAAGATTACTTTTATTTTATATGTTCAGGTGTTTAGCATGTCTGTCTATATACCATGTGAATGCAGTGCTGGTAAACATCAGAAGAGGGTATGGATCCCCTGGAGTTAGAGTTATAGGCAGTTGTGAGCTGCCATACGGGTGTTAGGAGCTGAGCCTGGATCCTCTTGAAGAGCACCCAATGCTCCTCACCACTGAGCCATCCATCTCTCCAGCCTACTCATTATGGGTGTTAATACATTGTATTAACACAGCTCTTAGCACATTGTGGGTGTTTATTGACTATTATTAATGTTATATCTATCAGTGAAAGGTAATATGAATGTATAACTCTTAGTGTGCAAAATTAATGTGAGAGTATCCTCATTCACAACCAAGAGGACACTGAGAAATCATAGAGCTTAGTAACTTCCCCAAGGTTGTCCAGGGTGAGTGGTAAGGCTAAGCTTTCAGGGATGGTTCCAGACCCACTAGGCTTCAGCCATATGGCTTTCTGATGTTGGTTCTGGATGACTTTTGGAGTTGGCTTAACAAAAGAAAGACTGTCTGAGCTGGGCATTTTGTCACATGTGAGCAATCTCAATACACAAGAGCTGAGTGAGACAGGGGATTAAGAGTTCCAGACAAGTTTATAAAATGTCATCTGGTATAGTTCATGGTAAGAGCTCTTTTTGCTTCCTGTTTCCTGTGTGCAGTATAAGGAAGTATGTGGTACTCCAGAAACAGAATTCTTTTGCTGTTTACAAAGCCTGTAAACTGTAAATTCTGATCATATCTGAGATGTAGTTTTTAACTAGCAATAAATGCAGCTAGAACCAAGTTCACAAAATATGCCACCTCCAATGCTGTGTAATAAAACTGACTTCGTGTTGGGCTTGCAGCCATCTCTTCATGTGGGTTATTGCTGCTACATTAGCTTACTAAGTCTTCTGCTGGAAAAAAATGCACACTGCTGTATTCCATGATTGCTAGCTGAGATGTGCATGTTTCCTCATTAGGTGCCGGCCAGTTGGTACACAGTGGTTCACACAGAAAGTTGCAAGGGCTCCCTCATATACATAGTTTGTTTAAAATACTGTATTCATCAAAGGAAAGAAAAGCTTGTTGGTCTCATTGTTTATAGTCTCATTATGCAATTACTATTTTCTAAGCATAAAGAACCATCCTAAGGGGGGCATCCTATTTTGATTTTTCACACATACTTCTCAATGCTTGTAATTGTTATTTTCTACTTTTAAAGCATATTATTTTAAAAAATAAAAAACATTATGTTAATGTTACTAATATTTATTAAGAACCTCATGTCTCACACTCTTTGGTAAGATTAGCAGTCTCCCAGAATTATATTTGGAGATAATAGTGTTGTCTTATTTCATGTTGAGAAAACTTGAGGTTTCAACAGGTAAAGTAACTTGCATTGGTTTTTGTTGTTGTTGTTGTTTGTTTGTTTTTTAACCAGAAAAAAATTTGATTCTAGTCTAGCTGATTGCAGTAACTGTTCCTGTATGTTACCCTCTTGTTCTTGTTTGGATTCTCAGTTAAAGGCAGCCAATTAGCCAAGCAGTGGTGGCACACACCTTTAATCCCAGCACTCGGGAGGCAGAGGCTGGCGGATCTCTGTGAGTTAGAGGCCAGCCTGGTCTACAAGAGCTAGTTCCAGGACAAGCTCCAAAGTTATAGAGAAACCCTGTCTCGAAAAAAAAAAAAAAAAAGGCAGCCAATTAAAAAATAAGATAAAAATCTTTGGGGCTGGAGGATGGCTCAGCTGTTAAGAACACTTACTGTTCTTGCGAATGACCCACCTTCTGTCTAATGCCCTCTTGTGGCCTCCCTGAATACTGCATGTAGGTGGTACGTACATTCACATACATGCAATAAAATACTTTAAAACCAAAAGTACAAGGTCATCATTCATTGTGTAGGGAGTTAGAAACTAGCCTAGTGTGTATAAGAGACCCTGTTTATAATCAAATAATTCAAATTAGGCACTAAAACCATCTTTCCCTCATCCCCTTCAGTACAAAACTTAATGCATACTATAAAACAAGCACTAGCTTTGCTTTCTTCTTGATCTTTTTATTTTTCCAGCAGAAAGAAAAATCTTATTTTTTGGTAATCGTCTTTGTTTTTGAACTTCCCAGGAAGAGGAGCTATATGCATGTCAGAGAGGTTGCAGGCTGTTTTCAATTTGCCAGTTTGTGGATGATGGAATTGATTTAAATCGGACCAAATTGGAATGTGAATCTGGTAAGATACTATGCTAATGACATCATCTGTGCATAACATTGGGGCTCTCTTTGAGTTATGCTTTTTATGTATTTTTCCTAGAAAATGACAGACATCCTGTTTAAACTAGTCACCTACCATATTGTAATAATAAAATTAAAGTTTTAATAGATGCTGCTAAAAATGTCATGGGCTTTAATCCATCGGTGTTGAGACAGTGCTTATTTTGTGCTATGGATAGGACTCCTTTGTTTAGCCAAGCATTCTGTTTAGACAAATGCAGAGGTAATTATCCAACTCAGAATTCACCACTACCTTTTCATGGTAGTATCATTTACCTAAACCTGTCAGTCAGTTGACACAACTCCAAGGTTTTTACTGAATCAGGCCTTTGACTCTGAAGTGTTTAATAGAGTATTCTTTATCAGTCATGCCAGTAAAAATAATCAGAGACTCTGTCACCAGTTAACCACTATTCTTACCTTTTGGTGAAAGAGATGTGTTTGATAAAAGAAACCTACAATCAGGATGCAGTGAACGTTTAACTTTGTGAAGAACTGTAATAGAATCTTGTCCATTTTTTTGCAGTGTGGTCAGTGTAGCAGGACACAGCTCTCCCCTGACATGGCTCTCACACTGTATTCTGCGATACTGTGACCTTATTTTTATGGCTCATTGTCCTCACTGGCCATCTTTTTATATTCGTAGTGCCACGGTCATGTAATGAGTCTTTTTCTGTTCTGCCAGCCAACTCCCAAATAATGAGATCGAGACTTATTAATTTTGAAAACTTGGTCTATAGCTCAGACTTGTTCCTAACTAGATCTTATAACTTAAATTAGCCCATTTATATTAACCTATGTGCTATCACATGGTGTTACCTCTTTTCCATCTTGCACCTCTTGTTTCCTCTCCATGTCTCCTGGCATCTCCTGCGTACCTAGATTCCGCCTTTTCCTTTCTCTTCCCAGAATTTCCACGTATCTCTCCTGCCTAGCTAGTAGCTGTTCAGCTTTTTATTACACCAATCATAGCAATACACTTTCACACAGTGTACAAATTTTATCTAGAACCCCTGAGAAGTGTTTTACAGGTACATATGAGAGTTGAGAAGAAAAATAAAATTGCTGCAGTAGTGAAATACTAAATCACAAGAAAGAAATGACCAATGGGGTAAAGAAAATAAGTGTATCTGGTAGAGCCCATTTCAGCTTTTTCTTGTTTTTTAACCATTGAGGATCGAACCCAGGACCTAGGATATGCCAGGCCACTGTTGTGCCACTGAGCTATAGCCCAACTCTATTTTAACCTTTAAAATTCCCTATTGTAGACCATTTTCTAGTTCCATTTTCTTAGAATTTAGAGTAATAGGCTGACTGCTTTGTTCCCCCACCCCCACCCCTTGTCATGTTGATATCTTTGTTTCTCAACTGAGCATTCCCAAATATTTTTTTTTTTTTTTTTTTTGGTTTTTCGAGACAGGGTTTCTCTGTGGCTTTGGAGCCTGTCCTGGAACTCGCTTTGTAGGCCAGGCTGGTCTTGAACTCACAGAGATCTGCCTGCCTCTGCCTCCCGAGTGCTGGGATTAAAGGCGTGTGCCACCACCGCCCGGCGTTCCCAAATATTTATACAAATAACTAACATACCTTATTGTTCCTCTCTTATATTAGGTAGTGTTTTTTTTTTTTTCCATTTCAGACTCATAGAAATCCAGCTGGGCCTAGTGGCACAGGTTTGTAACCCCAATTATTTGGGGAGGCTGAGGCAAGAAGGGTCCAGACTTGTCTGAACTATAGAGTGAGTTCAGAGCCAATCTGGGCAACTTGGAAGACATTGTCTCACTGAGAAATAAAAGGGAACTAGAGATGTAGCTTAGTGGTTGAATACTTACCTAGCTCATACAAGGCCTAGAAAAATCAGTAGTCGGGGTTAGGCCCTCAGCCTGGGTTGAGGGCTACAGCCAACAAATGATGATTTTTAAACTCTCAGTAGCAACTTCAGGACACCAGACTAGTGCTTCCTACTCCACAAGCTTCAGCTGTGAGGATCCCTTATGTGAATGCATTGTATAGCCAGAGCCCAGGGATGACATTAATAGACTTGTACATGAGACATTGGGCTTGTAGGAAAGAGATAAAGAAGTTTATTAAAATATTTCCTGTTATTGCCAAATTTGGCAGCTCAAAGATGAAATATTTAAGTATGTCTTTATATCTTTATACCCTTATAATATGCCAGATCCCTTTGCAGCCTTTGTCTTTTCCACCCTTTTCTTTCTAAGAATTTGCCTTTTTCTCTTTCAGCATGCACAGAAGCATATTCCCAACCTGATGAGCAATACGCTTGCCATCTTGGCTGCCAGGATCAGTTGCCATTTGCTGAATTGAGACAAGAACAAGTAAGAGACAATACTGCCTTTCCAAACTGCCTTCTTATGTGCTTTGACTTGCATTACGTGACATGATTGTTGCCAGAGTGGTCTTATTTTATTGTTACGTTTTATACTTAGTTTTTGTCCATCAAAATTATGTTTGCAGATGGAAAAGTTAATGGGAATACCTCCTTTTAAAAAAATACTTATTTACTTTTAAATTATGTGTGTATGTATGTCAGAGGATATATACATGGGTGTAGTGTTTAAAGAGGCCATAGGCAACAGATTCCCTGAAGCTGGAGTTACAGGTGATTTGAGCCATCTGACATGGGTGCTAGGAATCTAACTCAGGTCCTCTGGAAGAATAGTACATGCCCTTAAGCACTGAGCTATATCTTCAACCCCCTGGAATACTGTCTTAAAATGCTCTTCTGCTAAAAAATTATGTTTGCACCCATAATCTCATTTTTTTTCTCACAGTCCTTGGCAAAGAGAAATTGATATTAAAGCTCCTTTTTCCATCTCCTTTGCTGTTGCCTTGAGTCAGACCAGCATCATTTGTCATCTGTATTGCTCAGCTAACTTCCAGACTGTTTTTCCATATTAACCCTTTGTAGTTTGTAGGTGGAGTGTGCTCGTTTGTTCCCAGACACTCAGACCCAAAATAATCACACAGAAACTGTATTAATTAAAACACTGCTTGGCCAATCACTTAGACTTATTACTAGGTAGCTCTTATATCTTAAATTAACCCATTTCCATTATTTTATATTTTGCCACAAGGCTCATGGTTTATTGGTAAGGTTTCTGGGCATCTGTCTCCTTCTGTAGCTACATGGTATCTCCCTGACTCTGCCTACTCTCTCTATATATATATCAGATTTCCCGCCGGGCTATATTGTGCCCTGCTATAGGCCCAAAGCAGCTTCTTTATTAACCAATGGTAATAAAAAATATTCACAGCATGCAGAGGGGACTCCCACATCACTAGTTCTACCCTTATCCTGGGCCTAGATATCTTTCTTTCTAAATAGAAATCTTGTCATCCTTCTATCATACGTAATTTAGTAGTTCCAAATTACATATAGGGTTAAGTACAAATGGCCTATCATAGTTTAGCTCCCAAAAATCTTTATAATGTCATCTCTGAAAGTTCCTTACTCTTCATGAACTATATCCCAGGAAAAAGGTTTCAATTTTTATAAAAGTTTTTAACTGATTAATTTTTGGACAGTAATTTTTCAGTGTTGTGCGTAAGAAATATAGCCTATTGGGTAAGAGGCTCAGGAGACAATCTGTACATTCCTGAGAGTGTGTCTCTGTTTTAGTACTCACCGTCTAAGAGAATGCACCTCAGTGACAATTGGCTTTGCTCCACTGTGCAGTCAGGGTTACTCATGCTGAAGAATTTTATACATATGCAAGAATATGTCAATGAATTTTTGTTAATATAAGCAAGTAAAGAGCTTCACTTCTTTCACCATATGACATTCCGAATGGATGTATCATGATATCAATAGCCCTTGTTTTGGGGTTGACTTTGGTAGGCAAGATCTCATGTAGCCCAGGTTGACCTTGAACTTGGTATATAGCTGAGGCAGACTTGAAGCTCCTGATCCCCCTCAATTTTAGGATTACAGCTTGAGCTGTCACATCCAACCAAAGCAACCCCTTGTTTGTGAACATAAAGGTTCTTTCTAATATTTTTATAAGTATTACATATTTTATATATTTGTGAGTATATCTATAAATAAGAACATAAAACTAGAATTGCTAAATAGAGCAAAATTGCCCTCCATGGAATTTGTACAATTTTTTTTTTTAATCTGGCATGATACTTTGTGTTTCTGCTCCTGTTCCCATGTGCCTAGTAAATCTCTGACTCTGGGGAAGTGTTATTTTCTTTGTAAAATCCTAACTATCTTCACCCCTGTTTACAGTAGTCTCCCTCCTTACATACACGTGCTGCCGTATGGTAATCATTTTCCTATATAAGTTGTTCTGATTAAATACAGGGGTACATTGATGATTACAAAAGATATATGTAGACCTGACATGCTTGTAACCTCAGCTTTCAGGATGCTATTCCTGGAGGATTGCAAGTGTGAGGTTAGCCTAGGCTACATAGCAATATCCATCTCAAAATAAAAACAAAAACAGCTGGTCCTCTGATTTCTTTAAATTTGTAACCTCAATAAATACTTGTTGAGTGAATTTGTGATAGGCTTCATAGCTATTACATGGAAAACTGGATCCTGTATACAGATCTCATTCTAAAAGCTGTTTTTTGCATTGCAATAGCCTTGATGATATCTCTCCTGATGTAAGATGAACCAAAGCTATCCTGAACTTGTGCTCTGGGGTCAATGTTGCTTAATAAGTTAAGTAGTCACAATTGGAGGTAGATTGAGATGATACCAGTTGGTGTTAAAATCTTGTCAATCGCACCTGTTACATGAAATACCCCCTCAGCATTCACTGTAAGCAAGTCCCATATTTTCTGCATATATTTTTTCCTATGATGTTTATTAAGACATAATTTCTCCTTCTATGGGAATATTAAGGATAAGAATGATGTGATTTGTCCTTTCCATTCAAGTCTGTCATTTGGTGATCCTTATTTAATGAGATCTTAAGAGTCTCCATGTTTGGGGGCTTGGTTCAATGCCTGTTATCCTGATAGATAGAGGTCATGGGTTGTGTATAAAGGTATTTGGTGAATTTAAGTAGCCTGGGATGTTAAGCTTTACTATAGTTAACTTGCTTCAGCAACAGCGTTTAGTCTAGTGCAGATGATTTGTAACTGTTCGTGTAATCATCTGTAATCTTTCCCAGTAAAATTTGAATCATATCCAGTATGTTGTTCTCTTTCATATACATATGATAAATTACTATTTTTTTTCACCACTATACTAACGAGGATATAAATTACTTCTTATTACTTAAATGTTTTTGTCTATTTGTTTGTTTAGCTCATGTCTCTGATGCCAAGAATGCATCTCCTTTTCCCTCTAACTCTGGTGAGGTCATTCTGGAGTGACATGATGGACTCTGCACAGAGCTTCATCACCTCTTCATGGACTTTTTATCTTCAAGCTGATGATGGAAAAATTGTTATATTCCAGGTGACAACTGTGCCTCACAAATTGACCTAAATACAGCAATAGTCAAGGAACATGTCTTACATGAGTGTGTCAGCATAGAACTGTGTAATTGGCCACTTAAATATTTTTGTCAAATAGTGCTGCTTAATTGGCCTTCATGGAAACATTGAGCAGTGGGACACAATGTAATTACCTTTCCTTCTGTCTCTTGAAAGCCTGACCTCAAGCTCAGTGGTTCTTATTGGGTCTTCTTGGTTTTATAGTGACTAAATTTATTAAATGAAAAATCTAGATAGGAAGATAATCATATACTTTGAACATAAATAGTGTCATATAAAACATAGACACTAAAAAAAGGCATTATGACAAGATAACATTTCTAGAGAGGTAATTTTTCTCTTGTCTAATAATTTCCTGTGTGATGAGATGTTGATAGGTGCTGACCTAGAAATTTATGTTCAGTTGTCCTAGAGTACTTATTGTTCCAGGATTCTAAGGATACCAATATTTGGGGATGCTTAATTCCCTGATATAAAATTATATTGCATTTGCATATAACCTACAAACTCCCTCCCTGTGTAGTTATGGGTCATTTAACAGTAAGTTTTCTTGAACTAAAATGGCTACAATATTGCTAGGTGATAATATTATTAGTGTTACTGTTGAATATCCAGTCAGTTAACCATATGACTGCATGTTAATTCATCCGAGTTGCTTATGATACCTAACACAGGGTGAAATCTACACAGATAATTGTTATGCTACCTTGTTTAATGACAGGGGATACATCTATGAATATTCAGTACAAATTTCCCCCCATGATTGGTTTAATCATAGACATGAAACAGAGTGATACAGAGAGCTGACTGTGTTATCTGAAATCTTTAAGTAGTTTCATGAAGTTATATTACCTCTGCTTATTGATGAGGAAGCTGATCATCCAGCTTCCTTAAAGTCATACTGTCAGTTACTAATATAAATAGTATTCAGCTCAAACTTGGGGCACTTTAGCTTCTAGACCCCTATTGTGGTTAATGTGTTTTTTTCTTTTTTTGTGCTGTACTTCTGTTACTTTTTTTCTATATAAATGTTGATATTATAGATGATGTGTTCTAGAACTTGTTACTGAAAACAGCTTCTGAGGTACAAATGACTTAATTGCTTTCATTATCATTTTAGTCTAAACCAGAAATTCAGTATGCACCTCAGTTGGAGCAGGAACCTACAAACTTGAGAGAATCATCTTTAAGCAAAATGTCCTGTAAGTTTTATTCTAAATAGATGGATAAACCTCAGCTGTCAGATCTGTTGTAATTGCCCCCTCTGACTTTTCTAATGCACTGAATCTGGGAATCCATCTGGGGGTTTGCAGTTCTAACAAGTTCCACGTCCTGGCGATGCTGTTTGCCTGGAGAAGTACTGTTCTAAACACTGTTTCAAAGCATGCCTTGGATATGAACTAGCCAAACACTGGGTTTTTTTTTTTTCCCTAAAAAAATAACTGAATAGTGACACTACCTTGAAAGTATGAGTTCCCTGTTCTCTTTTTATTTCTATGCTAGATGTGACTTTTAAATCATAGGAACATCAAGCATCAGACTAAAACAGAGTTTATCTTTAAAAATGTACTACCTTATTTTACATATTGATATAATTAACTTACTGATTTTATTATTGAATGGGAATGAGTAGATAATGCTAACATAGACTGTTGTAATTAGAATAAAACAGATTCTGTTACTCAAGTCCACATGTAATTAAACAGAAAACATCAGTATCAAAAACATTTGAGCCTGGAATAGTGATGCACACCTTTAATTCCAGCTTTCAGAAGGCAGAGGCAGGCAGATGGCTATGAGTCCGAGGCCACTGTGGACTACACCACAAACAACATTTGGAAGTAGGCAGGAAATTCATAATATGATAGGAAACCTTTGGTTTTTGGGGTGCCAAAGGAATTTTAACATGTAGAATGTGTCAGATTATACTCACAAAAATTACCTATAGGTTGTACATATCTAGAAGTCAGTGAAACTGACATTTAGGATATACATTTCATATACCTGTACTTATTATTTCAGATCTGCAAATGAGAAATTCACAAGCACACAGAAACTACCTTGAAGATGAAGAAAGTGATGGCTTTTTAAGATGCCTATCTCTGTATGTGTTTCTTAATATATACAAAAGATAAAGCCTGGTTCATATCAGTCATCCTGTTTTTGTTATTTAAAAAAATTATTAGATTTAAAAACAAATATAAATTATATATGTATATAAAAATTAATTCTAATTTTTAAATTAGAAGTATAGTAGTTAAATAGAATTTTTTTTCAACTTCCCTTCCAAACTTGTATTTTTGAATGATGACTCTGATTAGAAGGTATTATGAGTACTATTTTTAAAATTGACACATATTGCTGGTCAGTGGTGGCACATGCCTTTAATCCCAGTACTTGGGAGGCAGATGGATATCTGTGAATTCAAGGCCAGCCTGGTCTACAAAGTGAGTTCCAGGACAGCCAGGACTGTCCTGTCTCAAAAAACAACAGCAACAAAAAGTTGGCCGTGAAATGGCTCAGTGGTGAAAGGTACTTGGTGACAAGCCAAAAACCTAAGTTGGATTCCTGGGACCTACATGGTGGAAGGAGAGAACCAACTCCACAAGTTGTCTTCAGACTTCCACACTTATATCATCGCATGCATATGTTTGCTCCCCACAATTTAAAATATGATAAAAATTTAAAAAATTGACACATACAAATATATGGAGTATGAAGTGCTATTTTGATACATGTATGCATCATATAATGATCAGACAGGATAATTAGCATGTGCCTCACCTTAGACATTGGAAATCCTCTCACAGTCATTTTGAAACAGTACATTACTGTTACCTGCGGTCACGCTGTTGTTTGGTAGGACAGAAGTCACTGTCCTCACTGTAGCTTTTTCTGTAGGCCAGCCTCTTCTCTTAACCTCTTCTTGTTGCTACTTAGTAAAGCCCAAACAGAACAGATAGTTTTTCAAGAAAACAGATAGTTTTCTTGATTTGTGTTAAGAAATGTCTTTTTTTTTTTAAATATTTATTTATTTATTATGTATACAATATTCTGTTTGCGTGTATGCCAGCATGCCAGAGGAGGACAGCAGATCTCATTACAGATGGCTGTGAGCCACCATGTGGTTGCTGGGAATTGAACTCAGGACCTTTGGAAGAGCAGGCAATGCTCTTAACCACTGAGCCATCTCTCCAGCCCCCAAGAAATGTCTTTTCTAGAGACTTAAGCTGCTCTTGGGGCCTGGAGATGACTCTGTGGTAACACCAAGCATGACAACTTAAGTTCAGTCCTGGGACCCACATGATGGAACGAGAGAATCAGCACACACAAGGTGTCCTCTCACCCCACACACTATGTTAGAAATAAAGTTCAACTTTAAAGTATGTCTGAGTGATTAAGAATTGGATTTTTATCCACATGGACAGATAAGCAGTTAGAAGAGATTGGTAAGGACTATAGACCGAGAAGAGCTAGGGCATGTCAGCTCTGTGCCAGGAGCTCCTAGGGGGAACAGGAAGAAAACAGGGAGGTGGGAGTGATGGCTACCTTATGCCCTCTCTCCAAGGAAGGACTGTCAGGCACTCTGAGGAGTGGAGAGGATGTTTTATCAAAGTGTGCCTGCTTCTGCTCGTAGGAGTGCCGACTGAGCCCTCCTTCTCTCCTTATCCCACAAAAGGAAAGGAATCAAAGAAAGGCCATGGATTTTATTTTCTATTATATTGTGTACCAAACTTTTTTTTTTTATTTTGGTCAGAATATTTTATTACAAAAACAGGAAGCAAAGTAGACCAAAGCCCCTTCAACAAATTTCAAAAGACCAAGACCCCATGCATAACATATATGTTTTTAAGGAGAAAACTAATTAAAATATTAATAAAATATTAAAAGTTAGCGTATCTTTTGCAGTAGTAATATATTGCTTCTTTGTTGACATACATCAAGATCTAGCGGGGGCCACGCGATAACAACTGTAATTTGAAACATCTGCAACAACCAGATGTCCTGGAGAAAACAATATTTTCTATTGATGATTGGGTTGTTGTACCAAACATTTTGATTAAGTTACAAGCCATTCTGTTTCACAGTGCATTGTTCTAGGGGATCATTTTGGTTGAGTATGACACTACAGTGAAATTTTAAAATTATATACACACACACATTGTGTGTTTGTGTGGGAAGGTAGGAGGTATTTACAGCATGTGGGAATTGGTTCCTTCTTTCCACTGTGTGGGTTCCAGGGATCAAACTCAACTCATCAGAGCTTGGCAGCAGTTATCCTTATCAACTGAGCCATCACTGGCCCTAACCTAACAATTTAAAAATAACCTATTGAATGTCTTAATTAGAAAAAAGCTAACTTTTAACTAGAAGTTTATTCCCTACAAGTCTCTGTGTATAAACACGGATTGTTATAATATGTCCTACATTTGAATAAGAGAGTATCGGGAAGACTCCTGAACCCCGATAGATAGGACTAGGCTGGAGAGCTTGAGCACAAAAGTAGAGGCTGATGTAGGCAGTGGGCAGGGGTGAGGAAGTCATGGGGATGGCTAAGCATCTACAGGATCTACTTTGCTTTGCTGTGGAGGCTGAGAAAAAAGGTGCACTTAGAGATGCCCCAGCTTTCTGTCTCTGCTAGTTGCTGCAGTCCAGATATCCAATGTGTCCCCACCCAGAGCAGTGAGTTCTAGTCCTAGGACAGGACTGGACCCTGTGAAGGAGAATGAATGCTTTTTCATTAAAGTGAATTATTTAAAGCTTAGCATCAAAGGGGAATTACATACTTTGTGAAAATCTGCTTCTTTTAAAGTAAACTTAAAACTGCTTTATTTATATGGGTATGAGTGTGTATGGCACAGCGCGTGTGAAGATCAGAAGACAGTTCTCTTTCCACCAGGTAAATTCCTGGGATCAAGCTCAGCTCAGGTGCTCCTTTTGTTGGGAGACAGTGACTAGCACGCCACTCCTTAAGGTGTTGCGAAGAGTGGATGGATCAGTGGTGATCCATAATATAGGACCTTTGGCCATGAATGAACAAGTGAGAATTAGGGACTGTCGTAGATTTTGAGACCCCTAAATGCCCTTATACCTTAAGATTTTTTTAATCATAAGGAAAATATAATGGTCACAAAATGCTTTATAATCCGTTTACTCTACATGTTTGAAATGTTATAGGAAAACATTTCTGGAAGTTTGTTGTGAATTCTTTCATAAAACAAATGATCATTTCATAATTTTCCTTAACTTTTAGGTGTATTTTCTTAAATGAATATCATTGCAATAACCTGCAAATTAAGAACCATTATGTTCAGTTTTTAGGACACGTGCTTGCTTTGTCTAATTTAGTAACTAGAATGTTTTCTTCAGGCTTGTGGTCCAAACTTGTAATTCTAGCTAGGTAAGAAGGTGGGAGTCCCCAGGTCAGCCTTGTCACACACCAAGCTTGAGGCCTGGGCTACATGAAACCCATCTCAAAAGAAAATAAAAATGTTCAGGCATTGGTGGTGCATGCCTTTAATCCCAGCACTTGGGAAGCAGAGGCAGGTAGATCTCTGTGAGTTTGAGGCCAGCTGGGTCTACAGAGCAAGTTTCCAGGAAGCCAGGGCTGTTACACAGAGAAACCTTGTCTCAGCCCCCCCCACACAAAAGTAAATAAAAATGCTCTTTACAGTAATTTGAGGGGGTTACTTTTGATTTGTTTATGTTTTTTTTTTTTTAGTAGGGTCTTACTATACTATAGTATAGGATATAGACTATACTCTAGTTTGATTGTACTAGATCTAACTATGTATTCCTGGCTGACCTGGAGCTCAGAATCTGTCTTCTTCTGCCTCTAGAATGCTGGGATCAGAGGTGTGTGCTACCACGCCCAGCAATTTGAGATAATTTTTATATACGTAGTAGTAAGTCTATCTGTCTGATTTCATCATTATTAATTATTGTAAGATTTATATAGCAAGGCTACAGAAATTTTAGAAATAGAGGAAAAAACATCAAATCACCTTAATTAACTAGCTGTAATATTTCCTTGCACTAATGTTTTGTTGATAATTATAGAGCTAGTGCACAGAGTTTTGTGTTCCGAGTGTGTGAAGCATGTGACTAGCTGTTGCTGTTGTTTTCACAGTAACTCTGGGTGGATTTTAACCACGACTCTGGTCCTCTCGGTGATGGTGTTGCTCTGGATCTGTTGTGCAGCTGTTGCTACAGCTGTGGAGCAGTATGTTCCCCCTGAGGTAAGTCTAATTTTAACCCTTGGGTACTTGAAGACAGAGCCACATGAATAACCATTTTAAGTGCCTTGTTTAGCTAGAAAAACAAGACCCTGCTAATAGAATGAGAGATTCTATGACTTTACCTAGGTGAGGTAACCAAAAGTTTGTACCCTGAAAACCAAAAGTTTGTACCCCAGGCATAGTGTTCCCGCTCTGCATTGACATATCTATTGAGCACAGTGCCCTTCTGCTTCTCTGAAACTGAAGAGAACGCTGGCAACACTCGCTAAACTGGGATGTAAGAGAAGACTTGCGGAGCCACTTAACATTAGGAATTGATTGCCATGATGTTGTTTTAGAAGCTACGAAACCAGTGTTTGTTTGATTCTAATTCCTGTGTTCTAGTAACTACCCTCAAAGAGATTATGACTTGCTTCCTTTTGGTAATTAAAATTTAACTGGCCCAAGAAACAATTGTTAAGGTAAAGGATCTTTGTTTGGGGAAAAAGCTGTAATTTGCTGATTCAATTTAGTTTCCAAGAATAGTAAGCTATTTATGTAATTAAATGTCTGATAATGTCTATTGACATCAAGTCCAACTGAAGCAAGTACGAGATCTGTGTCTAAAATACCATAGGGAAAAAGCACTGGGGGAAATGAAAGTAGACTCTGTAGTAAGTCATTGGCATGATGTAGCAAGTAAAGGTTCCCGGAACCTAGGACAGAGTGCTAACTAGCATCAACTTTGTTCTTTTAAGATTTGCAAAATATTTTTTTGGATGTCAACTCAATGTCCAGCAATATCTATTACACGATCTTCCCCCTTGTTTGCTTTTTGAGTCAAGATCCAAGACTGGGATTACAAACCAACACTACCATCCCTAGCTTTTGTTTTTAATTTTATGTGTGTGGATGTTTTCTCGGCATGTGTATATGCATGCCTTGTGTGTACAGTACACACAGAGGCCAGAAAGAGTTTGGATCCCCTGGAATTGGAACAGACAGTTGTGAGCCACCATGTGGATGCTGGGAATCCAACCCAGGTCCTCTGGAAAAGCAGCCAGTGCCTGTAACCACTGCGCCATCTCTCCAGCCCCTGTGCCTGATCCACACAGCGGGTCTTATTTCATCTTATGTATGAGCAAGTAGCCTTAGAAAGTCTAGGTGACGTTTCTGTGATTGTTTAGCTATGAAGGTATTGAGGCTGGAGTGAAGTTCACGTTCAATGAACTTTCTGGTTTTGCCTTCAGCTTTTTGAGACAGGGCTGTCTTGAAACTCACCACATAGACCACGTGGGCCTGGAGCTCACAGAAATCCATCTGCCTCTGCCTTTCTAATGCTGGGGTTAAAGGTATGACCACAGCACCTGGCATTTGCTTTTACTAAGTCAGCACACAACAGAAGGTTTCATCATAACATCTGCATATATCTATCATTAGCTTTTGTTCTCATCTGTCCTCTCAGTATTTGAGGTAAGATCTTACTTGGTAGTCTTTCCTGGGCTAGGATTTACTTTGTAGTCCAGGCTGCCCTTGCTCTCAATGCAAGTCCCTGAGTGCTGGAATTACACCTGGTTTGGTAAAGTGAATAAGAGGAGCAAATAGTAATTGCACAAAATGTAATGGAAATTAGACACTGTGTGCTGGGATTGTTAAATAAAGCTTTTAAATAAGAGGGGCAGGGCAAGGTGTCTTGACCTGCACTTTGAAGAATAGGTAGTCAGATATAGATTAGCAGAATAAAAGATAGACAGTTTTACCCATGTATAAAAAATAAATTCACTATTGGAAGATTACTTAAGAGTTGATAAATTTCAGTAGAACCTACCTATTTTTAAAATTTTTTGCTCCATTTATGTATGTATGTATGTATGCATGTATTTTGTGTGTGTGTGTGCACACTAAAGTGTGTAGAGGTCAGAAGACAACTTGTGGGAATCATGTTTCTCCTTCTACCATGTAGGCCCTCGGATTCAAGCTCAGGTAGTTAGGCTTAACAGACAGCCTGAACCCGTCTATTTAGAATACACTGATTTCTTACTTGGTTCCCAGATATGTATGTTTAAATACTTATTTAATGTTTGTATTTGGCAGTTTAGGGATCAAATTCAGGACTTTGCATATTCTAGTCAAATGCTCTATCACTGAATTATATTCCCAGACACTTAGGTTTTAGCTATTTTATTTTTCCTGGTAAAGTTGGAATTCAGTATTTCCCATAGTGTTGCCTTTGCCCACTATTCCCTTTGAGCCTCTTCATGCGCTCAAGAAATCAATAACCTATAGTAATAAATCCTTATTGACCTCACTCCTGTGAAGTCCTAGTCCCTTCCTTCTTAATTCATTGTAGGCAGTTTCTCTGTGTCCTGGCAGCTGCTCCCAAATAACCACACAGAGACTTAATATTAATTATAAATGCTCAGCCAGTTGCTTAGGTTTGTCTCCAGCCAGCTCTTACAACTGAGATTAGCCCATTTCTGTTAACCTGTGTGCTGCCCCAAGGCTCATTCACCTCATCTATGAACTCCCCATTTTGCTTACTCTGCATCTCATGGTGTCTCCTTCTGACTTCCAAGACTCTGCCCCTTCTTCTCCCCAGTGTTCTCTTAGTCTGGTTCTCCTGCCTAACCATATCCTTCCTAACTATAGGCCAGTCAACATCTTTATTAAACCAGCCACAGTGACATATATTCACAAGTGTAAAGGAATATTCCACCTTTTGTATTTGTTCTTCTTATCCTGGCCGGTGCACTGTAAAATGAAGATACACATGGACTATTGTCGAGACTAAATTGCAGTCTTTGAGTGGAATTTGCTTTGATAAATACAACACAGCATATACTCTCTGCTCACCAAACTTAATTGCAACTCTTGAGCCCTTTCTTCTGGGTATTGTTCTAAGTGTTTTCCGTGTGTTTGCTCCTTAAATCCTCACTGCAACCTTGTGAGGCAGCTGCTGTTGTTATCCCTACTTACCCCATAGGAAATGTGCAACAAATTTTGAAACTGTTTCATTTACCAGTAAATGGTAGAACCACAAAGGGCACTCTGCCTAACTCCAAAGCCATTGGTCTTTTGTCTGACCTGGGGTCATAAGTCAGGCATCAGGAACTGCTGTCCTCAGTACCCTCTTTGACACTGGGAAAGCAGACATCTCTTGGACCAGCGCCTCATGTTTTGCCCTCCCATCCCCTCAACTGATTGGAAAGTACTTGTTGCGGTGGTCTCACACAATTCCTCCTTTTCAGATAACTCTCTTAGAGATGTATTTTGTGTATGTGTATGCCTGTGTGTGTACGCACATACGTGCACACCTTTGTGAGTTTGTGTGCACCATGATAAAGAGCCCGTGAAGGCCAGAAGAGGCCATTGGATCTCCTATAATTGGAGTACTGGTGGTTGTGAGTGGGTGCGTGGCTCCTGGGAACTGAACCCTATGGAGTAGCATTCTCTGAACTGCTGAGTCATCTCTCCAGCCTCTCAGATGACTCGATTCTTTCTCATGACAGGATGACAGCGCTATGATGGCTTTTGTTTGGATTGTGTAATTCTGTGAGACAATTTCTCCATTTTTTTCTTAGTTCTTTGGGGGAACACCCCACTTTTCTGCTTTCATTTTTTGTTTTAGTAGCTTTTTCTTTTTCTTTTTTTTTTTTTTTTTCTTTTTTTGGTTTTTCAAGACAGGGTTTCTCTGTGGCTTTGGAGCCTGTCCTGGAACTAGCTTTTGTAGACCAGGCTGGCCTCGAACTCACAGAGATCCGCCTGCCTCTGCCTCCCGAGTGCTGGGATTAAAGGCGTGTGCCACCACTGCCCGGCTAGTAGCTTAATTTTTAAAAATTTTACTTACATGTATGTGTGTGCCTGCTTGTCTGTATGTGCACCATGTGTACAGAGTGCCTAAAGCGACCAGAAGAGAGTATCATATCTCCTGGTGGAGTTGTGAGCTGCCTAGACTGGGCACTGAGATTGAACCCAAGTCCTCTGTAAGAGCTGCAATGGCTCTTAACCACTGAACCATCTCTCCAGACCCTGCTTTATTATATTTTATTAAAAGTAACACTATAAGGGGTTGTATATATTTATGAAGATCATTTTACTAGTGTTAAAATGTATCATTTATATTCTGTGCTCTTAGAGACATTTAAAGCAGAACGTCATTTTTTTGCTTGACAAGTTAGACAGCTGCAGCGAATCATTTCCCCACTGAACAGAACACTTAAGGACATAGAGGACTTGGTCAATTGAGGCATCCGTCAAAACTCCAGAATGAAAGCTCTTGATGTAGCCATGTTAACTTCATTTGAACCAAAGCATGTTTGCTTGGTACTTAATCATTACACCTCTAAGGATTTAAGTTAGGATGTGTGGGAAAACTTCCTTGGGTTGTCTACAGGGGACCTAGTCTCATCCATAAAACATGCTCCATTCTTGCCAGGTGGTGGTGGCACACACCTTTAATCCCAGCACTCAAGGGGCAGGTGGATTTCTGAGTTCATATCTAACCTGGTCTACAGAGCTAGGATAGCCAGGGCTACACAGAGAAATCCTATCTCGAAAAACAAAGCAAAACAGCTGAAACATGTGCTCCATTCTAGAAGATACAGAAAGAATTTTTCAAACCAAATATCCATAGACGAATTGTGCATGTTGCTTTTGTTTGTTTTGTTTTCTGTGTTGTAAGACTGTATCTTCCTGTGTGGCCTGGCTGGCCTGAAACTTGTAAGGAGCCTCCTTCCTCTGCCTCCCAAAGCACTGGGAGTGTGCACCACCATGAGCTCTAGAGGTGGGATTGTTATCTGGAAACTCAGTTGGAGAGATTCCTGAGCATCCAAATTAATGATGTGTGTTGATTTTTCTTTTGCAGAAATTGAGTATCTATGGTGACTTGGAATTTATGAATGAACAAAAGCTAAGCAGATACCCAGCTTCTTCTCTTGTGATTGTTAGGTCTCAAACTGAAGATCACGAGGAAGCAGGGCCTCTGCCCACCAAGGTGAATCTTGCTCATTCAGAAATCTAAGCTTTTTTAAAGAAAGTGTCATCGACACATAAACTTCCATTCCTCATAGAGCTTTTTAAAATGGTTTCATTGGATATAGGCCTTAAGAAATCACTATGAAATGCAAATAAAGTTACCCAAGTCTGTGAAGACTTTATTTGCTGTAACTTTCCTGTATTTTTCTAGTCATTTAAGACACGGACATTGGGTTGTATTTTTATTTTACTAATATCTGTAGCTATTTTGTTAGTTGCATTGGTTTTTGGTTTTCTCCTGTCTTAGCCAAATTCTATGAGCTGATCATTGTCCTCCCCACTTCCTGCCATGACACTGCAGTCATCTTACTTATAAGCTGAATGCTTAGGATGTGATGCGTCTCCCTGGAAATGGCCTCCAGACCTGTACTCTGAAATTAGCAGAAAATGTTATTTAATGACACTACATTTTCAGTTGTATTGAATTGAAATCATTAAAATTTATTTGAATAATTATGTATTGAAACTTGAGTATTGCATTGACTTTCTTGTTCTTCCCTCTTACCCTTTCCCAGCCCAGAGAGTTCTGTGTGTCTGCTGCTCTAAGGGAGATTGATGGCTGGGGTTGAAGCAAAAATGACCTTCTCAGAAGTGGCATCTGATGTGGTTTTTAAAGTGGGGGATGGGAGGAGCCATTTGCATGCCACAGCATGTGTCTGGAGTTCAGGACAGCCGCTAGGAGTCAGTTCCTTCCCTGGTCGGGTTGAAGCAGGTCCTGTCCTCGTATATTTCCTGTTGTACTGTGTACTCCAGGCTGGCTGGCTTGAGTGCTTCCAGCTTATTCAGCTTTTTCATGTGAACTCTAGGAACTCAAATGACAAACTCAAGTGGTCAGGCCTACAAAACTAGTGTTTTGGACCCCTCAATAATCTCTCCTGAGATCCTATTTGATGTGGTTTTTGTACATGTTAGAGTTGAAAGAATTTTTTCCAAAGGAGTTTTTTGTCTTCTTTAAAATAGCATCAAGATATTTTTTAGAGAAAATGACATTTTAACAGTATGAAATTATTCTCTTGTGATATAGGTTAAGTATAGATTTGACTTGGTATAATCTAGCATTATTACTCTTCCTTTACCAACAGTGATAGGGATTTACTATTTTTTTTAGATATTTATTTTATGTCTGTAGGTGTTTGCCTGTATATATATGTACACTCTTGTGTGCCTGCTGCCCACAGAAGTGAGAAAAGAGTATCAGATCCCTCAGGACTGGATTTATAGACAGTTGTGAGCTGTCATGTGGGTGCTGGTACTCAGACTCTGGTCCTCTTGAAGAACAGCCAATGGTCCTAACTGCTGAGCTAGCTCTCCAGTCCCTGGCAATAGAGATTTAAAACAAAGACAATATCAGATACTGTCATACACAGAATCTTAGTTTGGTTCTGTGTCATCACACCGGGGAGTGTTAAATACCTTTGCTAACCACTGTCCTTGATCTCAGAACCGGGGTGGAGGCTGCAGTAATGCCGTTGTCTTTCACTAGAGTGCTCACGCTCACTCTGTGGCTGCTGAATTGTCTGTCAGGTTTCTCTAAGTTAAAAGAAAATGCAGTTGACAGCTAAGCAGGTAAAACTTTGTATTTTTAAGATAATCTATCTAGATTTGGAAGACAGAAGGCCATGGGCCAGGTCCTAACACATGAGCCTTTTGTGGGAACATTTCTTATCCAAACCTGAATAAGCATGGAGAACCGTGAGAGCACGTGGAAGAATCACTGTTTGGGAGGAAGTGGTGGTCCAGCTTCAACCTGGAGGGAAGTGGGAAGCTAGGAAAGACACAGAGAGCAGTGCTCCCGGCGGTGGGTACGATATGCTTAAGCTGAGAGTCAAAAAATCAGGGACTGCAGGTTGTTCATGCATGGCATAGCTATGAGTAATAAAAGACCTCCTTAATCCTTCATCCCCAGCATGGTGGAGAGTCATTGCAAAGGAGTTAAACCACAGGGTCTCAGTGTCGAATGGTTAACAGAATGCCTCGTAGACAGCTGTGTGGAGTAGCCTGGGGAATGGGAGCAAATGCAGAGGCAGCCATATCTTAGCCCCATCGTTGGTTTGTACTGTAGACCAAACCCAAGGCCTTTCTCATACTAGGTATCAGTTCTACCATAGAGCTCCAGGCTAGCCCTTGGTTTTCTGAAGCGGTCTCACTGTGTAGCTCATTCTAGTTTTGAACCAGATCTTCCTGCCTCAGCCTCTGGGTGTACACCTTATTCTGTACTTATTATTAAATGGCCTACAATCCAGTTCTCTTTACTTACATTGTTTAGCCTTTCTTCCCCTTAGTGTTGTTCGAAGTCTAGGACCCTACACCATGGTCACAATCTAAGTCAGTGGTTCTTAACCTGTGGGTCAAGACCCCCTTGGGAGTCAAATATTAGATATCCTGAATATCAGATATTTACATTACGATTCTTAAAAGTAGCAAAATTACAGTTACGAAGTAGCAATGAAATAATGTTATAGTCGGGGGTCACCACAGGTAGAGGCACTGTATTGAAGGGTCGCAGCATTAGGAAGGGTGAGAACCACTGCTCTAGGTGGTGCCAAACAAACAAAAGACTGAACACAGATGCCAACCATGGAACTGTTTGCTGTTGAACTGAGTTTTCAAGCCGCATTTCCAGTCTGCTTTACCACTGTCTTGGGTTCCACAGCCACAGGGCAGGTTGCCCTCAGCTGCTGAGTCCCTCCCCCAGGCTTCCAGTTGCTAAGTGTCCTGTTGTGCTATTTGAGTACCATCAGCTCCAATTACCTTTTTAATCTTTCCTTGACTATTTGTTCTACATTAGTCTGGAGTTGAGGTGTGGCCTGCAATAAAGGCTGAGACACTGGGAACTGTTATCTTCTGTGGAAACCTGACTTGTACAGTTAGTATGGCTTTTGCATGGTTCCTACCTTACTTGAAATTCCTAATTATCAAAGCTATTTTCATGTGTTTCTCTGCTAAGTGCCCTGCCTATGATCTTAGTGACTGACTTGTTTAGAACAGGGATTTTTTTTTTTTTTTTTTTTTTTTTTTTTTTTTTTGCAAATGCATGCGTATGTGTACTTCCCGGAGTAATTCATGTGTGGGAGGCGGAGGTCAACATCAGTGTCCTCTATTGCGGTCCATCTTAGTTTTTACACAGGGTCTCTCACTGAAACTGGAGCACAACAATGTGGCTAAACTGGCTGGCTGAGCCCCCGAAATCCTCCCGCTTCTTTGCTGCCTCCCTGCACTGGAATTATAGGCCTATGGTAGGCACCACGCCCTACTTTTTATGTAGGTGCTGGGGGTCCAAACTCAGGTCCTCATCTGCTCAGTCTGCTAGAACAGGAATTCTTAACCTTTCTCTGTGCCACAGACCTTTTTGAAGATCTTAGGAAGTCTATGGAAACCCTTCTCAGGATTATGTTTTCAAATGCATAAAACTAAATATGAAGGGTTGCAAGGAAACTTAAAATTAAATGCTTATTAAAATATTTTCAAGACTTTTAGTAATGTATATGCTTTCGTTCGCACAAAACAACATCAAAAGCATTTTTTTTTTTAAGTCGTGTTTAAAACATCTACAGTGGGGCTGGAGAGATGGCTCAGAGGTTAAGAGCATTGCCTGCTCTCCCAAAGGTCCTGAGTTCAATTCCCAGCAACCACACGGTGGCTCACAACCATCTGTAATGAGGTCTGGTGCCCTCTTCTGGCCTGCAGGCATACATGCAGACAGAATATTGTATACATAATAAATAAATAAATATTTAAAAAATAAAAATAAAGATATTCCTTGCTTTAAAAAAATAAAAAAAACCATAAAACATCTACAGCAATGTGGGCTCTGCTGATGATGATATCACAGGCCTGCCAGTCTTCAGTTAAAATCTAGTGACCATTGAGTTAACTTTTTCCCTAGCCACGTTCACCTAACCTCTGGTTGTCTGAGTTTTCTTTGACATGTTAAGAGTAAGTTTTTTCTGTTTGCTTGCTCAGTTCAGGTTGTTGGATCAACTTGCTGCTTCTGTGTGTGCTTTCTGAACATGGACTGTTTGCAGGGTTAGCAGTAATTGAGGACTTGAGTAGAAAGGAGTCAGCAAATGACTGGAAAGGAAAGATTTGAACAAAAGCTCATGGCAATGCTCCCTGTAGGTGCACCATGTCACTCTCCCTGGAGCGCCATGTCGCTTGAGTTCATAATTCTCAGGCAGGTGGACTTTAACATCTGAATTAAGCAAGTATCTAATTAGGTAATTCACAGGAGAGTTTGTTTGTTGACACCCTTCTAGCAGCCTTCTATGTACCTCCGGAACCATAACGCTCTTCCAGCTGAGATCTTTGGCTGAGGAATCCTGATATCCCTGTAAGGAAAGCAGCTGGATGACCCCCTCTGTCTTAGTGCGGTCTCGAGGGAGATGAACTGCTGCAGTCCCAAGGTGTGGAAAGCAGCATCCTGGGGAGCAATGAATGCTGAGCTAGGGATTGGGCCACTTTTCTAGACAGCTAGATATAGCTCTCTCCGGCTCCTGGCCCCTGTAATTGGGGTGCCCATTAGTTTAGATGCTTCCATTGCTAAGCCCCAGCTCTCAAGAACGTCTCTGTGACTGGAAGCAGATGGAGACACTCAGAACCCAGAGGGTGGACTTACTCCATTTGCCCACAAATGTTCTTACCCCATTCTTCCGATGCAACAACTGAGGCTTGGGGAGATTACTACCTGTCTCCTTAGTACCTTGTTAGTCGGAAGGAAAACCAGGTCTGTCTGACGCAAGCCAGGCATCCCATGTCCAGTGGGTCTCTCCTGACTTCAGCAAACTGTGGAGAGAAGCTAAGGAATGTCAGGGAAAGTAAGACCAGAATGAGGAGTGCTAACAAAGGCTTCGGGAAGGGAGACAGGTTGAAAAAGGCAGAGGGAGCCTGCAGAATCCCTCAAACAAGTGACCAGGCATTGGCTAGCAGAGGGGCTTACAGCCCATATGACAGGCTGCTCAGATCAGGGTTGGTGGCTCATGTCTGTTACTTCACCATAAGGGAGCTGTCGCAGGTGGATTACCATAAGTTCAAGGTGAGTCCCCGCCTCTTAAAAAAGGAACCCTCTTCTTGCCTTTGCAGGTACCAGGCACACACATGGTACACAGGCAAGCATACATGCAGACAGAACACTCATACACACAGATAACTTTTTTTTAAAGAAAGAACAAAGGGGCTGGAGAGATGGTCATTGGTTAAGAGTACTTGCTGCTCTTGCAGAGGACGTTCAGTTCCCACTACCCATGTCAGGCATCTCATGGCAACCTATAACTCCAGGGGATCGCAGCTCTTTCTGGACTCTGCACAAATGTGGCGTACACACACACAGAGTTATAAAAAGGGAGGGGAGTGGTGGGCGGAATCCACAACCAGAGCAGTAGCTGTCCAGTTGCCATAGGACTAGCAGATTCACAGAGGTTCTGAGAATATCACTTTATGGAGCTTCAAAATCATCTCTCTGCTAGCTCTACGCTGGCCTCTACCCTACCTCTGCAGCACCATGGACATCCATGTTCACCTCCTGACCTCCCCAGAGTTCAACAGCAACAGTGTGGAGGTCTTCAGCAAGTATTTCTACAATGCCTGTGATCTGGCCCTAGGGTTCAGCCTTCATGGTTTCCATGTCCATGGATGAGCTGTTTCTTGGGACCAGATAACTGAGATAACCTGCTTGCCCTATTCTACTGGCCGTTTTGGACTCAACGTGCTTGAGTCACATTCCAGGCTGGCCACCAGCCCATCCCAACAGCCTGTACCTCAACTATGGGAAGAAGGGACCCACCTGGGACAAGACTGCACTCCACTGCCTCTGAGCCTGCCTTTTTATCCTGATTTGATTGTGCCATTGCCAAGTGATGCTGTGGTTATGTGTGGTGGAGCCCTAATAAATGCATACTCCCACAAAACAGAAAGACCTATAAATCAATAAGAAAAAAAAGCACTTATTAAAAAGTGAACAGCCTGCATGAACAAGCTACCCACCAGAGAAGAAAATCCTCATGACATGTATGTTTAATAGGACCAGCAGTGGAGGGTGGGGCTACCAGGATCCGGTCTGTGGGCTGAAGTGACGTGGGCCTGTGGCTTGCAATCCTGGCCCTGCCCTTTCAGAGGAGAGCCTTGCACATAATGCTTCTAGACCTCAGTTTCCTCATCTGAAAAATGGATAGCCTGTCTCATGGAGAAGACAAGATGGGTTAACTTACAGAAAGCATGCTGCACAGCAGGTGGTAAAGTAAGTGCTCAGAAAACTGTAACATTGGAGTAGTGGGTGGAATAGTAACAAAGCCACCCCCACATCACATGGAACCAGACCAGCGGATGCTGGAAGACCCTGGGATGTCAAGGGCTGAAGAATGGGTTTACCCAATCCAAGATGTCACAGCTGCCTAGTGGGACTCTAGGGACATATGAACATGCATATATACTGAAATGATGTGTAGGACCCCTGCTGCCCTTCCTTCAAGGGTTCCTGGTCACAGCAGAGCCCTAGAGAGACAACCTGATACGGCCACACCTGCACTAAAGGAGTCCAAGGGAGGAAGCATTGAACAACATGAGGAGTGTTCTAATAAAAGAACACCAACGCTGGAGTGATAGCCTGTCATCGCAGTCCTTGGGAGGCTGAAGCAGGAGGATTACCATGAATCTGAAACCATCCTGGGCTATATACTAAAAAAACGAGATTAACAGAAATAAATAAACTAAAAAAAAAAAAACAGTAACAGCAATAAATAAATACAAAGGACACTGAAAAATTGAAAGTTCATGGAAACAGAGACTAAAGGGCATGTATTAGTCCAGGAATGTGCTCTACTCTCTACTCTGATATCCATGACAGACTACTAATCAATCATAGACCCTGACCTCACCATCTTCTGAAATTATGTTCCACATAGCCTCTACTAGTTGACTATAGTTGGTGGGAAAAAAATCTAGGTAGTATCTTTTGTTTATGCCCCCCCCCTTCAGCCTGTTCCCTTTCATAGCTTGTCAGCCTGGCTTACAACTGCCATTGGCCTCCCCTTGCCTACCACAGGCCAATGGAGCTAGGGATAGACAGTTGCCAGCAGCTCTGTCAATGGCTGGCAGGATGGGATAAGTGTCCCAGTTCCCTCAGGCATTGTCACCAGTGTCCCTGAATGCCTCAGAATCCAGGTGCTGGCCCCACAACAGTGAATGGAGCCTCCCTTTCATCTTACCCCACTCTGCACCAGCGTGTCACGGATCCTTCCCCTTGAAACACACCATCCTCTGTTTTGTCAGAAGGCCAACTCTGAGGAACCTACACTTGAGCACCCCTGAATCTTCATGGGTGTAAAGAGAAGGGACTTTTCCAAGCCGTTGGCAAGGCCTTTAGGAGAACCCAGGCTTAGTTTCCCAGCTCTCTGGCTCCCTGTGATCTACTTTCATGCTTTAGCATCTATTTCCCACTGTGAGAGAATGGCCCAGCGGGGAATCCCTGATGGGAACTCCTGGGGTGGGCCTCAGCGGTCCCTTCTGCTTCCAGGGCCTCAGTCTCCTCTGTGGACTACATTGCTAAGGAATCTGCTCTCTGCTGGGATGGAAGAAAGTCTGGAAAGCAGCTAACTCCCACCCAGGCACAAGCATCCAAAAAGTTAAAAATGCATGTCTCCATACTTTTAGCAAGAATCTATTTACATGTTAGTTTTAGTGGGAAATGAATACTCTTATGTTTATGAATGCGTGTGTGTGTGTGTGTGTGTGTGTATGTGGTGGGTGGGTGTGCTTAGCGCATGTGTAGAGGTCGGGACGACTGTGGGGTCAGTTCTCTCCTTGCACCCTCATGTTCATTCTCGGTTGTCAGGCTTGCATGGCAAGCACCTTGACTGGGCAAGCTGTCCTGCTGGCCCTCAGAAGTGCGTACCCTTCTGATCTAGGTCACCGGCTTATTGAACAGTGCATCAGTGAGAAAAGGAACTTGGCCAGGATTTCTGGCACTTCTGCCCGTGGCTTCCTATGGCTTACAATCCTGCAGTCTGTTGACGAGGTGAAAAGTGTGCTAAGGCCCAGCTCATTTCCTCCACTCACAGTGTGACTGAGGCACCAAGCCCTCTCTCCCTTTCGGAAACACCAGTTTCTCATCTGTGGGGTGGGGTGAAGATTCCAACCCTAGGGTATCACTGTCCAACCACAACTCCGGGAAAGGCTTGGTAGGAGAGGGTACCCCTGCCCTTTCCTTCACCACCGGGGAGGCAGCCTGGGAGGGGAGTGTCACAGAGGAGGGAACAGCTTTGGCAAAGCCTTTTGCTGTTCCTCCCTCCCCCCAGCTGCCCTTGGTGACCAGGCAGAGGACCTACACTGAGCTTTCTTTACCCCAGTTCCTGGACATGAGTGTTGGAGCCGCCAACAAGATCTTCCCCCAGGTAAAAGCTACCGGAGCCTGAACTGGTTCCTGACCTAGGTAGGGGCCAGCCTTGGGGTGGAAAGGGCTCTGGGAAGGGGATGCTCTAGGACCTACGGCCACATTCACCTGCCCTGGGGATTCACTCCAAGTGGGATTCAAGAGTGCTAATAGGCAGACAGGAGCCAAGGGGTCTCGGGCACGGCTCAGGTGAAAAGTGTGGAAACATGCAGCAGGGAGGATGAGTCTGGGCTGTGGGGGCCGCCGGTTTGCCTAGTCTGCTCCTGGTCTCTTGAGCAGGGGGATGCCGAGATCAACTCTGCTCCTGGAGGGAAAGCCCGCGCTGGAGGAGAAGGTAAGAACAGAGGTGGAAATCAGGCTGAGCGCAGCAGGTCCATCCCAGGAGCTACCCTGAAGCTGGTACAGAAAGAGTCCAAGGCTGCTACCACTACAGTCCCCATCCCAATGTAGATGGTGATGCTGTCTGCCCCCAGCCTCCTGCCCAGCCATCCAGACAGCCACTTGCTGGATAGAACTGTTCACTCTCTCCAGCTACCAGCATTTTCTGAGTGGTTACTATGTGCCTTTTACCTTCTAGGCCACCACACTGAGTCTGTAACACAAAAGACCTCTGAATCAACTTCTGGACCCCATGCTTGATCTGGGTGGCTCTGTTGATCCTAGGATAGAATAGGTTAGCACCACGCAGTTGTACCTATTATGGTTCACCTATTCCTGTGTGGCCAGGACCTTTATGAGATAAGGAAGGAATACAAACATACAGAATGTCTCCCTGGGCCCCATCTTGGCCCTCTGTTGAGCAAGGAGGAAAAGGGTAGATGCCAAGAATGGCTGCCTGGAATTGCAGACCTTGGTTTCAGGACAGCCCTAGGTGAGTCAGGTACCAGAGGCAGCTGAAGCTAAGCGAGGTTAGGTAATCGGGTCAAGCTAATATAGCATTGAAAAGGAGGTGGTTAAGCCTCAGGACCTTCCGTGCTCCATGCTGGTGGCTATTTCCAAGTTGTCATTTGGTACGGCTGGCAGTAGTTGTTCCTTTGTTCAGGTGGGCAGCAGCTAAGGGTTTCTGGCTTTAAAGTGGGCATCTCCACCTGGGCAAGAGCTCTGCCTGCCGTTCCAGTCTTGCCTGCAACCCCACCTTGCACACAATGTATACTGCACAAATATTTGAGGAGCAGCCAGTTGGCTGGACAGAAGCTTCTCCTACCCAGTTTCAACACAATCTCCCGGGTGACCCAAGTTTACCCTGTGCTTGTTGGCCACAAAGAAGCCACCAGCTAGGGCTGTAGGATTATAGGTTCTGATGTCCTGTGTGCTTCCTGTCGGCCTGCTGCTGTCTCCTCTACCAGCCCACACCCTCCTGCCTTTATCTTCACTAACCACCCATCAGCCTCTCCTCCCACCCCCTTTGCCTGGAAAGCCTGCTCTGGGAGGTCTCTGCCCTGCCCCACCTTATAAGTCTGCTGGTTCTCCCGAGGCCCCTGCATCACCCGAAGCTCCTCAGAGCCTGGTCCACATTTCCCCAGCCAGCCTGGCTTGGGTGACTGGAAGCTTGAGTGGCGTGAATTAAATGACCCAAATCAGGATCCTGCCCTTGTCTCCTGTATCTCTGGTTTACACACACACGGGACCAGGGAGAGCTATGGACCGGCTCCACCTTCCTTCCTATGATGTCTGACTCTCCAAGTGTAGCCGTGAAAGCAAGGAAAGCTACTCTCATGCCTTCTACAGAGCAAGGCATCCAGGAGGTCCCTGATAAAGCTGCTTTGCTTCATTTTGTAAACAAGCAAGAATTAGGAGAGTTAAGCCAGTCATAATGGTTCACGGCATTAATTCCAGCACTTGGGAGGTGAAGGCAGACAGATCTGAGTTTGAGGCCAGCCTGGTCTACATAGTGAGTTCCAGGACAGCCAGAGTTATATACTATATAGTGAGACTCCGTCTTACAAAACAAAACAAAAAGGAATTAGGGGAACCAAGCACACAATTCTATAGTGTGGGGACCTCTGCCAGCTACTCCCATTACTGTTGTTTCTACAGTGCCTTGACAAGGGCTTGGCGCATGGCAGGTGCACAATAGTGCCTGCTGTTTTAGGGTAAACATTCAACAAACCAGCCTCCAGCAAACTACAGAAACCATCATGGTACCACTGAGGCATAGGGAAGTGAGGCGTCTCACTGTGTGGTGCAGCTAGGAGCTGATGGAGCTGGAACTGGATGCCAGGTAGCATTCTAGACGGCACTAGGACAGATTTTAGGTTGGAATTGTGGATAAGGTCTGGGTTTGGGCATCAAACAGGTATCATGCCTTAGTCTAGCACAGGGTGGCCGGGGCCTTTGTTTCCTTGAGCCCGGTTTGTCATTCACAGAAATAAAGGACTTCCGTGAAAAATAGAAATAACGACTGTGATGAAGCTGTGGTCATTTCTCTCATGGTACAGACTGGGCACATAGATGTCTCCTGTCCTATTCCCCTGGTCATGAGGATAGACTAGGAAGGATAGGAAGGGGAGACAGCCTCCGTGGAGCAGAGGCTAGCCAGTGATGGCACTTGGTGATGGTGGAGGGCAGGCAGGACCAGAGTGTCACGGAGGGCTTAGGAGTGCTTTCTCTAGCCCTAATGCTCCCTGACGAGGGGAGGCTGCCTGCAGGGCTGAGTGGGGTCCTGAGGAGTGGTCCTGGAAGGGGGACCCCTGTGCCTCTTCACTGTCTTTCCCTCCACAGGCTGTGGCCCCTTCTGCTGCTCACGCCGTGGGGCCTGCCTCTCGGCCTTCCTGCTGCTACTGATGGCCATGCTTGCTGCCTTGCTTGTCGTGGCCACCATCCTTGGACGTCCACCCCACGGACCAGGTCAGGGTGGCAAGAGGGAGGCATGGAGGCTCGGGGAGCTGGGAGCCCTAGCCCAGCCTGGCTTCTCCCTGAAGTGGCTTGAGTGACCCTTTAAGGTGCAAATAGAGATTATCTGTGCATGTGTAGACACAAGTCTGAGAGGCCTTTTGTACATCCTTGATGTGCATCATCTCAAGATTTTTCCATCTATTTATTTATGGTTTTTCAAGACAAGGTCTCTCTGTGTAATGGCCCTGGCTGTCCTGGAACTCACTCTGTAGACCAGGCTGGCCTCGAACTCACAGAGATCTGTCTGCCTCTGCCTCCCGAGTGCTGGGATTAAAGGTGTGCCCCACCACTGCTGGCTTTTACTTTTAATTTCTAAAATTTATTTTTATGTATATGGGTGTTCTACCTGCATATATGTCTATACACCACCTGTGTGCCTGGTGCCCAGGAAGGACAGAAGACAATGCCAGGCCTCCTGGAACTGTAGTTAATAGATGGTTGTGAGCCTCCAGGTGGGTGCTAGAAATTGAACCTAGATCCTCTAGAAGAGTAACAAGTGCTTTTAAGCACCGAGCCATCTCTCCAGCCCCCCACATGCACTACTGAGAGATCCTGACTCTCTCTGACCCCTGAGCTGGGCTAGGAGCTTCGTCAGCTCCCACAGCTGGTGTACTTCCTATTCCCCTCGTCTGACCACCCTGGGTGGTGCTCTCAACCTCAGACCAGGTTGTGTCCAGAACTTTCCAGTGTGGCTGCAGTGGTGAACCACCCAATGCAACCCGCACCCTCAGGGAACAGTCTAGAGAACCATATGGGCTTGATCCAATAAACACTCAAAGGCAGGCCTACTGGGGGATCAGGAGTCTGGAACCGAGGCTCTCATCCAGTGAGTGTGGGGAGCACTGTGGGGAGTGAAAGAGACCTGAGGTGGGAAGGGAGGTGGAGCTCGTTTAGAAGAGAGTGTCAGGAACAGCATCCCAGGCCTGGGGAATAGCATGTGTGCCATCATTCACGTGGTCTTAATGGTGGATCTCCTGGAACCAGTTTAGCTTGTTGCAAATTGTATGTTTGTGCTGACTGGGGACAAAATGCCACAATCCCTTGCATCTGGGTATACCTTAAAGACACAGTGCTTCCTGTGTGACCAAACCAGTGAGTGAACTACTCTGCACACTGTGCGATCCACGGTGTCTAGAACTCTCATGTTGTTCCCCCAACATTCCACATACCCCTGGGGCTAGACTCTGACCTTGATTTTGTAGACAAAGGACCCAGGGGGGCCAAGTCACCTGTTCCTGCCATGATGTGGCAGTGGCAGAGTAGCAGCTTCAACCCCAGAGATACCATGAAGTTGAGGGCCCCCCACCCCCTGCCCAGGCCCTCTAGGAGCTCAAAAGGGCTCACTGGGGGACCCTATGCAGTATTCACCTTGCCCCCCCCAAGGCTGCCGTTATAAGCATCACCTTTACTCCAGGTCCTCTCTTGCCCCTACAGAGACCCAGTCCTGTGTGACATTGACCAACAGGACAGGCTTCTTATGCCATGACCGAAGGCATTGCATCCCAGCCCACGGGGTGTGTGATGGCGTTCGCACCTGTCCCCATGGTGAGGATGAGGATGAAAGCTTGTGCCGTGAGTACCCCCTCAGTTCTGTGTTCCTGTTCATCCCCCCAAAGCCGCTTTAACCCTGCTTACAGCCCTGTGGAACTTTCTCAGGCACCACCTCCACATCCCCATGCCTAGTCAAGACCATCTGCTGTACATGAGGGATCTTTCACCACCCTCCCCCCGCCAGCATCTGTGGCCATCCTTCAAGGCAGAGTTCACATGCTACCTCTTCCCGGAAGCCTTCCCTGAGTCCTGCTGGAGGAGTCAACAGTTCTTCTTTAGGCTCCTACCGACCGTTGCCTCCCTGCCTTGACCCTAGTCACACTGGCATCACACCGGCCACCTCCATCAGGCTATGACTGCCTCTGTGGCAGTCTGTTCCAGTACATGGGACAAGGGTATTCAGAATGACTTGCTGAATGAGTGAGCAAGTGAATGAATGAATGAACACCTGCTTTTAGGAGCGAGGAGCCTGGCTGTGTGGAATAAACATGAAAGCATGAAAGAGTGAGGAGGCCCACAGCAGGGAGAAAGCTGTGAGCTGGAGGCAGGGGTTGGGACTCTAAAGAATCATTTAGCTCAAATCCAAGAGTGGTGGTCCACACTGTAATCTCACCACTTGGAAGGTGGATGCAGGAGGTCCTCCTTGGCTACACTACAAGTTTCAGGCCTTTCTGAAAGGCCTGGGCTACGTGAGACCTTTCTCAATAACAGCAGAAAGGTCACCTGGTCCACACTGCAGCTCCTATCCCAAGTGCCACTACGGTAAGCCCAACAGGGCTTAAATGCTTCTAGGTTGGGGCATTTGCTACATGAGGCTATCCTGGGTCTGTGAGAATTTCGGTCTCTCTGTGCACTATCACCTGACCTAGAAGCTATTTTGGAACTCTGGGGCCCGGTGTAAGGAATCTGGGTTCTGCCTGCTACATCCTGATGAGACAAGGCTTCCTGGTGGGAAGGAACTTGACTCCGGGTTGAAGGTGGAGGACTAGCAGGGGTGGCAAGGAGGACTTCTGCAGTGATGGAACATTCGATGCTGAGGGTGGGGACATGCAAGAGGACTGAGGACATACACAAGACTGAGGGTGGGGACATACAAGGGCTAGTCGGGGAATGAAGATGCTCTCCAGGCCTCTTGCCACCTGGCAGAAGGTACACAGAGCAAGAACATTCTACTCCTTGGACCCAACCTCCTTCCTTGAAGACCTCCTGCTCCCTTTCCAGAATGGATGTGGAGACTCTGGCTGCACTGCCTGCCTGGTTGGATAGAGCAATCCAGCTGCAGATGGCAGACGGCTGAGGTACTGTGGGCAGAGGTGAACTGTGTCATGCCCCTCTCGCCCCTCTCTAGGAGATGTGCCTCAGAGCCTCCCCAACTTCCTCCTGGCCCACTGTGGAGACTCAGCCTCCTGGATCTACTCGGACCAGAGATGTGATGGCATCAACAACTGTGGGGACTGCTCAGACGAATTGAGCCCAGGTGGGGGTCTGGGCATGGGTGGGTGGGGCAGAGGCCCAGCGGGGGCACTCCTGGGTCCCCTGTATGCTCTGCCTGCACTCGGACCAGAGATGTGATGGCATTAACAACTGTGGGGACTGCTCAGACGAACTGAGCCCAGGTGGGAGTCTGGGCACGGGTGGGCGGGGCAGAAGGCGGGGCAGAGGCCTAGGGGACACTCTATCCAGAGGAGTCCTACTTGGACTCCTCTGGATAGAGAAGCTGAGTATGAGAGACCCTCCTGTGGAGGGGACTTGCCTCCAGGACACTGGCTGGACATGAGGGCACAGAGGGAGACTGAGCAGACACTGCCCTACATTTTTGGATCCGAGCCTTCTGTCCTGGGCCCCTCCCAGCAACCCTGTGAGAAGGGCAGGGCAGGCCCCAATTCATAGTTGGGCAATCCCAAGCCTCAAGACGGGAGCAGCACCCATAGGAAGGGGATGTGGAGTGGAGTCCGGAGCCTGCCCTAGCCCTCCTTAAAGCCTCCCCCCAGGACAGGAAGGAGTTCTGCAAAGCGCTTGCTGCACAGCATGGGGACCCAATTCTATCCTTAGGATCCACATGCTTGAAAGGGAGAACTGACCATGGGTCCGCTGACTTCCACACATCACATGTGTACATGTCAGGTACACGTGTACACACAACAAATACATGGAATTAAGAAGTTTTAAGGTAGGGCACTGAAGATGCAGCTCAGTTGGTAGACTACCTGGCCAGTGTGCATGAAGCCCGGGGCTGATGCCCAGCACCACATAAGTGAGGCATGGTGGTCCATTTCTATAATGTCAATATTCTGAGAGCAGAGGCAGGAGGATCAGAACTGCAAGGTGGTCTTTGGCTGTAGAGTTGAGGAGTTGAAGGCCAGCTTGAGACCCTGTCTCAAAAGACAAAAGGTGAAGAGCAATCGAGGAAGACACTGTATACTATATATGAACACATACAGGTACATGCATCCATCCATGTGTGTACATGTCTGTGTGTACTCACATGCACACACATTCTATCCCCAGCGTTAAATCAACAGACATGTTCTGATCACTATTGAGGGAGGCCTGTACCAGGTTCCAGGAGGCGATACTCAGGAGCCAGCCATTTCCCCAGGACTGCATCATGCTGGGGCCAAAAGGAAGTGCCCGGGCCCTGGAGGAATCCACGGACTTCTAAGAAAAGGCTTCCCAAGACAAGCCATTGAGAACAGGGCCAACAGTCAGGGATGGTGTGTACAAAGGAGTTCTGGAGCCACAGGCACAGGGCAGAAGACAGAAGAGTGAGGGACCCCCAGGGCATCCAAGAGGTCGCTATGGCAGGAGTCAGAGTGAAGCCGGAAGCTGAGCTGGGAGAAGTGGGATCTACGTGTTCATTAATGTCTGAGCTCTGCCTTGTTTCTTTTACTCAACAATTGAGCAGATGGAAATTGAGGCTCAGACAGGGCGAGCAGGTCTCACAGCCTATGAGTGGTGCCGCCGTTCAAATCTCTGCCGCAGGGAGACGGGGCACACAGTCGCCCCACACTAGATGGCCTATGGCTGCAGGAGCTATGGCATGTTACAGAGCTAGCGTCCCTAGTGTACGCTGAGCCCAGGACCAGCAGCTGCTTCTTCCTCTGGCTCTTGTCTCCCCAGTAACCGCGTGCCCGCCTTGTGGCCCTGGCTGGTGGCGCTGCACTCCGACTGTCTTCAAGTACTGCAGCTGTATCCCCAGGGTTCTGTGCCGGGACCATGTGCAGCACTGCTCTGATTGGTCAGACGAGTACGCCTGTTCTGGACCCTGAGAGAGCCTCCCTCCACAGCCTGGAAGCTGGCACCAGGAACCTTTCACCAGAGCCTCAAACCCTAGACCTCAAGGGCAGGAAGGAGCCGTTGACGTCATCCAGCGACATCTCCCCATCGTCTCTAAACAGGAATTAGCGTTCTCGTTTCTAGTGTCTTAAGCACCTCCACTAAGAAGGAGCTCACTACCGTGTTAGACAGCTTCTAACAAAGAGGTGAGTCTGCCTCCATCATTTTAGGCCCATCAATGGGACCACACAGAGGGAATATGCTCCTTGGCTCCAGGGCAGGCCTGAAGGTCCCAGTCTTATCACCGTTTGGAGAGACAGACAAATGTGTGACTTACCTGTCAAGCAGAGTTTAGCCCCTGTGGATAGAAAACAAAGTACACAGATTTACCATCCATTTGGTGCCTGAGACAGAACTGCTGAGCTCAAAGGCCACTGTAGCATGTTGCTCAACTCAACAGCAGCCCCCCAGCAGCATCCTAGGTATTCCTCTAGCTCCCCAGTCTCCTAGAGGCTTGTGACTGTAGAATGGGGGGCCTGGAGAGAGGATCCGTGCCTTCAGCCTTGGCCCCGCTGCACCCCACACTCGCCAGCAGGTTTATATTTTGGTCCTGAAGCCAGAGTGAACGATCCCCCTGCATTCCTTCTAGCTTCACAGCGCCTAGGCGAGCAAGGATGGATGTGCTCATTAGACAGATAAGAAAGTGGAGGCCCAGGGAATGACTTGCCCAGGATTGACACTGGAACTGGGACTTAAGTCAGTCTGTGGAAACTCTAACCTTAAGGCCTTTCTCACTATTAAAGAATATAGCCACACATTGATGGGGGAGTCTGTGCTTGACTTAGCGGTAGTGGTGCATGCTTTTAATCCCAGTACTCGGGAGGCACAGGCAGGTTGGTGGATCTCTATGAGTTCGAGGGGCCAGTCTGGTCTACAGAGTGAGATTCAGGACAGCCAGAGCTATTACACAGAGAAACGCTGTCTCAAAAAACCATAAAAGACAAAAAAGGAGGTAGCTTGAAGGATCAAAAGTAACTCATCCTAATCCTGAAAGAGAGACTTGGGATCTGGCTATGGAAGGCCCCTGTTGGAAGACACAGAGGTAGCCCACTAGAAGCTAATAAAACTGATTTTCTGTTAGTGTCTTACAAGGTTTGAACTGAAAATGGTACCTAAGGAGCCAGTGAGCTCTGTCCATTCATTCATTCTTCCACTAATTCCTGCATTCGCTCAGCCATTTCTGAACCAAGCTGGGAGCTGGGCCCCCAGAAAAGAGGCCTGGGTCCCAGCCCGTGAGCAGTGTGAGGCCTTGTGGGAAGCCTGCGTCACACCATGCAGGGATGAGTGCGACAGCTAGGCCCCAGTGATCCTGCTCGAGGGATGGTTAGCCTCAGCTTGACCCTTTAGCTGGGTTTCTCTGCAGAAGGAAGGAGCTATATTCAGGAGGAGGGGCATTCCTTGCTTAGTACAAGTGAACCCTGTGATGGTTCTCCTCAGCCATGGACAGTCCAACAGGCTGGAGTGGCCAAAGCATGGGCATATGTGGAAAGAAAAGATCGTCACTTCATAAAAAAGAGTTCCGGAGACTCAGAAGAGCTAAAGAAATCAATTTATTTTATAATCTTGTAAGGCATCATCCCAGAATGGCAGGTTTGCCCCATGAGTGCAGAAAGCATCTATAAACCCTAATGCATGACCCTCCCTCCCTTTTGTGGACTAATCGGGAGGACACAGTCTCTCGGGCCATTGTGGTCTCATCTTTCCCTCTCTCCTTTGCATTTGTCTTTTTCTCAACAAAAACTTTGCATGTGTTCATCTGTTTTATATCCTGTTTATTTTAAGGCTTTGTTTGTTTGTTTTTCAAGACAGGGTTTCTCTGTAGCTTTGGAACCTGTCCTGGAACTAGCTCTTGTAGACCAGGCTGGCCTCGAACTCACAGAGATCTGCCTGCCTCTGCCTCCCCAGTGCTGGGATTAAAGGCATGTGCCACCACCGCCCGGCTTATTTTAAGGCTTATCAGACGTGTGCAGGCAAACTTGGCTATGAGTAATTTTCTGTTCTGAACTTCTAGGATGGATGTGGGTAGCTTAGCAGAGTTGGGTAGGGATGAAGACTAGCAGGCATTAGCAGAGGGCCAGCATCTTCTGTTCAGTTTGTGCTGGGCCTCAGTTGGCTCAAGGCACCTTCGAAAATGTATCATCAGATTTTCATACAGCGTGGGCGGGGGCAGACACAGTGGGCAGAGGGTTGGATCGATACACACAGTGTCTCAGTTCATCCCGCAGGCAGTGGGGTGACACAGGGGAGATTAAGTCAGGAATGTGGCCTGCTTTAACAGTATCTAAAAAACCTGTCTCTTGCCAGACAATGGTGGCACATGCCTCCGATCCCAACACTCAGGAGGCAGAGACAGGTGGATCTCTGAGTTCAAAGCCAGTCTGGTCTAGGACAGCCATGGCTACACAGAGAAACCCTGTCTCGAAAACCCAAATAAAATAAAATAAAAGCTGTCTCTTGGTGTTTCAGGAGGCAGTGAGTTAAGGGCTTCCTGTGCAAGCATGATGGCCTGGGCTTGGTTTTTCGGCAGTCACATGCAAGGCAGGTGTGGGGTGGCAGATGTGTGCAGAGACAGGCAGGCCTTGGGGACTGACTGGCCATCAGTCGACCTGATGAAACTGGTTCAGTGGGAGACCCTTTCTCAAAGAAGAAGGTGGAGTTACAGTGAGATGGCTCAGCAGGAAAAGGCTCCCGCTGCCAAGCCTGATAACGCGGGTTTGATTCCTAGGCCCCACAAGGAGAGAGCAAACAAAGAGAGACACACAGGGGCTTGTCCTCTGCTGACATGTGCGTCCACACAGCCCACACAAAAATAAAATAAGTGGAAATATAAACAAGATGGAGAATGATTAATGAAGACACCCCCATGTCAACTTCTGGCCTCCATATGTGCATGCACGGACGGACACACACACACACAAATATATATACACACTCATGCACACATGCACCACACACAATAAATTAATTAAAACCTGTCAGAAAGAAGCAATTCAGCTTGCTGAACACTGTGCCATGGAGGACAAAGCAGATCGTGTAGTGTGACATTTGTGGACCCTGTCACTGTTGTGTCATCTCAGGAGATCTGTGAAGGCTGACTAATCCAAATGGAGGCCCGAGCAGGGCCTTGGAGACGACACAGCCCAGTAGGAGGCAGGAAAGGTGGATAGGTGGATGTTGGCAGGAGCAGGGCATGGGCAGGGCCGTACCTGCTGCTGGAGGAACATGGCAGGCTTAGTGCCGAAATGTGCAGAGCAGCCTTGGGGCTGGCTTTGGAGAGGGGTCATGGCTTCAGGCCACAGCTTGTTTTCAGAGGAAGAATACATTGGATTTCTTCATGTGAAGGGGACTTTAAAGAAGGCTGGGGAATAAGGATCCAGCCCAGGCTACTGCGCAGGCTCACTGAGATGAGGTACATTTGTAAAGGTTCATGCAGAAGACTGGGGTGCCCAGATGGTCTTGTGGCTCTCATGAGCATCAGTGGTGAGGGTCTGTGAGCATCTCACCCTGCCACTGCAGGCTCCTGTAAGCCCCTATCAGCCTATCTCAACATTCTCAGTCTGTCTCCACCCGACCACGACTCCTGGACCTGGTATAGCTGCTTGCACTGCCCAGAGGCACAGAGATGGAGTTGCTTGCCTAAAATTACACAGCTTTCAAGAGCCAGGGGTTCCAGGTTCTCAGGCCCTAGTCCAGAGGCTGCTGTAACCCTCCTGAAACCTTGCTCTCTCAGCCAGGTGGGAAACTGGAACCTGGCAGGCGCCACAGAACATGTACAGGAGGTGGCTGCTTCCTTTCTTGTTTATTGGTCCTTCCTTTCATAAAGAAGGTGCCATAGCCACCACCCAAACAATTCTCTGTAAGATATTCCAGGAAGATACAGGCCCGGGGCCTGGGCCAAGCTGACCCGCCCCTGGCGCCAGGCCGCAGAACAGCCAGAAGAGACAGCTCAGCAGCCAGTGCCAATATTTGCCCTGGCCCCGCCTCCCTGGCCCCAGCCCCAAGATCAAGGCTCTAAATACAACAGGTTCTTTGCTGTGCAAACACGAATGGAACTTAAAGTGGCTTCAGCTGGGCCCCAGGGTTTGGGTTGAAATCTGCTCTGGGTTAGCGTCCGCCATCTCTGTTTGCTGGGGCTCTGCCTTCATCCTTAAACTCACAGAACCACATTGGCTAAAGCCAGCAAGAGGCTCAGGCAGGCTTTTGACCAAAGAGGACAACTGCCTTCCAGAGAGGACAGGGATTGGCTACATTGCCTGGTGACTCACATGGGGTTCTGAGGGCCACACTAACTCCAGAAACTCATTTCTTATTCAAGTCTGGCATGTGTCTTTACACCACACACACACACACACGCACGCACGCACGCACGCACGCACACACACACACACACACACACGCACGCACGCGCGCATGGGGGCAGGACAAGAGATCCTGTCTCAAAAACTTAAACACCCATAGTAAAAATAGCTAATGATAAGTTATAGCTTCAAAACTTTTGCATTTGGAAACTCTCTCTCTCTCTCTCTCCCTCTCTCCCTCCTTCCCTTCTGAAACACAGTCTTGCTATGTTGCTTTGTCTGGCCTTGAACTCCCAGTCTTCCCGACTCAGCCCCAAATACAGGAAATACAGGCATGTGTCACCAAGCCCATGGGGCCACTGTTGAGGAGGACAGTACTTACTTGGGCATGAGCACCACAATACCTCAGTGATGAACCTGAGGTTGATTAGGAGGCTCAGTGAGATAAATGCTTGTTGCCAAGTCTGAAGATCTGAGTTCGATCCCTAGATCTCATATGGTAGAAAGGGAGAACTGATTCAAACTAAATGTCCTCTGCTCTCCAGAGTTTGTGAGCATGAGCCTGTACTCGTGCAAACAGTAGCCTGTGCGTGTGCGCACACAAATAAGTAAACAAGACACTAAAGACTTAACAGTTTATAATAAAAATGTATTTGTAGCCGGGCAGTGGTGACATATATCTTTAATTTCAACACTCAGGAGGCAGAGGCAGGCAGTTCTCTGATCTCTGTGAGTTCGAGGCCAGCCTGGTCTATAGAGTGAGTTTTAGGACAGCCAGGGCTACACAAAGAAACCTTATCTCGAAAACAAACCAAAAAAATTTATTTGTAACAGTTAAAACAGAAATCATTTTATGAAGTGATATAAGAATATGCAATATTACATAGAGTTAGTGCAGATTTCTTTCAAAGCATGAGAAGTGTTCGGGTATGTGTGAAAAAAGCTTTATAAAAAAGTTTTTAATTTTAGTATTTAAACTTTTTAAAATTTTAATGTACATAGAGTTTTTCCTGTAGAAGTCTTTATCCCCCTTGATTAGGTATATTTCTAGGTAGCTTTTTGAAGCTATTGTAAATGAGGTGGGGTTTTTTTCCCCTGATTTTTTTCCCTTGGCAAGTTTGATATTGGCATACAGAAAAGCTACTGGCTTTGCTTCTTTGCTGAGAGTGTTTATCAGATATGAGAGTTTTAGGCCAGGTGTTAGTCTTTTAAATATAGGACCATGTCACCTGGGAATAGGGCTACTTTTACTTCTTCCTCCCCTGGTGCCCTTTTGTTCCTTTCTCTTGTCTTACCCATCTAGCTAAAGACTCTGAACTCTGTATTAGATAGGAGTGAAGAAAGCGAGCACTCTAGTTTGGCTCCAGATCTGGGGAGAACAAACTTCTCAACTTTTTCCACCAGAAAAAGAACAATACACAGTTTTCCTCAGGCTGAGACATCGTCCTCCTTTTCCTTTATCCTGAAGGGATGGTGAAACTTTGCTGAAGGACTTTTCTGCATCGATTGAGACAATCATGTGACTTTTTTTCAAAGATATATTTATTTATTATGTATACAACATTCTGCCTCCATGTATGCCCGCACACCAGAGGAGGGCGCCAGATCTCATTACAGATGGCTGTGAGCCACCATGTGGTTGCTGGGAATTGAACTCAGGACCTCTGGAAGAGCAGCCAGTGCTCTTAACCACTGAGCCATCTCTCCAGCCCATGACTTTTCTTTACATTTCTTTATTTTGTATGTGTGAGTACACTTAAGTGTAACACACATACATGTGCCAGAACACATGTGTGGAGGTAAAAAAAAAAAAAAAAAAAAACAGCTTCAAGGAATTGAACTCAGGTCATCAAGGCTTAGCGGCAAGTGCCTTTATCCACTTAGTCATCTTGCTGACCCTGGTCATGTGGTTTCTGTCCTTGTATCTATTTATGCGCTGAATTGCACTTACACTGATTTGTGTGTGTTGAATCAAACTTGAATCCTGTAATGAAACCAATTTGGTCATGGTATATAATCTTAATGTGGCCTTGAATTTGTTTGTGAAAATTTTATTGAGAATTCATTGTCGATGTTCCCCAGGGATTAGTCTATAGTTTTTTGTTATATCCATATCTGACTTTGGTGTCAGAGCAATACTGGCTTTGCAGAACTGGAGTTCCAGATGGTTGTGAGCTGCCATGTAGGTGCCGGAGCTGGAGCCAGGTCCTCTGCCGAGCCGTCTCTCAGCCTCTGTTAGAAGACTTACTACTGCTGGGCAGTGGTGGCGCATGCCTTTAATCCCAGCACTTGGGAGGCAGAGGCAGGCGGATCTCTGCGAGTTCAAGGCCAGCCTGGTCTACAAGAGCGAGTTCCAGGACAGGCTCCAAAGCTACAGAGAAACCCTGTCTCGAAAAACCAAAAAAAAAAAAGAAGACTTACTACTATCTCAGTCTCACCAAGCGCTGCATGTCCTTTCACATACCTCTCCTTACTTACGAAGCTTTAGAGGCTCCTCTGTGTCTAGGAATTTATCCATTTCTATGAGATTTCCCAGGTTTTTAAAAATGAAGTTAGTTATAGAAACATTCTCTAATCATATCTCTGTCTCACTGAATCTGTAGTAATCTTTCCTTTTAACCTCTGTTTTCACTAGTTTAGATCTCCTCTGTCCTTGGTTTGTTTGGGTTTGTCCATCTGACTTATTTTCCTATTTAACGTTTATTACATTTATTTAGTGTGGTGCATGTGTGTGTTCTTTCTTTCCATTACAAGGGTCCTGGATATCAGGCTTGGTGAAAAGTGCCTCTGCCCCTTGAGCCATCTCCATAGCCCTCCCATTTCCTTTCTTGCCCTGGCCTTTGCTATCCTGCTGTGCACTGCTTTGGAGTTGAGCTTGTTCTTGTTTTTGTAGGACCTTGGGTTGCACTGAAATTAACCTGAGGTCGTCCTGGTTTCTCTAAGATCTTTTTGATTCTCTAGTCACAAGCTTTCCTATGAGAACTGCCTTGGCTATATCCCAAAGGTTTCGTACTTTTGTTTTCACCGGATTCTAAGAAATTTTAAATTTTTCTCTGATGTCTTCATTGACTGTTGTTATTCTAGAGTGTTTTTGTCCAGTTTTCATGTATCTGTGTAATTTCTCTAACTCTTCTCTGTTGTGTAATATTATTTTAACTATATAAAGATGTGTTACATTTGTTTATGTTGCATTTGTTTAATGATGTAAGGATGTGTGTTTAAATATGTAAAGATGTGTTGCATTTGTTTCACCCTGCCTGCCTAAGGCATCTGATTGGTCTAATAAAACTGAGTAGCCAGGGCTGGAGAGATGACTCAGTGGTTAAGAGCACAAAGCTGTGCTCCCAGAGATCCTGAGTTCAATTCCCAGCAACCACGTGGTGCTCACAACCATCTATAATGAAATCTGGTGCCCTCTTCTGGCCTTCAAGCATACATGCAGGCAGAACACTGTATACATGATAAATAAATCTAAAAAAAAAAAAAAAAACTGACTAGCCAGTAGCTAGGCAGAAGCGGGATAGGTGGGGCTGCCAGGCAGAGAGAAAATAAATAGGAGGAGAACTCTAGGCTCAAGAGAGGAAGAAAGAGGCAGATATCTGGGGCCAGAAGCCAGGCAGCCACCAGACACACAGACATAGGGAAGCAGTGAAAGTAAGATATATAGAATTAAGAAAGGTAATAAGCCCCAAGGCAAAAGGTAGATAAAGAGAAACAGGTTAATTTAAGTTAAAAGAGCTAGCCAGAAATGAGCCTAAGCTATGCCAAGCATTCAAAACTAACAGTAAGTCTCCCTGTCATGATTTGAGAGCTAGCTAGTGACCCAAAAGAAAAAGCTTGTGTACACTTCTCAATTAATTCCTAATTTGACTACACTGTGATTTTATACTATGCAAGAGATTATCTCCATTCTTTCCATTAGTAAAGGTTGGTTGGCTTGGGAGGTGGTCTATTGTAGAACTGGTCACAAGACTGCTGAGAATATGTATTCTGTATCCTTTGGATGTAATATTCTGTAGACGTATGTAAAGTACGTTTGGCTGATGGAGTTTCTTTGATTTTTAACTTGAATAAACTTGAATAAGCTATCTAGAGATGAAAGCTGGGTATTGAAATCACCCTCTTTCCAGCATCTTTGGAGGATTGTTGTCATCCTCAGCCCACCACTACCACTACCAGCAGCAACATTAGTTTCTCAGAGCAGGTCCTGGGATCTACTCCATCCTTTTTGGTGTAGCTAGAAGAAAGGGATGGAGGGAATTTGTGTTCTTCATTTTTAAAAATAGGCTCCCAATGTGACCTCTGGGAGTTTGGGACCTGTGGTGATACCTTGTTTGTACTCTAACAAATAAGCTTGCCTGAAGATCAGAGGGCGGAGCTAGCCACTAGTTAACCATAGAGGTCTGGAGGTATGTATAGACAGACAGAAAGTGATATGGCTGGGCGGAGAGAGGAATATAAAGCAGGAGGAGACAGGAGCTTGGCCCCTTTCTCGACCAAGAAGTTAGCAAGGTAAGAGTTGGCTGTGACTTGCTCCTTTGTATCTTTGATCTTTCAGCATTTATCCTGATAATCCCTCTGACTCTGGGTTATTATTATTATTAGATTTATTTATTTATTATGTATACAACATTCTGCCTCCATGTATGCCCACATGCCAGAAGAGGGCACCAGATCTCAGTACAGATGGTTGTGAGCCACCATGTGGTTGCTGGGAATTGAACTCATCACCTCTGGAAGAGCAGCCAGTGCTCTTAACCACTGAGCCATCTCTTCAGCCCCTGGGTTTTTATTATTAAGACCAATTAGCATTTGTACTACAGGGACCACTAACCCAAAGCTTTTGCTGATGATTTCCTTCTACAGTGCTAACTGTTTTGTTAGGATGCACTAACCTATTCTATGCTAACTGGAATATGCATTTGTGTCATGATTTTTTCTTTAAAAGGATGCATCTAGCTGGGAAGTGGTGGTGCAGGCCTTTAATCCCAGCACTCAAGAGGCAGAGACAGACAGATCTCTGAATTCGAAGTTAACCTGGTCTACAGAGCAAGTTCCAGGACAGAGAAACTTTGTCTCAAAAAATAAAAATGGAATTAAAAAATGCATATAAATAGACATATATTGTGGGCCCATATTTCATGCAAAATATTTACAGGCAGGCTTTCTGGCCATGCTTAATTTCCAAGGCAGCTGCAATCCTGCCAAACAAGGCAGCCACCTGACAAAGGCCAGGATGTATGACTCCTTCTCCTTTATTATTATGTAGATCGCCTAGGAAGAAGTGTTGATTCCAAAACTGGTGAATTAAGTTGCAGGTGTTTCAGTAGCTCTGTGTCCCCCAGAAAGAGAATATTATTGAGTATCCACTTTGATTGATGGCGGGGAGGGGGGGAATAAAAAGTGTTTTGTATAATAAACGTGGGTAGATTGTCAGGAATGAAAGAAGCCGGAGATGCCCTTCTGTTATGGCTGTATGACTATGTCTCGTTATTCCTTGCACCTCCATACCGGTACACTTAGGGAAAAGTAATAGTATCTATGTTGGGGCCATGGACCCCAACAATATATAAGCCTGGCATGGTGCTGCCCCCTCTAATCCCAACACTTGGGAGGCAGAGGCAGACAGATGTCTGAGTTTGAGGCCAGCCTGGTCTAAAAGGAATTTCAGTCTGGAGGCATCACAATCCCTGATTTCAAACTCTACTACAGAGCTACAGTACTGAAAACAGCCTGGTACTGGCATAAGAACAGACAGGAGGACCAATGGAACTGAATAGAAGACCCGGATATCAATCCACACATCTTCGAACACCTGATATTTGATAAAGAAGCAAAAAAATATCAAATGAAAAAAAGAAAGCATATTCAACAAGTGGTGCTGGCATAACTGGATATCAGCATGTAGAAAAATGAAAATAGACCCATATCTATCACCATGCACAAAACTCAAGTCCAAATGTATCAAAGACCTCAACATAAAGCCAGCCACACTGAACCTTATAGAAGAGAAAGTGGGAAGTACACTTGAACGCATTGGCACAGGGAACCACTTCCTAAATAGAACCCCAGTAGCACGGACACTGAGAGAAACAATTAATAAATAGAACCTCCTGAAACTGAAAATCTTCTGTAAAGCAAAGGACACAGTCAACAAGACAAAACGACAACCTACAGAATGGGAAAAGATCTTCACTAACCCCACATCAGACAGAGGTCTGATCTCCAAAATATACAAAGAACTCAAGAAATTGGGCACCAAAAAAATCACGTAATCCAATAAAAAAAAATGGAGCACAGACCTAAACAGAGAACTCTCAACAGAGGAATCTAAAATAGCTGAAAGACACTTAAGGAAATGTTCAACATCCTTAGTCATCAGAGAAATGCAAATCAAAACAACTCTGAGATTCCATCTTACACCTGTAAGAATGGCCAAGATCAAAAACACTGATGACAACTTATGCTGGAGAGGTTGTGGGGAAAAGGGAACACTTCTGCATTGCTGGTGGGAATGCAAGCTGGTACAACCTCTTTGGATGTCAGTGTGGCGATTTCTCAGAAAAGTAGGAAACAACCTTCCTCAAGACCCAATAATACCACTTTTAGGTATATATCCAAAGGATGCTCAATCGTGCCACAAGGACATGTGCTCAACTATGTTCATAGCAGCTTTGTTTGTCATAGCCAGAACCTGGAAACAACCTAAATGCCCCTTGATTGGAGAATGGATAAAAAAAAGTGGTACATTTACACAATGGAGTACTACACAGCAGAAAAAAATAACGACAGCTTGAATTTTGCAGGAAAATGGATGGAACTAGAAAGCATTATTTTGAGTGAGGTAACCCAGACACAGAAAGACATTTATCACTTGTACTCACTCATAGGTGGTTTATAAACATAAAGCAAAGAAAATCAGCCTACAAACCACAATCCCAGAGAACTTAGACAACAATACGGATACTAAGAGAGACTTACATAGATATAATCTACATGAGAAGTAGGAAGTATAAAAAGACAAGATCTCCTGAGTAAACTGGGAGCATGGAGACCTTGGGGGAGGGTTGAAGGGGGGAAAGGAGAGGCAGGGAGGGGAGCAGAGAAAAATGTAGAGCTCAATAAATATCATGGGAAAAAAAAGGAATTTCAGGGCAGCCAGGGCTACATAGAGAAACCTTGTCTCAAATAAGTAAATAAATAAATAGGCAAAAAAATAAATACATATATAGGCATGTAGACATGCACTCACACCTTTGTGCTGCTGGGGATCAAATCAAATGCCGTAAAAGAATTTTTTTGATCTTTTATAAAACCCTTCAAGATGATCAGAGAAACCTGGTGTGAGGCTGCCAAGCTTAGAGGGAGCCTGACGATCACCAAGGCCCAACCCTAGCTGAGGATTGAATTGCCTGCATACCAGCCCTGCCCAAGAGCCACTCAGCCTTCGGCACTTCTAAAGACAAGGAGCTGGCTCCCTCTGACAGCTGTGACTCTGGGATTCTACTTGGTTTTCAGTGATTAGGTCTAGATCCGGAAAACGCATCTGCTCCCTCGGTTCCAGGAGAGTAGTTCTCTGCAAACTGGGGGCCATCTCCCCAGAGGCATTTCAGGCTGCATGGTCCCAAAGCCTTTGGCTGTTACTTATGGGGTCAGTTTTTTAGCCACCTAAACAAGCCTGGGAGCAGAGCTGGACATGGTGACCTTCATTCATCTTGGCTTCCTCTCATTCCTGATGAGCTATTGTCAAGCTGGCATGGCCACTGCCATCCTGAAAGGTAAGGACAAACGTGACTGGAGCTCTCTGAAGGGTAGAGACTGCTTCTTCTAGGACTTCTTCCTTATAGCATACCCACATGCGCATGGCTCAGTCTTTCTGCCATTAAAACAGCTCCTACGCTCTCTCAGGTTCTCTTCTGACCACCTTCTCGACTTCCAGTCAAATTGTCTGTGTCCATCTTCCATGCCCTCTCTGCCCAGAAGCCGTCACGATCATTCTTTCCTTCCGTCTCTATAATGGTGCACTGTCCTATTCTCCTGTTTGAGCATTTCTTCTCCCTTGCTCCATCCTCTGCTTCCCTGTAAATACGGCCTCCCCTAGGGCCCCGTCCTTAGCCATCCGCGTGTCACCATCTATTTGAGGGATTCCTTTCCTGCCTTTGGAATATGATGACTGCGGGTCTTCTGCCGGGACTGTGGAGAAAAACTCACCTCCAAACCAACAATGTCTACGTACAACTCCAGGCTTTTCCTGCCTGATTTTATTCTCACGTCTGGCTTCCGCTCAATCTCTCTTCCGGGCTCATCGCTCTTAATTAAGGGATCACTGTCTGGTGCTACCTCCTCTCAGCTCCCGCGCTGCACTCCGCAGCTGTGGTGTCTGTCTATTCTGGCTCCTCACCACTGAAGAGTGAGCCATCCTGGCAGCAGGTGCTTCACCAATACACACCGAGTGAATGAAGACGTCCTCTAGTGCATTCCCCTGCCTCATCTCACATCAGCTTCAGAGGCGCCCTTCTGAAACACGGATCCCTGTTCATAGGCTAAAGTCTTCAGTGTTCGGTGATCTCCAAGCCCTTTCCTGAAAGTGGTCCTTGCTGACCATCCTAGCTTTATCAGGGCCACTCTTTTCCACACCCATCAGCTCAGCCCACCCATAGCTCCCTTGGGCTTTTCTTGTGGGACTGCCGTCACTGGTTTCCACACTCCATGTAGCCCTGAAGATCTGGCTCCTCTCCTTCATGACTTGCTAGCTCGTATTCATCCCGCAAACCCACTTGGGCATCGTTATCATTTGGGAAACATTCTCGCCTCACAGCTCTTGATGACCCATTTTAACATCTTGCTGTGGACTAACAGTTCCCAAAGCATGCAGAAACCACAGCACTGGCTACACTCAGCTGAATGTGGAAAGTCACTTCTGTTTCTCACTTGAGGGCAGGAATTGTCTCGCCTCTGCCTACTCGGGTCACTCTAGGTGACTTACTAGTCAGGTTTTCTCAAGAGAAGCAGACAGGGGGTATCTCTGTGTGTATTTCTCTGCCTGTCGTCTACCTACATTTTCTACCTCCACATACATATCTGAGAGACTTCCTTTAACAAACTGGCCTGTGCAGACATGGGGCCTGGCAAGTCTGAAGTCTTGAGGCAGGCCATCAGGCTGCAAGTCTTCCTTCTTTAAGGGGCCTTGGTCTTATCTTTCAAAGCTGGTAGCATGGCATACATATTTTGAAGGGTAATCTGTTTTACTCAAATTTACTAATTTCAACGTTAAGCTCCTATTTTTAAAAAGGGCTGATATTTAGGAATTATATGTATAATATATACATAAATACATATAAAATGTATTAAATATATAAAACACCAATTTTAAAAAGTGAGGCCATAACTTTGAAAGAGAACAAAGAGACATACATGGGAGAGATTGGAGGTAGGAAAGAGAAGAGGAAAATGATGGAATTCTAATCTCAAAAAACTAGGGCTGGAGATGTAGCTCAGGGTAAGTGCTTGCTTACTGGGTGAAGCCCTGAATGTCACCCTTAGTAACAAACAACATGTTGTCACAGCGGCATGCAGGCTGGTGTGTGACCATATCCGGGCACCATACCTGAGTCATCTTGACATGAGACTGGCAACCATGACGAACCTTAGCTTCCCTATCCATAAAATAAATAGCTATCGCATCCTAGGACCCTACAAAGAACTCAGGATCAGCAAATATCTGGGTTAGGCTTGCTCTTCCATTCAAATCCACCATTCAGTGTCTGCAATTCCACTAAGGAAGTTCACTGTTAACTACTTTTTACAGATGAGGAGACTGAGATTTACTGAGTAGCAGGAAAATGGACAAGACTGGATTCTCTGATTCTCAGCCTAGTGCTGATCTGCCTGGGCCCTGAAGGATCATCTTTGACACTTGGGAGAAAGGAAACTGACAGAAGCAGGGGCTGGCCTCACTATTTATTTGTTTGTCTGTGATTGTGTTTAAGTGTGTGAGTGCAGGCAAGTGTATGACATGCTGTCCATGTGAAGGTCAAAGAACAGCTCTGAGGAATCAGTTCTATCCTGTCACCTTGTGGGATCCAGGGCTCAAACTCGGGTCTCAGTTCGGCACACAAGCACCCCTGCCCAGCGAGCCATCATGCCAGCCCATCCTAGGAACTGCTGGATATAATTTCTCTTTCCCAGTAGAGAGAGTACAAGCATAGCCAGGCCTTAGCGCCTGGTGGATTAAGAATGACTAACTTGAAGCCAGTGGTGGCCACGCATGCCTTTAACCCCTGGAGGCAAAGACAGGCGAATCTCTGTGAGTTCAAGGCCAATCTGGTCTGCAAGAGCTAGTTCCAGGACAGGCTCCAAAGCTACAGAGAAACACTGTCTCAAAAAGAAAAAAAAAGAATTACTAACTTGAGGTCTAGTATAATTTTCAGACAGTAAAGGCAGCAGGCACGTACATTAAGCTGGAACATCTGAGCCTCTGCTCTCTTATTTGCTTGGAGTCACATGGGACAGAATGCTGCCAGGGTGTTCTCAGACAGATCTGTCCTGGAGTTAGGCCTTCATGTTTCTGTCAGACTGTGGCTGCCAAAGACCTTCTGTGGAAGGACTAGAAACAGTATAGCTTCTGGTGAGGCATTCTGTTGACCTGACTTGGTACGGATGTTTCTCTGGTCAGATTTAACTCAGAAGGGCAGTGGAGGAGTCTTCGGGTCAGAAAGTTATCTGCAAGTCACCTCTGCTGGGCTTGACAAGAAACCAGACACCCCAGGCTTTTCCATGATTGAAAAAGGTGGCTGAGCAGTTAGAGCTAAGGCCTGCTCATCCTGAAATGCCTCTGGCTTTCCCATTCTCCTGCTCTTCCTCTGGGTCTCAGGGTTTGGTAGAGGTGGTGGTGGGGTGACCGACCTCCTTGATACTTTTCAGGCCATCTGGCCCCTTCATCCTATTACTCCAGCGCCCCCTTCTGCCACCTCATGCTTTAGTATTGATTCTGACCCTCTGCTTCCTTTTGATAAGGACCCTTGGGATTACACCTGCCCCTGTGGATAATCTGGGATAATCTCATCCAGGGTTTAGATGTGTCTCAGTGGCAAAGCACTTGCTTTGCATGCCCAGGCCTTGGATTGTATCCCCAACACATTCAAAAAGAATCCTCCTTGAATTCCCTTAGTCATATCAACATCTGTGCTTATGAACATATCACAGGTTTTGCGGGAAGCTGCTGCTCAGAGCCAGGGATATAGTTCAATGATAAAACATTTGCCTGTTTAACACATGCCAGTTTATCCTGGGCAGTGGTGGCACACGCCTTTAATCCCAGCACTCGGGAGGCAGAGAGGCAGGTGGATCTCTGTGAGTTCAAGGTCAGCCTGGTCTACAGAGTGAGTTCCAGGACAGGCTCCAAAGCAACACAAAGAAACCCTGTCTCAAAAAACAAAACAAAAAAACAAAAATACATGCCAGTTTATGCTACTCTGCTCTTGAATATGTTTTAACACAAATTATGGAAGCAGGGGTTGGAGGTGGCAGAGCAGTAAAGAGTATGTGTTCTGTTCTTCTGGAGAACCTGAGTTCAGTTGGCAACACCCACATTAGGTGGTTCACAAACACCTCTGACTCCATCACTCTTTCCTGGCCTCTACAAGGCACCAGGCATGCAAGCAGTACACATTCATACATGCAGGCAAATAATCATACACATAAAGAAATCAATCAATGGTAGGAGAGAATGGAGTCTCAGAAGACAAATTCCAAATGGGTTTCTCTTCCCTTCATACACATGCACTCACACAACACATATGCAAATACATACATAAGATACAACAATACAAAAATCAAATTAAAAATGAAAACAAATAGGAAATAACCAGAAAGGAAATTTAAGATAAAAAACTGGCTGGGCTGTGGTGCCACACGCCTTTAATACCAGCACTCAAGAGGGCAGAAGTAGGTAGATTTCTGAGTTAGAGGCCAGCCTGGTCTACAGAGCAAGTTCCAGGGCAGTCAGTGCAACATAAGAAACCCTGTTTCAAAAAAATAAAACAAAAAAAGCGCTTATCTTAAGAGCCAGGGATATAGTTCAATGATAAAACATTTGCCTGGCACACACAAGGCCCTAATGATCCTTAGCACTAGGAAGTTTAAAAAAAAAAAAAAAAAGACTGAGCCTCCCATGTTGGACAAACACAAATGAATGACCCTAGCCATATTATACTGCTCATAATGTTTTTATACCCAGAGTAGGACATTGATTGCATGAACTGCGAGGGCACTGAGCAGGCAGAGATGAGAATGTTACCTGCAAGTTGGCTGTAAACCCTTGCCCTTTTCCTCATCTCTACAGTAAAGCCTACGCTCTCACTTGAAAGACAAAATGAATTGTTCAGGTCGCAAGAAATAGTTGTTTAAAGAACTCATCAGCAGAGAAAAAAAATGGAAGAAAGGATTTTTAAAAAGTTAGGTTTTGTTTGGTTTTTTAGAGACAGTGTTTCTCTGTATAGACCTGACTGACCTGGAACTCACTCTGTAGATCAGGCTGGCCTTGAGCTCAGAGATCTACTAGCCTCTGCCTCCTAAGTGCTGGGAATTAAGGTGTGAAGCACCACCACAGAGCTAAAAAAAGGAACTCTTAAACCAGATGCCGTGGTCACCCCTTTAATCCCAGCACTCGGGAGGCAGAGGCCGGCAGATCTCTGAGTTCAAGGCCAGCCTGGTACATAAAGTGAGTTCCAGGACAGTCAGGGCTACACAGAGAAACCCTGTCTCAAAAAACAAAACACAACAACAAAAAGGAACTTTAAAAGTACACTATGCTTTGGAGTAGTTCTCAGGGGTCATTCCGAGGGTAAATATGGAAGGAAGCTCTGCCTTCCAAAGTAAGCACACAGGCGAGATGTCACTGTGGTCAGCCCTGCCCACAGGCAATGGTGGGGCGGTGCTGCTGTGTATTTTGGGTGGGGTCATTAAACTAGGCTCAGGTTTGGCTGACTATATATGCCGTGTTTGACAAATGATCTACTGATACTAAGAATTTGGTAAGATATGCTATTGTTTGTCTAAACGACATTTTAAAAACAACTTTTAAATATTTATTTTAAAATAGGTAGGTGTGTGTGTGTGTGTGTGTGTGTCTGTCTGTCCATTCTGTGAGTGCAGGCGCTGAGGCCACAGGCATCGGATTCCTTTGGAACTCAAGTTGCAGGCAGGAATGAGCTGCCCAGTATGGTGCTAGGAGCCAAACTGCAGTGCTTTGTGAGAGCAGTACAGTTTTAGCCACTGGGAAATCTGCCCAGCCCCACAAATGACATTTCAATTTTATGTGGACAAAAACCCAAAGTGCAGGGCTGGAGAGATGGCTCAGTGGTTAAGAGCACTGCCTGCCCTTCCAAAGGTCCTGAGTTCAGTTCCCAGCAACCACATGGTGGCTCAAAACCATTAGTAATGAGATCTGGTGCCCTCTTCTGGCCTGCAGGCATACATGCAGACAGAATACTGAGAATACTGTGTACATAATAAATAAATAAGTTTAAAAAAAAAATCCCTTAGCCGGGTGGTGGTGGCACACACCCTTAATCCCAGCACTCGGGAGGCAGAGGCAGGCGGATCTCTGTGAGTTTGAGACCAGCCTGGTCTACAAGAGCTAGTTCCAGGACAGGCCCTAAAGCTACAGAGAAACCATCTCGAAAAAAACAAAAACAACAACAACAACAAAAAAAAAACCTCAAAGTGCACTGTGCTGGTCAGCTTTGTGTCTCTGTGACACCGCATATGGGATAAACAACGTAAGGAGGATGCACTTGGCTCTGTTTCAGTGACTTGGCTCAAATGGTCTGAGATGGTAATAGTACGGCAGAACACCAGGGCAGGGAGTGTGCAGAACAAAGTGGAGCAAAGTCTTATGGTGGCCAGGGAGGAGACCTCACCTTTATAATAAATACCCCCTCTCTGTTAGCAAAGCCTCCTGGAGCCCAAGCTGGCCTTGAACTCACTACATAGTTGAGGATGACCTTAAGCTTCTGACCCTGCTTTTCTAAATCCTGAGTACTTGAATCACAGGCATTTCTACCATTCAGTCCGTTATGTGGTGCTGAGGCTTGAACCCAGGCTTCCACATATGCTAGTCAAGCCTTCTACCAACTGAGCCACATCTCCAGTACCAATTTTCTGCTTTAGCTCCCAACACCCAAAATACTGGTGGTAAATAACTCAAAGAAGAAAGGCTGAGAGAGGGCATGGTGCCACATGCTTGTGATGCCTGCATTTGGAACAAGAGGGCTATTTGGAGTCAGTCCTAACTACATGCATATCAAGTTCTAGGCAAGTATGGATTACACAGTAAGATTCTGTCTTAAAGACAAAACAGAAAAGGCTTAGCTAAATGGCTCATTGGGCAAAGCACTTTTGGTGTAAGCTTGATGACCTGAGTTTGATTCCCAGAATCCACATAAAAAAGAGAACTGACTTCACAAAGTTGTCCTCTCTCCTCCATGTGCATACACACACACACACACACACACACACACACACACACACACACACACACACACACACACACACACACACAATTTTCTTCCCCCAAGGGAGAACTTATTAATTGCTTGACAGAGCTTTTAGGCCTGTGGCAAGGTCAGATATTACACATACAGGAGTAGAGTCCAGACCCTAATAAGCCCCTAGGCCTTAGCACAACTGACTCCATGATGAAAGTACCATTCAGGCCGTAAAACTCAGCACATAGACAGCACCACCTTCCAAAACTAAAACAAAGACCTAATTCATCAAAACCCACAGTTCTGGGAAAGTCTCTAAATGTACTAAGTTTCCTTTGTGCCTTCTGTAGTTCCACTTCTGGCTAACTTTTCTTGTTAACTGAAGTATGTTAATCTAGAACATGGGTTTTGTGCTTAAAAGCTCACCCTGAAGCTGGGTAGTGGTAGTACACACTTTTAATCCCAGAACTTGGGAGGCAGAGGCAAGCAGATCTCAGTGAGGTCAAGGCCAGTCTGGTCTACAGACTGAGATTCAGGATAGCCAGGACTGTACACAGAGAAACCCTGTCTCAAAAAACCAAAAACCAAAGAAAGAAAGAAAAGCTCATCCTGAGAAAGGCTCAATGCTACACTGGGATCCTGAACACCTAGTGTAGTTCCCAGCCGGCCAAGACTTTCTATTGGCTTAAATCCATGTCCGAGCAGTTTTCTCTGGTGGCTTCCCCACAACATGTGAGATAAAAACTGCTTGGCTCAACTGCTATAAAGAAAGCGAAGAGCACTGGTTTTTCTAACATTCCAACCCCGACCCATTAAGACATAAACCCACAAATGGGTTTTGAATGAATACTCTCATGATCCAGTCACCTCCCAAAGCCCACTTGTGAGCACTATGGTTATGGGGAATAAGCCTTCAGTACCTGAACTTTTGGATCATTTAAGATCCTAAGCTTAGTGTGGTGGTGCCCACCAATAACCCCAAGCTGAACTACATAGTAAGACATGGTGTCTCAAAACATCAAGACAAAAAACAGCCTCTGAGCTGCAACATGCAATGTTTGCCTTGTCATAAATTTTAAGTCTGAGCTTTTGGTGGTTGTCTGCACAGTGGTAGCACCTTGTATAGCTCAAAATAGTGAATGAAACCCAAGACCCACCTTTAACAGAAACTCAGTCTCCAGAGTGTTTCTGAATGTCAAATCAACGTTTTTTAACTTACTGAGATAGTCTCTCCCTTCCTTAGTTGCTCTAAGTCTTGCTGTTATCACGCCCTTTAAAGGTGGGTATGTCGAGAAGTGGTTCTCAAAATGTGGGTCGAGACCCCTTTGGGGCTGCATATCAGATATTTACATTATGATTCATAACAGTAGCAAAATACAGTTATGACGTAGCAAAAAAATAATTTTATGGTAGGAGGTCACAACATGAGTAACTATATTCAAGGGTCAGCATTAGGAAGGTTGAGAACCATTGTTGTAGAGACAGAAATAAGATGTAATCCACACATTCAAGGTATGCATGTTATGGAAATTTTTCTAGTAGCCACAATTAGAGAAGTAAAACCAGGCACTTTATTTTTATATAGGTTTGTGTGTGTGTGTGTGTGTGTGTGTGTGTGTGTGTGCTTTTTGAGATGGTCTCATATAGCCTAGGCAGACTTGGAACTCACTAGTTGAGAATGACTTTTAATCCCAGCACTCAGCAGGCAGAGGGAGGCAAACCTGAGTTCAAGGACAGTTTAGTCTACAGAGAGAGTTCCAGGACAACTAGGACCCCACAGAGAAACCCTGTCTCAAAAAACCAAACAGACCTTGAACTGTTCCTGACTTTCTGACTCAGCCTGCCAAGCACTGAGATTACAGGCATGTGTCACCACCTCTGCGTGTCACCACCTCTGCTCAGTTATTTTTCATCACCATTTCACTTATTTACCATGTGCATTGGTGTGAAGGTGTTGGAACTGGAGTTACAGTTGTGAGCTGCCCTGTGGGTGCTGGGAATTGAACCCAGGGCCTCTGGAAGGGCAGTGCTCTTAACTGCTGAGCCATCTCTCCAGGCCCTCATCACCTTTTTAACATGTCACTGACACCTGAAAATGAAAGCCTTCTGTACTGAAGCTTCTAAGATGAAATCTTTGTTATCTAACTCCCAGTGTGCATACAGCTAGGGTTAGCCTCTCGATACTCAGTATGGTCTGCAAACGAGCAGTGCTGGCATCGTCTGGGTGCTTGCTAGAAATGCCCAATCTTTCTTTTAATGTAGCCCAGCCTAGCCTTGAATTCCTGATCGTCCTGCCTCCACCTCCAAATTTTGATAAGTATGTGCTGTGCTCAACTAGAAATTATGAATTGTAAGCCTACTTCAGACCTGCTCAAGCTGACCCTTTTTTTTTTCAAGACAGGGATTTTCTGTGTAGCTTTGGTGGTATTGGAACTTGCTATGCAGTCCTGGCTGGCCTGAAACTCAGAGATCCACCTGCCTTGGCTTCCCACGTGCTGGGATTAAAGGAGTATGTCACTACCCCCAGGAAACTGTTGCTTGCTAAGCTGCCTCAACTGCAGTCCTTACAAGGGTACCTGCTTCTTAACAAGTGCCCCCAGGTGTCAGGTGTGGTGGCACACACCCACACTCTGGCTAATCTGCCAGTCACCTGTCTTTGTAAACAAAAATGTATTGGTAGGCAGTCGTATTTATTTACTGTGTATAGCTGATATTTGTAACAAAATTCTTATGGCCTTAAAAACCTACAATATTTATCATTGGGTCTTTTCCAGTAGGTCTTAAGATGGAAAAGCTTCTATCTTGTTACTTCCAAGGCTGCTGTGAGTCACTGGGATCTTGATGAATACCCTCAATGGCTAGGATTTCTATAAATGTTAACTACTGTTGAGAGTAAATGTAACAGAACGGACTTTGCAGCCAACTAGAAAGGAGTGTAAACCCTAACTTCCACTTGTAAGCTCTGTGACATTAAACATGACACTTAACTCGAGGCTGAATGTTCCTGGCTCCACATTTCAGCTAGTTTCATTTCTGCTTGCTATGAGGCTAGCGCATAGCCCAGGGCAGCATCCAATCAGCGGTAGCGTCATTCTCATCTATGTTCTGTCAGCTGTGCCAAACTGTAGCAGGAACAAATTAAGCCAAACTTGTTAGTTCGCATGGTGCTACTTCCTGTGGCTTCAATCTGCAATCCACAAGCAGAACTCAACGAGAGCAAAAGAGTTTATTTGAAAAAATTACTATGTATTGAAAATATACATTAGAAATTATTACATACGTCCACAGCATCCCCCTTCCCCACCACAAAAGTAGAAATATCTGTTTGCTATGCTAATGCCATAAGTAAATCCAAACCAAAGGAAAATCACCAGCAGTCTCTCCTCCTCACGTGCTGAGATGAGGGGAAAGGTTGACGGTATGTGTTGGTCAGTAGGAATTCAGCAAGTCCCAGTCTTCCACGGTCAGACACATACACTTCTGCTTGGTCGACTGTGGTGTGCTCTGCTCCTCCTCTGACTCCTCGAAAGCTCTCTTCTTGCTCTTCTTTGATTCTTGACTCAACAGTGGCCCATGGCAGTCCGGAGCCTTCTCCCTATAGAACTGGAGTTTTCCAGAAGAGTTCATGTGGGTGTCTGCCAGGGGACATTTCCTTGAGGCTTCCGTGAGAGCTCGTTTCTGATCTGTAAGAGTATTAAGGGGCTAGTGAGGAGTTTTCTGTACTGGTGGGCCAGGGTCTGCCAAAGTCTGAGAGATTGCCTAGGACTAAGATGAGGCCCTGAGGTGGTCTGGGCTGAGTGCTGGGCAGCAGGGGTGGTGGATACCCAACCATGGCAGAGAGTGTTTAGTAGATGCTTATTGGGTTTAAGTGAGTCTGACTAATACCCCAAGAATCAAAATCTTCTCAGCTTCCTATGAATAGAAAACACAGACTGACATAGAAATAAATAATGTATATAAAGTGTCAGGGTCAGGCACATCCTCAAACCTCACGAATTGTTGGCTTCTTTTTTTCTTTCAAAACCTGGACCTGGCTGTGCCCTCCGAGGCACATGATCTGCCTCTGTAGTGTCTGGTAAGTCCTAGGAGTCCCCCCCACCCCCACCCCCACCCCAAGACAGTTTCTCCGTGTAGTCCTGGCTGTCCTGGAACTCACTCTGTAGACCAGACTGGCCTCAAACTCAGAGATCCACCCACTTCTGCCTCTTGAGTGCTGGGACTGAAGGTGTGTGCCACAATGCCTGGCTGTCCTAGGATTCTTATTTTGTCATCTCTATTGTTTCCTTTAGTTTATCAAATAACTCTTGTTTAAAATGACAAAATAAACACAACAGAATTCACCGTTTTAACCTATCTTCAGAACTTTTCTTTTTTCAGAGCTGGACAGACCAGGGCCTTAAGCACGCCAGGCAAGCATTCTACCACCAGCTGCAGTCCCTGCCTCCATCACTTTACTCCCGCTATTACTCTGTTTGTGGGTGTGTGAGTGTGCACACACACGTGCCACAGCGCATGTACAGAGGTAAGAGGACAACTTTCGGGGTTAGTGCTCCCTTCCACCATGAGATCTGGGAGCACGCTCAGGCTGCTAGGTTTGCCTGGCAAGCACATTTACCCAATGAGCCATCTTAGCAGTTCACAGAACTCTTTATCTTGTAAACTAAAAGTCTGTAGCGATTAAACACTAATTCCCTACTTCCTCCCTCCAACCACTATTTTTCAATGACCCTATGCTCTGGGAAGCTCACAAAGGAACAATCATAATACAGTATTTGTCCTATCATGACTGCCTTATCTCATGTAACATGTCTTCAAGGCTCATTTGTCAAAATGTCCTTACCTTTAAAAATTAAAAAACTTGTATCATTTTTAACTGTATGTATGTATATAAGTATGTACACATGAATGCAGGCATCTGGGAGACCATGTATGTTGGGTCCCCCAGAGGTGGAATTTCAGGCAGTAATGAGCCACCTGGCGTGGCTGCTGAGAACTGAACTCAGGTACTCTGCAAGAGCAGTACGCACTCTTAACCACTGAGCCATTTCTCTAGCCCAAAACGTTCTTACTCTTTAAGACTGAATCACAATCCCTTGTACATAAATACTGCATTCAGTTCACACATCTGTCTGAAGGGCCCTTGAGTTTCACTTCTTTTTTCTCTACTGTTTGAGACTGAATCCAGGGCCTTGCCTATGCTAGGTGACCCTTGTCCACTGAACTACAACCCTAGTCCTGCTTTTACCTGTTGGTGACACATAATCTGTGCTCCGTTTCTTCTGTGCCACTACAAGTCTTTTTGGGGATGAGACAGATAAAGCTAATAAAAAGCAACTTTTCTGATGGTGGTGTTTACACTGTAGGCGACATTGAGGGAATGATTTGTCTTAATGGTCATAAATAAGACAATACTATTACAATTAATTTTCCCACAGAAAGAAGACAGGCTGTTTTCTTTTGGTTGTTTTTTGTTTGTTTTGTTTTTTCGAGACAGGGTTTTTCTCTGTAGCTTTGGAGCCTGTCCTGGAACTGGCTCCGGTAGACCAGGCTGGCCTTGAACTCAGAGATCCACCTGTCTCTGCCTCCTGAGTGCTGGGATTAAAGGCGTGTGCCACCACTGCCCAGACAGGCTTAGTGTTTGAAGAGTGTAAAACCCAAGAGCAAAAACTCCAAAACAAAGCATTCCTCACAGAAGCACTGGGCTGACTTTCGAGGCTCCGCATCTTTCCGCTGCCGCACAGCTTCCACGCTCACTCGCTCCCACTGCAGGACGATCTAAAAGGAATTTGGAAAGATGTGAACCCAAACAAAAACTTGCAGTTTTAATCTCAAACTTTCTCCTTTCCCCTTGGTCTCTTCCCTTTTTTTTCCTCTCTCTCTCTCTTTTTTTAAATAAAAAAACCAGGGAGGCAAGCACTATACTTTTGAGCTAGTCTTTACTTCCTTTCTTGAAACACAAACCTATTGATAAATTTTGTTTCTAAGAATCAAGTCAGACTGGACACGCAAATACGATGACCTATGTATCTGTGTGATGCAGGTCAGTCTGCTGAGCCCATTCCTGCCCAGTTCCACTCTTGTTCTAAACTAGGAATCAACTGCATGAACTGCACATCTTTAAACTGAACACTAAAGTCTAAAATCTTGGTTATATTACTTCTCATATACCCCCAAGACCCTTCTTATGCTTTGAGACAAATCTGTAATAGCTCATCTCTTCTATGTGTGTAGAATGCCCACATTTCTGTATTCTCATAGCACTTCAATTTCTATTTTTTAAAGATTTATTTATTAATTATATGTATGTATTTTGTCTGCATGTATGCTGCAGGCCAAAAGAGAGCACCAGATCTCATTACGGATGGTTGTGAGTCACCATGTGGTTTTGGGAATTGAACTCAGGACCTCTGGAAGAGCACTCACCACTCTTAACCTCTGAGTCATCTTTCCAGTCCCTCAATTTCTATTTTTAACTGTTACAAATGTAATTTTACTTATTAGCTATTGCTAAACTTTAGAAATTTGACTGAATATAAAACATACATGACAAAATGAAAACTAAATGATCATTTCAACATATCTTGAGTAACAAGGATTTTGCATTTAATATTTCTTAGTAATGCAATGCAACAATGATGACCGTAAGTGAAGAAAAACACTTGCAGATAGCGAGAAGCCCAAGCATTAAGAATACAGACATAGCATGGTAGAGCACAACTGTAGTTTCAGAACTGTGAATTTGAGCTCATCCTAGGATACACAGTGAGACTCACGACACAAATGAAACCACAAGCCATAATAGCACATTTACTAGGCAGAGGGCCCTTAGCTTTGGATTTAATTTTGAATCTTGACATGTTACATAGAGCTTAGTAATGGAATAAGTAACAGGGCTGTTAAAGGATTGCATGAAGGGTCTATCACTGTATCATGCAGAAAGCACTTGGAACATATTGGTTATGGACCCTTCAATGTTTCCTGGTTATAGAAAATGGGTACTAATCCAAGGGAAAGCCAAGATGGACTAAAATCAATTTTGTGATTTAGTAGGAAATAAAGACACGATCCTTCCACTGACAGAAACAGAAGGGCTAACTGTGAATACAGAAAAAGAAAGCAAGCTTGGATAAACCGACTTTGAGGTGCCAGGAAGAAACTTGTAGATATTTGGGAATACATATGGTTTCTAATAGATGTGAGACATTCTTTCAGGACACTGAGAAACCTAAGATCACCAGGGGAGTAGAGGTGTAAATGAGAAAAGAAAGGAGGAATCAGATAAGAGACAAAAACCCTAAGGTATGCATGTTTATATTAAGTCACATAAAGGCAAAGGTAAACACTGGGCTATTTGGCAGCTTCCAGAGACACTTAAGTACAGAAGTGGAGGCTAAAACCAGATCGCAAAGGAGGGCAGCAAAGAGGTACAAGAGAAAAAACAGGACACAGCTACACTGGGGTTGAGGAACTCACTAGAGTAAGGATAACTGACATTTACATACAGAAAGCAATCACCATCAGAGAGTAACACTGGGGATATGGTGGTGAGGAAGCAAGGGAAATATAATAAATATAACACAGGAAGCTGAAGGCATCCAGGAACAGAACTGAAAGAAAAGAATAAACAAGGGCTTACACTGAAATAAACTGGCATAGTTATTTCCTTTAGAAAGGAGGGAAGTAGAGTATGGGTAGAGAAGTAGAGGAATTTGGAGACAGAAAAGGAAGTGGGCTCCTGTTAGACAGCTTCCCTCTTCAGGGATGGGTCAAGCTGTAGCTCCTATAGAAGATTAACAGGAGGCCAAGAAAACATTCTCTGAAGCCCTGGAGGTCCTGGGTGATGGCAGGAAGCTATGCTGGCCCAATCAATTACTTTGAGGTCACAGTGTTAGGTGTTTTATTTGATCTTTACTAAACCCAAAGAGGAATCCTATGTTTTTGCTATTGGGTTTATGAGGCAGAACTCTCAAATCTCAATCTCTGACTCCACAACCTATGTTTTTTCCACCATGACATTTGCTACCAACTTATAGGAGGTCCTGGCAAGAACATCTCATGTGCATCCAAGTCTTCTAGATGCATGTAGGAGGCACCCAGGTTCCACTCTGGTAATTACTGCATCATGCCCAGTCTGGAGCCAGCTTCAAGTGCTTCTGAAACACTCGACATAGGTCTATTTTCTTATCTACAGGACGTGATGATATATTCAGGCAGCTGGACAGGTTCACCATCATGCCTTCTGGTTTAGAGCCAGGGAGAGACCCAGGACAAAGTCTTCCACACTTCCACCAGGAAACAATTGTTAAGTGTCTGAAGGGGAAAGGTGCCCACACGGGTGAGCTGCCATCTACCTGGTACTTTCTGACTTCCTAGTCAAGGCTGTACTTTACCAATCTGGACAAGGGCAATATGAAATCAAGAGAGTCAAAGTCCAAGCCTTTCACTGGCAAACGTCAAGAGAGAGAAAGACCAAGAGACTCCTCTCTAAGGCTATGAAAAAAGAAATAAGTCCAAAAAGAAAGGGAAGAGTCAGATTTGAACCCTTTACAGTGTGACACCAGTTAATTCTCTCTGGAGTATAGTACACTGTTAAAAGAACAATTAGATCAGATTTTCTTCTTTATTTTTTGCATAGCAAGCCATAATTTACTTATTTCCTGAATCATTTGTAGAATAAGACAGCATTCTAGGCATGACATCCAGTCTATCAACCATAGCAGGGAAGTATTAAGATCTGACATCCATGGATAAGGAAAATGTGGTACATTTACACAATGAGGTACTACACAGCAGAAAAAAATAATGACATTTTGATATTTGCAGGCAAATGGATGGAGATAGAAAACATCATATTGAGTGAGGTAACCCAGACCCAGAAAGACAAATACCATAAGTACTCACTCATAAGTGGCTTTTAAACATAAAGCAAAGAAAACCAGCCTACAATTCACAATCCCAGAGAACCTAGAAACAATGAGAACCCTAAGAGAGACTCACATGGATCTAATCTACATGGGAAGTAGAAAAAGACAAGATCTCCTGAGTAAATTGGAAGCATGGGGACCATGGGAGAGAGTTGAAGGGGGGAGGAGGGGAACAGAGAAAAACGTATAACTCATTAAAATCAGTAAAAAAAAAAAAAAAAAAAAAAAAAAATCTGACATCCAGTACTACATAAGTAGATGGGTCTGTAATAGTCTATCACCAATGCTGACTGAGGTTACGACCACAACTAAGCTAAAAGAGTATCAAAAGGATTAATGTTTCTTCAATTTTTAGAATAAAAATGAAAACTGTAGTGGAAACTCTGGAGTACCTGGTCAGCCCATCCTTCTGTTTTGCAGTTACTATGATCAAATTCCTTCAAAGGCACTTTGGAGTGAACAAGGCCTATATGTGTCTGGAGCTTGTCCTTGACGGCTTTGATATCCTAGGGAGGGAGAAACACCAAAGACGTGAATACATTCTCCAATTCTTACTTGCTGTTAGTAGCAAAGCCTACCATGAAGTAAGTGTGGTGGTACACACCTGTAACTCCAATACCAGGGAGACTGAGGCAAGAGGATCATGAATTCCAAACCAGCCCGAGCTATCCAATGAAACCAAAACACCAAAACAGCTGGGCATGGTGACCTGGGCCTGTGATTCCAGTATTCTAATAAGCTAAGGATTGCCATAAATTTGAGGCCAGCTTGGGCTACATGGGAAAGTCAAGTCCAGGAAAGGCTACATAGTAATACTGTATTTCAAAAAAGCAAAACAAAAACAAAACAAGGCCATCATAAATACTACCTCTTTCTAAACACCAATTAACAGAAGCAAAGTACCAAATCATAAATCCTGTAAAAATGAAAGAAACCAAAAGCCTTACCTTTAGCCCTGTTCCAGATATATCTAAGCAGTTTAGTTTTCTAAAAGAAAATAGGTATCCAATTCCAGCATCCGTGATCTCAGGGTTACCTAGATGTCAAAAATAAGGCAGCATTCTGTCATAACTGTTGGTAAAACCCCCACAGTAAACTCAGGAAAAAAATATCCAGACAACAATAAGCTATAAAGTATAGTAGGTAAACTCTGCAGAGCAAATTCTTACAACATGAAGAAGCCACACTAGACCCTTCACAGCTCCAATTGCCTAGGCCTTGGGTGGGCAGAAGGATATATGATCAAGCAGTAATCCCAAACAACTCCAATGGAGCTGCGTGAAACGAATGAAATGGTTCGTATGCTCTGCTCATCACTATTTCACCTCTGAAGCAAAGGCATGTATTTAGTTTGAAAAGACTTCCCAGGGACTTACAAGGGATTATCATTCCGTGTACTATCTTGTGTTTTCCAGAAGCTTTTCTTACATGTTACTTTCTCACATCAGAGAATGCTGCTTTAGCCATTTCCTCTAGGAATGCTACACACAGTGCCAGCTATACAGCAGATGCTCAAAAAGTATTTACCAAATAGGTAACTTCCCTAGGAAGTATGCCAGGGGATTCAATAACATTACTGTACAGAGGCCAAAACCAAGGCTCAGAGAAGTCAAGTAACTTGCCCAAGGGTACAAACCGTCACCTTCTCTTGCCTCGCAGTTTCCATTAACTGGGAACCAACCCATCTTGCCACAGATGATGTTACTGGACTCTCAAACTGCTGACTTTCTACCACTGGAGTCAATGGATCTGGCTATTTTTTTTTTCTTCTTTTTTTGATATAGGGTTTCTTGTGTAACCACCCTGGCAGTCCTGGAACTCACTCTGTAGGCCAGGTTGGCCTTGAAATCACAGAGATCCACCTGTCTCTGCCTCCTGAGTGGTGGAATTAAAGGCATGTGCTACCACCGCCCAGAGAATCTGGTTAATCTAAAATTACAAGAGTGGATTTATTCAGCTTCTTGTTAGATAAATACTGGTGAAAAGAACCTAAATGACAGACACCATGGACAGCAAATATCCTTATGTGTGCTCTTAAGTTGCGATACACTGAGTGGCAAGGGAAATCTGAAAAGCCTTTTACTCCCTGTAGAAAGTGGTGATAAGATGATCAAGGCACTGGGCCAGGAGTCAAGAGCCCCTGGCTTCAGTCCTGTCACTAGGCTACTATGGCTCCTAGAAGGTCAGCTGCCTTTTACCCTCGCAAATGAGAGAGATGATGACCCTAAAGCCATTCTCCAGACATTAATACCCCATGACTTACATGATAAATCTAACAGCGTTAGGTTCTCAAGGCCTCTTTTCATCACTCTTACTGGCGCTGTCATTTTCCGAATGCCAGCATCAGATAAGCAATTATCCTTCAAGTGGAGCTGAGTTACACTAGAGAAACAAAGTCCACAAAAAGTATCACTTAAATACTGGTTTTAGATATTTCACTTAAAAACAAAATATTACTATCTTCAAATACTATAAAAGTCCACACAAATTTTACTAAGCTGTTGTTCTGTTTTAACTATCCTTTCCTGCTGCTGCTGTTCTTGAACTTTTAAAGTAAATTTCTTACAATAAATTTTTTATGTGTACCATGTTTTGCCTGCATACATGTCTGTGCACCATATGTGTACCTTGGACCTGAGGAAGCTAGAAGAGGGCATAAAATCCCCTGAAACTGGAATTATAGACAAATGTGAACCATCACGAGGGTGCTGGGAACTGAACCCAGGTCCTCTCCAAGAGCAGCAAGTGTTCTTAACCACTGAGCTGTCTTTCCAGTCCCAAATTTTTGTGACATGTATTTATTTTTTGTGTGTGGACAATGGGAGGGATGGCTATACCAAGGTGAAAGTGTGGGGGTCAGAGGACAGCTGTGGGAATTGGTTCTCTCTTCACCATAAGGGTTCTAGGAACTGAACTTAGCTCATCAGGCTTGGTGACAATGAGTCAGGTTTCCAGCCCCAATTTTTTATCTCTTGCTTAGAAATGGACAAATACAGGACAACATTTTTCAGTCCTGATGGTTTCAATTACTATAGGTGAAATAAAGGTTATTCAGGAAAAAAAAGACCAAATCAATTATAAGAGTTATCCAATCTATATTGCTATACCAAGTAAATAGAGGTTCAAAATATTTTAGAAAAACAATTATTAAATAAACACAGGAAACTAAGTGGCATTCCTTAAGATGATTCCACTGGCTCATCCTTTTAAACAATTATTTAAAGTGACAGCGGGCTGGTACCTAGACAGGGCCTCATTGGTGAGATGTTCTAGAAGTTCATGTTCATCTCCAAGCTTGCAACAGGAAAGATCCAGGCGAGTCAGCTCCCGGAAAGACTTGATTTCTTCAAGTTTTTCTGCAATCACCAAATACCTGTGCAGTATGGAGAGCATTCAATAGCTTATCTTTATCTTTTAGAATTTCTGATTTGTGGCCTTGTGGCACAGAAAACGTGCCGTCATCCCAGAGTACCATGAAATCAGCTCCCATCACTGACACTGATGTGGCATGAGCTGGACTAGTACGTACCTCAACAGGCTTTGTGCACGATGGTGGAATACATTCTAAATAAAGAGAAGTGCATGACAAAGGCAAGCCACAAGAAAAAAACCATTCAGTTTGTAATTAGTCAGACCTTAGTGGTAGTGCTGGGATTTCCCCTGGAAATTTCCAAACTCTTTAGTACACTCAAAATTTCAATTACTCTTTTTTTTTTTTTTTTTTTTGAGGAAGGGTCTTGCTCTGTAATCTAGGCTTGCCTTGAATGCATAAGTCTCCTGCCTCAATTACAGACATGAGCCCAAGCTTTGATCTGCATATACTCAAAAATATTTCAAAAGTTATCTAGCAGATCACATTTTATCTTCCTACCAACACTTAAGTCTGAGCACCTGTCCATGCCACTGGAGCTGTTACCCTAACTAGCCCGAAAGTATGCGGCAGCATGACCCTCATTTAGATGCTTACTAAGACAGACTATGAACATGAGTGATTTAATGACATTGGAGCACCTTGCTAAGTGGTTATCAGAAAGCATCAGGGAGGCCTCTGGAGAGGAAAGGAGATCAAAATGGTATATCACAGCCTGGCTGGGCTCTGCCCTGCCTTCTAGTTGTTCATTTATTTCTAATGAGGTCAGTGGGAAAAAAATAAAAGGGATTAGGTATGACAGAAACAGGAGAGAAGAGGTTTCTAAGATATTAGGGTAGCTTGACAGTACCAAGAGCATCTATTTCTCATATACTTTCCTTTTGGAGGCCTGGAAGTTTCTACAGCAGAAGAGCATGCTAGGGTTAGTGAGAGTACAGCTCTCTCTTATTCAGCAGGATCTTAACTGCCAAAAACAGGATGGTTACTCAGAAGGGCGAACCCTTTCCTTCCTATAGCCAACTGAAATTATCGGTACTCAAATGGACCTACTAGGTAGACAGTTTAAGCTGCCAGCGACAGCTCAGCTGGGGACACAAGTAAGCATTACTTACTCAGACTACTGTGGCTGCACTGTAAATAAAGCTGTTTTCTTCCTTCCAATCACAGTACTAAAGTGTGTTAAGGGGGATTTAGGGGATTACTGGCAATTAGAGAAAAGAAAACACACATCGTTTGATCAATTACCAAAACATTTTCAGTAATTCTCAAATAAGGGTAAAGGATGTAACGCTGTGTAATGTGATTAAGAAACATTATGGAACTCAAGGCTAAGGACCAACATTCTAGGCACAGACAGTACTAAATGTTAATCTAGGATACAAAGGCTCCAGATTCTCGTTTGCAGCTAGTATTCCAAATGACCTTCGAAGGCCCAAACATTAGAAAAACAATAGAACACACACACACTTAGTGTCACACAGACCTGAGTTTGAATTCTTTTTACTGTTTCATGGGGGGAGAGGCAGAGAGAGACACACACAGAGATGGGGGTGGTGAAAGAATGAGAGGAGCTGGTTAGCTGTCAGGCTTGTAACATTGGGAGGTAAGTGCCTTTCTTTACACAATGAACCTTCCTGCCAGCCCCAGTTTGTATTCTAACAGCTTTAATTACTTGCTCCATCATTTAACCCTTCTGAGCTTTAATTTTTCCACCTATAAGACTGCATCTTCCCATTCTTTCTTTTTCCAGAATTATCTTTAAATAGTGGTGGTTATAACTACTTGATATTTTTAGGAAGACACACTTGCTCTCTGTGACCACCATTGGACTAAAGCACCAGGGAGGAGTCTTGTCTAGCTGGAGCACAGCTGTGAAGACACTGGCTTCTCCTTTTGGCACACAGCTTCTGGGCCTGACATCAGACCACAAACTAGTGTCTCACCTGCCTGATTCTCTTATTTTCAATTATTTTCTCAAAGTCCTTCCTCCTGGCCTGACCCCTTTGGTGTTGGTACATCCTCTGCCACAGCAGCTCTGGGTTGCAAACACATCCCCACAGCTCCTGGTCTCTAAATGTTTTTCTGGGTAGTCAAAAGAGAGGGTTTAGGTCACAACTGAAAACTCAGTTTTGGGTTTTTGTTTGTTTGTTTGTTTGTTTTCGAGACAGGGTTTTGCTGTAGTTTTAGAGTCTGTCTTGGAACTAGCTCTCTTGTAGACCAGGCTGGCCTCGAACTCACAGAGATCCGCCTGCCTCTGCCTCCCGAGTGCTTGGATTAAAGGCGTGCGCCACCACCACCCAGCTTCTGAAAACTCACTTGTACCTAAATAAAAATGTCAAGTTTGGAATTGCTTTAACAAAACACAATTCAGAAGATTATGTTGAAAATGTTCCCTATATTTTATTATAAACATAATAAATGATCATAAAGTAAATGGGGGAGAGATTAAGAAACTACAGAAAGTACAAAGAAAAATAAAATCGATTGCAATATTCCCACATAGACATTAGAAGGTTCTTTTCTTTCAACAATATACAAAATTTTTTTTTTTTTTGGTTTTTTTGTTTTTAGTTTTTCGAGATAGGGTTTCTCTGTAGCTTTCGAGCCTGTCCTGGAACTAGCTCTTGTAGACCGCTGGCCTCGAACTCACAGAGCTCCGCCTGCCTCTGCCACCCGAGTGCTGGGATTAAAGGCGTGTGCCACCACTGCCCAGCACAAAAATATTTCTTTTCTTTTTTTTTTCACTGTTTCTGCTATGTGAAAAAATATTTCTAAAACAAAATTTAGGGTTAAAATGGGAAAAAAAATTAAGTCATCCCAAATTACCTTGAATTCAATCATTAGTCATGAAAAAATGATTGTTGTTTTTGTTTGTTTTAAAAAAGGAATCTGGCCAGGTGTGGTGGATCACACCTATAATCTTAGCACTTGTCCGAAGCCAGCCTGGTCTACAAAGTGAGTTTCAGGACAGCTAGGTAGATTGCAGAGAAACCTTGTTTCAAAACAAACAAACAAACAAACAAAAAAAAAAAACAACAAAACAAAACAATGCGGTCTAGGTAGCAAGATGGCCCAGCGGGCAAAGCATTTGCCATTCAGGTCTCAGGATTGAAGTAAAATCCCTAAGGTCCAAGAAATAGCTAACTCAACAAGTTGTTCTCTAATCTCTATGTCATGGCACACCATACATGCCATGATATGTATGTACCTACTCACACATACAATAAAGTTTTTTTAAAAGTCCATTTGCAGCTGGGCATGGTGATACACACTTTTAATCCCATCACATGGGAGGCAGAGGCGGGTGGATCGCTGAGTTCAGGACTAGCCGGTCTACAGAGTGAGCTCCAAGACAGCCAGGGCTACACAGAGAAACTCTGTCTCAGAAAAATAAAATAATTTATACTGGCTCCCTAACTTGCCTTAAATTCACTGCAATCTTCCTGCCTCAGCCTCCTGAGTGCTACAATTATAGGTGTTATTTACGCCTAGGTTCACTTTTCTCATCTATCACATTTTGAACATTTTAGCACATCATTTAAATTATCTTAGAATATTATCTTAACTTCATTATCTGACTGTACCATAATATACTTAGCAAATTCTCTAGCTTTCAGCTTCTCACTGCTACAAATAATGCTACAAAGAATATTGCTATCACATTAGATTGAATAGATTTTTTTAAAATTATTATTATTTTCTTTTTTTGAGATGGAATCTTACAACACAGCCTGGGCTGTCCTGGAACTCTCTAAAGTAGGATGACCTGGAACTCAGAGAGATCTGCCTGCCTCTACCTCCTGAGTGTTAGGATTAAAGGTGTGGGCCACCATGTCCAGATTAAAAGTTATTTTTAAAACAAGACCTCACTATGTAGCCCAAGCTGGCCATGAACTCCTGGGTCTTCTACTTCAGCCTTGTGAGTACTAGGATTGCAGTTGTGTGCATCATGACTGGGCTCACAAGAGAGGCTCTTTTTTCTGTCAAGTTTCAGCTCCTGTCTATGCTTGAAGCCCAGAAGAAGAGAAACAAGAAGGTTGACTCCTCTCACTGTAACATTTGCAATAGCCACCTCTTGAAGCCCAAATTTCCTCTGTAAGGTGGATGCTACTTTATAGGGGATCATAATGTCTGTTGAAATAGATAATAATGCCGGGCGGTGGTGGCGCTCGTCTTTAATCCCAGCACTCGGGAGGCAGAGGCAGGCAGATCTCTGTGAGTTTGAGGCCAGCCTGGTCTACAAGAGCTAGCTCCAGGACTGGCTCCAAAGCTGCAGAGAAACCCTATCTCGAAAAAAAAAAAAAGAAATAGATAATGAGTAGAATTATAGGTCAAGCATGGTGGTATATGTCTGTACTCTTGGTCAGAGAAGAGGGAGAAGGATTAGCCATGAGTTTGAGGCCAACTGGATTTACACTGAGGTGCAAGCACAGCTTCACAGTGTGACCTTGTCTCAAAAAACCGAAGCAAACAAGTAAGTAAAGTGAGCCAAGGGTTGAACAAATCATGTGACTGTTTTTAGGGCTTTCAATACATACTGCCAAACTACTTTCCAGAAATGTTACATTTATGTATTATTTTGGTACTGGAGCTATTACATTATTTATATGCTCATCAAATGTTAATTAAAAGTGATATTTTTACAATCTAACCAATCAGATCTCAAAATAATAGGGACGAATAACATTTTCAAAACCATCAGAAATATTTAGGCTGTAAAAAAAGAAACCTGGGGAAAGTAGGGGAGTAGAATACCAGTTGTAGAGCATACACTCTCAAGTGAATAAGACTATGCATCTGAACATTATTCTTGTGGTGGGACTGTAAAATTTTTTATATATTCCAAAATATGAAGTTTTTATACATAATTCCATTTTTCACCCTTCTAATTTTCTACAATAGACATAAATAACTTGGAATTAAAGAAAAGAAGTGGGGCAGGGCAAGATGGCACATGCCTACAATAGCACCTAGGAGGCTGAGGCAGGAGACTGGCTATATAAGGTCAACCTGAGCTAGTACAAGAGCCTACCAAGGAAGGAAAGAATGGGGTGGGGGATAAAATGTGGAATAAACTGGCTTTGTCATTTAGCAAGATAAGTGTCTTCCTTTCACTGGCAGCAGTCCCATGTCCTGCCACAACTGAGGCCACAGCCCAGACAGAGCTTTCAGGAAATGCCTGCTTCATGCAAGTCCAAGATTCTGCTCTGCATGTTCTTTAGGCTTTGCCTTTTTTTTTTTTTTTTTTTTTTTTGGCTTTTTGAGACAGGGTTTCTCTGTAGCTTTGGTGCCTGTCCTGGAACTAGCTCTTGTAGACCAGGCTGGCCTCAAACTCACAGAGATCCGCCTGCCTCTGCCTCCCAAATGCTGGGATTAAAAGGCGTGCACCACCATTGCCCGGTTTAGACTTTTTAAAGTCATGTGACCTGACCTGGGTGAAATCATTAACTCATGAGCCAATTAAATAAAGGCTAGTTATGCTTTTCTGCATGTTTTATGAGTTTTATCTTGTATTTTCTGGTATTGCTTCCTATCTTTTATTGTATATTTTTTGTCTGACCTCATTTTATAGGTCATATTTATTATTTATCTTAATGGTAAATTGGTGGGTTGGAGAAATGTGTCTCAGAATACTTAACTAGCACACATACGGTCTGGGTTGGATCTTCAGAACCACATACACACACACAAATGAACTAATAACAAACTGCCTTTTAATCATAAAAATGTTCAGATTGGCCGGGCAGTGGTGGCTCACGCCTTTAATCCTAGCACTCAGGAGGCAGAGGTAGGCAAGTTTGAGGCCAGCCTGGGCTACAGAGAGAATTCCAGGACAGCTAGGACTGCTACACAGAGAAACCCTGCCTGGAAAAACAAACAATACTGGAAAAAAAACCCAATACTGATTATAAATTAGTTTAAAATTGTAAAGAAAGGTACATAGGTATATGAAGCATGTAGTAATCTACATTTCCAGTCTGACAAACTAGAAAGCCACAAAAAGACATAAATGTTCAAAGTATCTCTGCAGTAATCAAAAAAAAAAAAAAAAAAAAGACAGTGGTTGGTCTCTGAAGAGGAAACAGGAGATGAGAGAGATGCTACAATCTTCTGTGCTCATGTTTGAACTGTCTGCTAGTTTTTACTCTTTTAAAAGTAGTAGATGTTCTTAAAGTTCTCTTAAGTGATAGTAAAATAACTATTTCAAATAAATAAAGGTACATGAGCAAAGGAAAATCAATGAAAGAAAGAAATCTGCTTTGTAAGGAGACAGGTTTGGGTGCTGGGAACTTTTCTGAGCATTTCCAATCTTTTGGATGTTTGAATTTTTTTTTAAAAATATACAGACATTTTAAAAATTTATTTATTTTTATTTTATGCACATTGGTGTTTTGCCTTGGATGTTTGGTACCCTGAAACAGGAATTACAGACAGTTGTGAGCTGCCATGTGGGTGTTAGGAATTGAACCTGGGTCTTCTGGAAGAATAACCACTGAGCCAACTCTTCAGCCCCGGGATGTCTGAAATTATAATCACATTTTTTTTCTTTTTTTTATTTTGCTTAATTACTAAATTTAATATCACATATTTTTTAATGTTACTTTTTAATCTAACATTCAATATTTAGTGTTTTTAAAACTGAAACAGGACCAAGAATTCTGAGTACTAATCTTCACATTCTCAAGGGTATACCAAGAGATATTTGGCAGGTCATATTTTGTCTTTCCTGTATTCTCTTATGACAAAAGTTGACTCCAAGGGAGCATGATGGTACACACTTGTACTCAAGAAGCTGAGGAAGAGGACAGTTGGAGCCCAACTGTGTTTTGTTGTTTTGTTTTGTCAGACGGGGTTTCTCTGTGTGGGCCTGGCTGTCCTGGAACTATCTCTGTAGACCAGGCTATCCTTGAATCTGCCTGCCTCTGCCTCAGCCTCCTGAGAGCTGGGAGTAAAGGCATGCGCCACCACCACCAGGCAAGCCCAACTGTTCTAGATGAGTCAATATAGCAAAACTGTACCTCAAATGGAAAATTTTTTTTTAAAAAAAGGAAAAGAAAGAGAGAAGTTGGTTGCAAAATATTTTTATCTATTGAAAGAATCCTGGCAGCCACCTAATCCTTACAGCACATTTTCTTAAAAATAGGGCTAAGTGTTGTAGGAGATGAGGGAAGACAGTGATTTTCCCCCCTCCCTCAAAATGGCCTGGACTTTGAAATTTTAAGTTTGAAATTGAAAGTACTGTCTGATGGCAGAGTTCATAAGCCCACTAAGCCCCGGGGGCTGACAGGATAAACATATCCAACTGAAGTACTCAAATATCCTAATGAGAATACCCACCTGTTTCTTAAGCACAGCGAGCAAAGCACCAGACTCCCATAGGCCTCAGTGAACTTCTGCAGAGCCCTGAGCCCTGCACCTGGCTCTGTGAATTTCTGTCTGGCTTCAGCAGCAGAAAATAGCTTTTCAGCAATCTGCTCTGGAAAGCCAATAAGGGAATCAATGTGATCAACATTGTCGGAGATGAAGCCCAACACCAGGCTGAAGAGGGATTTGGCAGAGTAGCGCAGATTCCCCTCGCGGGTGTATGTGAAGATGAAGTGATCAGTCCTCTCCTTCTGTGCAGTGTCTTCCCTGTTCATGCACAGCTCCACGGAAAAGCCTTTGGGGAAGAGTCTGAAAGGGCGTGGCTTCTGCAGGCTGCTCTTCACACCACCCAGAGCCAGGCTGGCCACGTGGAGCTGCCCGTTTTCTCGGACATAAATGGGCCCCGGATCCACGTGGGTTTCTGAGTTGAGGTAGTAAGCCATTGCCTTGATTTCAACTGTAAAAGCAAGGACACGAAAGCAAATCCAATTAAAATGTTATCTGTAACATGAACTTCACCTTACTATGCCCACAGCTTTATGATCCTACCACCAAGGAAAGCAAAACCCACCAGTTGCTGAGAACTCTGTCACTATGAGGCACCTAACTGTTTCTACCTGACATGCCTCTTTTCACTTTTCTCACCGACTTAGTAATCTACTTAGCCTTCAGAATTTTAAGCTCAAACTTCATTTCAAAAATTCACTCCGAAGTTACCAAAAATGCCAGCAACAATTCTTTTAGAAGTAAATTCACAGCAGTACAGTTTGTTAGCAGAGCAACAGGAACATCCTAAATGTCCAACACTGGAGTGTTAATAAGTAAAGTATATACTCCATTTCATCAGCTATTATGAACGCATTGAAATTTTGGAACTAAAAATGTTTACACACAGAAAGAAAGATAGAAGTAAGTACCCCCTGCTACTTTGGCACCTTCCACACATCTCTCTGTTGTACTTGGCTCGCTGTCCTATTGATTTGCTTCTGGGCCTGTCTTTGCTGCTTTGTACACAGAGAGAAAGACCACATTTAATTCGTCCAGACTCCATAACAGGACTCTGGCACGCTACAGTCCCTGGGGAGAATGCTATGGAACTAGTTTAGTTCCATAAGCCTTAAGTAAGCCACAAGCAACAAGATGGTGAATTTGAATTTAAAGTAAAGACCCCCCAAAAAAGAATAAATAAAGTTATTATAGTCCTCAAAAGTGTCAGATCTGTTCAGGTTCTGTTAGAGCTCTAAGGTAAGTTAAAAAAAAGGAAAAAAAAAGCAGTTGGGAGTTTCTTCAGTCACGCTGACATTATGCATCCAAGAATTAACTGTAATAAATACTTGTTTTCTTGGATAAATGAGATTTCAAATTACATGAGAAATGGCTATGTTAAATAAAGTGAAGAGACCAGATTATTATTTCTACAACAAGAAAGAAGGAAAAAAATGTGAATTTTAATGTAATGTAGGCCTGTCAGCATTTTTAAAGGATTTGAAATTATCCCTCAAAGACTCTGGTTGACTTTTAGAGTGAACTCAGCTTCTGTAACAATGCCTACAATGTAGCCCTGAAGCCACTTACAAGTGTCAGCAAACAATTAAGTGAATGACAAAAATGCTGAGTCTCTGGAGATCAAACAGTGATCCGGTTTGTGGGAATCACTACTATCCATTTTTCTCCTGAGAATAATTATGTGTATAAAGTACAGCAGGAAAGAGGGCCCAGCCCAGCCCTGGAGCCTCATCCTTTCCAGCTCATCCACTAAGACCTATTCTATGGTCCTGCCAACACTGCACGGGTAAACTGGCCACTCACTCGACCCACTGGAATTGGCTTAGTTTACTGCTTTTGGTTGTTCTGCCTGACCTAGCTATTTCCTGCTCATCATTAACATTCAGCTCAACCATCATTCATCATTCTCCTGGGAAACTTCTCCAAGCCCTGTACCAGTCCATGCCTGTCTTGTTTTCCCAGAGCTCCCAGTGTTTCCTTTTACACAACACTTAGCACTGTGTACTATGTTCACTTGTTACTGTACCCAAACGGAGTTCTTTGAAGGAAAGGCACTTGATATCTCTTACTCAGGCCTAACATGGTGCTGAGTAAGCACTCAACAGATATGTGCTGAACTGAATGAGATCTCAAAGGGGCAGATTTAGTGCTCTGATATTGTTGCTAGGAGCCAGCGCCTCTTCCAGGCAACAGCTGCAAGCTCCTCCCCCCACTTGTCAGCCCTTCTGCAGGTGGTAGAAGCAGAGCAGATGATGGGGCTATATTGCTACTGGTACTACCAAGGGAGAAAAACAAAACAACTAAAGTAAAAACCAGTTTAAAAAAGAAAAAAAGCCTTGTGATAGTGCCAGCTCTAACACTCCATACTCTTGCCAGCATTCAGGGTCTGCTGCTGAAGAGATGTCCCCTCCCACTTCTTTTAAGCGCTTCTTTCAGCAGGGGCAAGTATTTGGTCCCTTCGACTCCATAGACCATAGTCCTACCCAGGAGAAAAAGAAAACATCCTTTGATCTTTAAGAGTAGATCTTCAGAGGCTACTCTAAGTATCAGAAAGTAGATACTCGGTATGGCCCTAAAAAGAAATTATTTGATACATAGACAAGAAAATGAACAAATGAGTGAATGAAGGAAAGAAAGTATTTTATCATCATCACCATTTTAGAGCGGCCTGAAACTTACTATATAGTCCACGCTGGCTTCAAACTCACAGCGATCCTTCTACCACAGCTTTCCAAGTGCTGGGATTACAGGCATAAGCCACCATGCTTAGCCTAATGATTTAACTGTAACAGCAGAAAGGCAAATCCTATGGAAGATAATGTATCTTAGTGGACCAACACACCAGAATTCTGACAAGCGGAAAGAAAAAGACAAAAACCCAGGTTCTACATACATGTACTGCTCTTCAGACTCATCTCTAACATTAACCTTCCACAAACTTTGTAGTAAAGTGGAACGAATGGATGGCAAGGATTCATGAAAATTAGAAGTCTGATTCCATCCAGCAGAGGGCACAAGTAGGTTGGGACCAGAGTGCAGATGCTAATCCCTTCCTCTACCCCAAATCCTGACACCTTTACCTTCCAAGGATCATTTTCAAAAAAGGGGGCAGATATATGACTACATCATCATATCTTTAGACTAATCATCAAATAGTACTCTCCTTTTAAATGACAAAAAAAATATCAGTATTTCCTTAGGAGTAAATCTACACCATTTGTCCAGGCAGTAATCCAAGGCTTTACTTTCTTCAATTATACTACTTGAAGAACTACCCTTAGTTTAGGGAATCATGGTAACTTTTTTTTTAACATCCTGTATTCTCCCAATAAGGCACTTCCTGAAGTTTGTAAGGTACTATAAAATGATCTAAGGATTAAATGAATGCCTGAACTTTCAACTTTAAGTACCATAAAGGATAGAGCTTCTATACTGGGTATTGTTCATGGTGGCCTATTACAAACTGACCTCTTAAGAGATAGAGCCTTTTCTTGCTTGGGGGAGGGGGTGCTCATCCAGATTGGAAAATTCAGATAATAGAATAACAATGTTCAGTGTAGCTCTCTTGTAGCTATATGTCAGATTGACAGAGTGACAGGCAGTGTGGTGGGTCTTCCGGCCACCACAGAGAAGCAGTGTTGTGACCTAGCTAACAGTCTGGTTCAGTAATGCATCACCATAGGTAAGGCTAAAGGGAGCACAGAGCATATCATTTCTTCAAATAAATGAAACGTAACCTTAGTACATTAAAATTTCAGTTCTCACTGGGTGGCGGCGGCGCATTCCTTTAATCCCAGGATTTGGGAGGCAGAAGCAGAAGGATGTCTGTGAGTTCAAAGCCAGCCTGGTCTATAGAGTGACTTCCAGGACAGGCTCTAACAGTACAACAGAGAAATCCTGCCTTGAAAAACAAAAAACCCAAACAAACAAAAGTTCAATTCTCTACAACTTCTTTAAATAAGAGACAAGCTAAAATAATTGATAACTAAACATGATAGTTTTTAAGCCCTGAAGCCAGTTTCCAAGCAAAAAGCATAATAATTATCCCAGTCAGGTGAACTGGGGGGAGAGAAGAAACAAGGCAACAGGATAATACTGCTTAAACTGTGAGCTGAGCCTATGGTTAATTTGAAGGGGAAAAAAAAAACCCCAACAAAATCAAAATGAACACCCACCCAACCTTAGTAGATCAATTAACAATCTCTTAAGAATAATAAATAGGCCAAAGTAATGACAGATGTTAATGATACCAGATGTGATTGAAAGCTACCATTTACTACATACCTACCAGCTGGCAAGCACTGCTGGGTACAGCATAAAATGATGTCATGCAGTCACGGATTCTATGAGGTCAATATTGCCTCTTAATGGATGAAGAGGTTCAGAGAACTGGCATAACTTACTTAAGGCTCATACGTGCTGAGTGACACAGCCTGGAATCAATCACAGGGCTGTATAACTCCAAAGCACAAGATCTTTCCACTTGCAGGATGCTGTACCTCAAGAATAAAAATACGACACCCAGCCCTAAAAATGTCTTTAATCACACTCAAAAATCAGCCTCACCTTGGTCCTCACACACTGGCTCAAGCTGGGGGTTAAGAGGGCAGGGACTACATTAAAAAAAACAAAACAGTGGTCATCTGAGGAAAGAGTGGGTGGAAAGAGAACCAGGGCTGTCTTAAGGATGAGGCGTTCCTCCTCCTCTCTGCCTGGGCAGAAATCCGCCATATCCACACACCAGGAAAACATCTGTCAACCCATGACCTTCATCTCAAGACTGCAGACACCTTTGGTTTATCTGAAAATGCAGTGGCTTTGAAATCGGAACAGCAAGTAGTTCTAAACTATCTCTAACCAACTAACCATCCACCTTCATTGTTCTGTGTCACCGCCATTATTCAATTTGCCACTACTTCTTTTTTCTCCTGTAACTTGCACTTCCCTACCTGCCTTTCCCCCTCAAGCTGCAGAGACTCAGGCACATCCAGGCCCCTCTCTACCCAAGAGCAAACTAATCTCTTCCACATCCTGATAGGTTTACCCACTCCATAGCTTTTCATACAAAAAAAAAAATCAATCCCCACCCTCCTAATTCTAACCTTGCCCATTCACCACTCCAGCTCTTCGACCCATCTTCCTCTCACACCTCAGACTCTTCCGTGCCCCCTCAAAATTAGGCCCCGGACCTCTAGACTCAACTCCCACCTCCATCTGCCTCCCCGCGCCCTTTTCCAGCCCCCATCCTCCTCTCCCTCACCATCGGGGTTCCTCCAGCACCCTAGTCTCTCCATCTCTTTCCTGGACTTGCGTCCTCAACCTTCACAATCCCCTTTCTTCACGCCTCACCATCCCCAACTTCACGATCCCACCTTGTTTCTTCCACAACTTGTTTCTTCCATGCCCACAAGCCCCACCCCTCCCCCTATTCCAATCCTAGCTCCTACCCTCCGTGCACGCCTCAACCCCTTTTCTTCTGCTCCTTCCCCAGCACTCCCACCCAAGCCTCTCCCCAAGTCCACCCAAGCTAAATCCGCTCCCTCTCCCGCCCAGAACCCCAATTCTCCCACACACCCTCAGACTAACCCCACACACCGCCGACCCCACCCTCAAGCCCACCTCAGACACCCCTACATCTCCATCCACCCACCTCTCCCTCGGAGAGCTCCACCTCGTCCCTAGGGCCTTCCCCTCCCCCAGCCCCTCACACTCTGCCCGCCCCCGTCCCCTTGCCCTGCCCGAGGCTCGGCGAGCGGCCCTGCCCGCGGCCGCCACCTACCTGTGCCCCTGCCCGGGGCAGCGAGCGGCAGCACCTCACTGGTGGCTCCTTCCTCCACAGCGCGGCTGACCGGGAAGCAGGCGGCTCGGCACCTAGGCCACAAAGCCCGTGAGGGTGGGACACACACACAGAGGGTGGCAAGAGGGAGGGGCTGGGGGCGACCTGGCGCCGCGGGACCGCGGGACCAGCGGGGCGGGGGAGGCCTCGGCTGGGTAGGCGCGCGTGCGCGGGGCCGGCATGAGGGGCGTGGCCTGTCCTCGAGGTGGGCGGGGACTGGGGAAGGGCGGGGCCGAGGGTGGGGTGGGACAGAGGCTCCGAGCGATCTGCGTTGAAGCGGGGGGGGGGAAAGGGGGAGAAGGGGCGGGGCTGGACGGCGCGCGTGCGTGTCCGCGCGGGGGCGTGTCCCCTGAGACTTCTGCGGGGCCCCCGAGGCGTCGGGGAGCCGGGTAAGGGTTGTCCCGAGGAAAGGCGCGCCGGCGAGGTGGCGCATCTGGGCGGGTCTAGTGCCGGGAGGGGGCGGGGCGGAGCTGCGCCGGGCGCGCGCCTGGGAACTCCGCCGAGGCGGGGGCGGGGCGGAGCGGGGCGGAGCTGGGCGCGGTGCGCCGGGCGGGCGTCGCGAGCGGACGGTCCCTTCGCGGAGCTACCCGAGACCCAGGCGTGCGGGTCTGCGCTGCGCGTTGGGCGGGCACGGCAGAGGTGGGAGTCTGGTGGCGTGGCGGGCGGAGGGATGCAGACGGGAAGGTTGTGAGGGGGATGCGCGGCAGGCGACCGCGGGACGTGCGGCGACGTTGCTAGGAGAGGGCCTGGCCTCTCTCTGTCCTGGAGACCTAGGCCCCTCCCCAAGAACCTTTTAGTGACCTGAAAAGATGCTTTGATCCTTCAAAAGGAAGAAAAATTACAAATCACAGTTAATATACCTAAATGTAAGACGTTATTAGCATCGTCCAAACTCAAACTGTTACAAATTATATTTAATGTCTATGTGGGTGCGTTTAGGCTATTTTAAATCCTTTGGGTCTGGGGCTTGCGGAGGAGGTGAGAGGACTGTGTCTGGGCCGCCACCCTGTGGGACAGAGGATGTCCGTTTTTAAAATTTCCACAATAGTTAGCAGTGGATGGTATAGGAAAGGATTTGGGGTGTGCCGATTTAAGAGCACCCAGAGCTAAGGGCGCTGGCCAACAAGAAAATCAACTCCAGACTTGACCCAGAATTTTTCCGAAAGAAGTACCAGAAATGGCCACACTGTGTACAAGAGAAGCAAACCAATGGTCCTGGTGAAGGATGAGACACCTGGTGTCCCTGATTTTGTAGAATACAGAAAGTTGATACCTTGCGCCTACCCTCTACAAATAGAGAGTTCCCTAAGAGAATTCATGCTTCCTTAGATCAAGCATGTCCTCAAACATGTCTGCATCTTGAAGCTATGGAAACATGTCTGCTGAGTGGCTTCATGGGCTAACTTGGGATTGGTGTACCTCTTTCTCATTAATTGCAACAGAAGCTTAGTGGAAACCCAATCTCTACCCCTTTCTTCCTTTTCTAACAGAACAGATACTGATTGTTTTAGGAGATATGGAATACATTATGTATTAAAGCACTTGTTTGCACTTTCCATAGACATCTTAGATCATTTAAGAATGAAGACAAGAAAGCATTTGAAGAGTACACATTGTATCCCATTCATCTACTATATACATCAATATGAGAACATTTCCCTAAATGTTAACTCTTATTTATTTATTTCTCTCTTATAACCCAAGACTGCCTTATACTCCATTTCAATCCTCCAGCCTTCACCTTCCCAGTATAGGTGACATCATCCCTTTCTTAAATGTGTTGATTCTCCCTTACCCATTTTTTTTTGTTTTGTTTTTGTTTTTTCAAGACAGGGTTTCTCTGTGGCTTTGAAGCCTGTCCTGGATGGAACTAGCTCTTGTAGACCAGGCTGGCCTCGAACTCACGGACATCCGCCTGCCTCTGCCTTCCAAGTGCTGGGATTAAAGGCATGCGCCACCACCGCCCGGCCTTCCCTTACCCATTTTTATCCAAGTGAAATATACATACTGCATTTACCTGTTTTGAGACATTCATGTCAATTTATCTAATCTAGCAAAAGTAGGATTAGAAAGCACATCACAAATGTGTCACCCTTTGCAGAGGACGTGCATCTTTAGTAGATGCACTGCCGGGGACGGCATGGTAACTTTTTAAGACGTTCGTTCCTTTACATTTTTATTACATTTGTTTTGTGTGGTGGGGGGCATGCTCTGAACATTTTCTCTCCCCCAAACAATATAGAACTTCATAATGCCCTTAAAAGGCTCTAGCTAGAACTGAACACAGTAGTCTAGATGTGAATCACACTGGTAGCACCCAGCTACTATTTGTGTGTCTATTATCAGCTTGACAAAAACCAAATTTCGGTTACAGATTGTATTAATCTTTGCTGGTATAGTGCCTTGGCACTTAGTACACGTGGGCCCCTTGCTGATTGGTGGTCTAAGAATTTGATGGAATGTAGTGCCTCTTTAACTTCTTGAATTGTGTTTTGTTTTGCTGGGGTGCTGGAAATCAAACTTGGGGTCTCATGCTTGCCAGGCAGTCACTTTCCCATTGAGCTACACCCCCACACCACCTAACTTTTAGTATAATCTAAAATAGCATTTTAAAAATTTTACCTTTGGAACAGTGTTGTCATGTGTTGATTTTGTCGTGGACCAAACCAGTTAAATTTTAATACATCTACATCAAGGGTCCAAAGGGTCAAATAGTATTTTAGGCTTTATAGTCTGACAGCTACTCATATCTGCCATACAAAAGCATCCATAGACATTATGTAAATGGATGAGTGTGACCTTGTACCAATGAAACATTTTCTGGCCCGTTCTCCCCTCCTCATTGAACTCAGGGTCATGAACATGCCAAGCACCTGCTGTACAGCTGAAATACACCCCTATCCTTCCACCGTTTCTTCCTGAGGGTCAGTTCTGTCATTCAGCATATAAGGTGACATCTCAGCTTTGTGCTGTCTACAGGGTTGATAAGCATGCTTTTTATATCCTTAATTAACAAAGATGTTATCTAAAATATCTTTACTTAATCCCATGGTGGGGGGGCCTTAGGATCTTACTCTGTAGCTGGGTTCAATTCCTAACACTGTAAAAGATAAATTTAAAATTCAGGAAGTACGAAATAGGATAATAATACAAATCTTCCACAAGTTCATTTTGTTTTACTAATAATTATTCTCTGAATACAGCTATTCAAAGAGTTATAAATAATTGTTGAAAGTACTGTCATCCAACCCATATTTCCCTGGTCCAAAGTGTATCTTGAAAGTATCTTAAAATTTTCAGAACAAACATGTTCCAAATTGATAGGAACTCCAAGAAATAAAAGAAAACTACTTTGGTGTAACTTGGTAGTTAATGTTATTATTACCCTCAATTTTCCTTGTGTCTACATTTTCAGTTCTTAATAAATTAAGAATCTTGTTTGTAATTAATATCTAGATCCATCAATATATATGTAGGAATTCTCCATTTCTCTCCTCTTTAAAGTAAGGATTAGCAATATTCATCCAATACTAGTTCTCTGGTATCAATAGTTTGAAAGTCGTGGTAAGTTTGGTCAAGAAAAATGCACACAGAAGTGTTAGAACATGACTTTCACAGTATAACCACACTGCTAGCACTGTTGATACTGGTTTATAAGCTGTAATAGTGAACTTTATGCTAATCTAAAAACCAAAAATAAATGAATTAAAAGTTATCAGTAATTAATATAACGCCTACAAGATGGCTCAGCTGGGAAAGTGCTTGGCACATAAACCTGGGCCATCTGCATTCGACACCCCGGAACCCACATAAAGGTAGAAGGAGAGAACTTCTTAAAGTTGTCCTGACTTTCACAGGCAACATGAAGCTCATATCCACATAAACATCATGTATACACACTCAGTAATAATAAATAAATTATTTAAACATTTAAAATATAAAAATTGATTCAAGAAGGTATAGAGATCCTGAGTAGAACTATAAAATTTGAAATAATTTTAAAAAATTGCTAAGCTATCACATTTGAAATAGTGAAAAGACTGCTCTAGAGCTGGTCTGGATGTTACACAGGCACACACTAGGCAGGCTGAGGCCAGAGAATCACAGATTTGAGGCCAGCATTGTAAGCATAGTGAGAAATTGTCTCAAACAAACAAATGGCAACAACAAAAGCAGGCCCGACAAACACTTAACCAGGTATGAATCAAGTACTGCCCTCCCCTGTTTGTGTGTGTATGTATGTGTATGTGTTACCAAACCTAGACAACATGATAGGCAAGTATTTTCCCACTAGACTGCTTCTCCATCATCTAATAATCCCTACTTTGTATAAAATTGTTCCAATAACTAGAGAAAGACCTTTTCAGCTCCTCATTTTCTTTGAAATATCATCTTAATCCTAAGGCTATAAAACTGATTAAATGACAAAAGATTTAAAATATGAAAATAGCAAATCTTTGGATAAACATAATACATCTTGGGCATGTAGACTTTTGGGTGGGAGGGGGCGGGACCTGAGAATACTTAGCATTAGAAACATTTTACTTAGTTGATCACATTAATCTCTTAAGAAAAGCCATATGGGCCGAGCATGGTACCACACACCTTTAATCCCAGCATTTGGGAAGCATAGTCAGGCGGATCTGTGAGTTTGAGGCCAGCCTGGTCTACAGAGTGAGTTCCAGGACAACTAGAGATACACAGAGAAACCCTCTCTTGAAACATCCCCCACCGAATAAAAGAAAGAAAAGCAATATGGAGGTCTGGAGAGATGGTTCAGAGGTTAAGAGTACTGTCTGTTCTTCCAAAGGTCCTGAGTTCAGTTCCCAGCAACCCCATGGTGGCTCACAACCATCTGTAATGGGATCTGATGTTCTCTTTTGACATGCAGGCATACATGCAAACAGAGCACTCATACCTAAAAAAATGCATAAATAGATTTTTAAAAAACCATTTTAGTATATGTATTTGACAGAGTGCAATGCTTTTTCATATTTAAAAGAAAAAGCTTAACAAATTAGTACAAAATTCTTAGAATAAGAAGATTCTAATAAAGCATCAGTGAATGTGGCATTTACTGCTAAAATGTGGTAAATCATTGTTTGTCTAAGAATAAGAAATTTTGAGTATTTATTTATTTTGGTTTTTTCGAGACAGAGTTTCTTTGTGTTACAGCCCTGGAAGTCCTGAAACTCTTTCTATAGACCAGGCTGACCTCAAATTCACAAAAATCTACCTGCTGTTTTGAGTGCTGGGATTAAAGGCATGCACCACCACCGCCCGGCAATGGAATTGTTTCTATTAAGGTTCAAAGTATAGTACCAAACAAAATTTAAATACTAAATAGACTTAACCTTGCTAAATATTAAAACGCACACCTGTCAAACATAGTCACACATAGTCATAGCACATAAGAGGATAGATAAATCAGGAAGATCAAACATGCAAGATCAGTGTGTACTACATAGCAAGTTCAAACCCAGCTCAGGCTGTTTAAAAAGACTGCCTAGGAAGAAAGAAAGAATAAAAACAAAGCATACCGTATTCTATCATTTGCTTTCAGTCTGTGTCTGTATTAAATTAGAGATGTCTCTTGAAAATATTATTTGATTGATTTTTAAATTCAGCCTAATCTAGTGTTTAATATACTAATGGTAAGTGGGGAAATAATGTGTTTTGTTTATCTCTCTGTTCTGGCCATTTTTCAGTATAGTCAAGTATTTTTCTGGTATTGCATTTTTATCTTCTCTGTTAGCTTTTTTCTTAGCCTGTTTTGTATTTCTGTAATAAATTACTTGAAGCTGGGTAATTTGTAAAGAAAATAAGTTTATTTAACACACCATGTTAAACAGAGAACATGCTAACATCTGCTTGGCTTGGGTGATGACCTCATAAGTGATAGCATGTAGTGGGGAAAGAGAGATCATAAGGCAAGAGAAGGAAGAGGAGAGCAGGGAGGGACCAGGCCTGTTCACAGAAATGAATCCACAATTCAATAAAACCCAACTTACTCTCTGAGGCTAGCATTAATAATCCCTTTAGGAGACCTATTGTGACCTGTTCACCTCCCAGTAGATTTCATCTCTTAAAGGTCCCACCACCATACAGTATATTTATAGTAGAGACTAGAGACCAAACTTCTGGCATCTAAACCAGAGAAGCCCTCTTTCTTTCTTTTTGGTTTTTTTTGTTTGTTTGTTTTTGGAGCCTGTCCTGGAACTAGCTCTTGTAGACCAGGCTGGCCTCGAACTCACAAAGAATCTGCCTGCCTCTGCCTCCTGAGTGCTGGGATTAAAGGCGTGCGCCATCACCGCCCGGCTAGCCCTCTTTCTTTATTTGTTGGTCTTATTGTTATTAGTTACCATACAATCCTAGGATTATGACGCATCCTTAACATCCTAGTGTGTCTGTGCTCACTTCGGCAGCACATATACTAAAATTGGAAAGATACAGAGAAGATTAGCATGGCCCCTGCGCAAGGATGACACGCAAATTCGTGAAGCGTTCCATATTTTAAAAAAACAAAAAACAAAAAAACATCCTAGTGTGTCTGTCTGTCTCGGTTTTTTCAATGCTGAGATCTAACCCAAGACTTTGTGCATGTGAGGCCAGTACTCCATCACTGAGCTGCATTCTTAGCCCCCTAGTCTATTTTGAATTAATATTGTATTACTCATGTTCAGTGTTGAGAACTTTGCTAACATGATCTGTAAGTACAATTTCGTTACCACCTGCTTGATTTGTTTTATTTTTTATTTTTGGGAAATGTCTTGTATAGCCCAGATTGGTGTTCAGCTTGAGGATAAACTTGAGCTTCTGACCCTCCTACCTCCACCTCCTGAGTATTTGAATTATAGGTGTATACCACCACACCAGGCTCATATTTGCTACTTCTGCATCATCCCTACTTTCAATTGCTATTACCTTTAGATCATTCAGTAGACTTGGGTTTTTTCTGTTGTTCTTGTTTTGATGCTGGGGATATCACCCAGGGCCTCTTGTATATAAGGCAGGTACTCTATTACTAAGTCACGCTTGCAGCCCAGGTCAGTAGTCATTTTGAGAAAATTTTAAGCTATTCTGTTAACAGTGTATTTATCACCTCTCGTGTGTTTCATTCTTTTTCACAGATCTAGATCTAGCGTAGAAACATTTACCGTGATGGTTAGTCTTGATTGGACTAACAGTGCCTCCATTAGTAAAGTACATCTCTGGCGATGTCAGTGTTTCCTGAGGTATGGTGTTGTGGTTTTTGCTCTGACTGCTTTTGTTTTCTCAGCTATTGAAATGTGACTAAGTAGAATCTTCTATGTGTTTGTTCAACTTAAAGTTCAGAATTTCTTTTTTTTATAATTCATTTAACTTTATTTTATGTGCGTTGGTGTGAAGGTATCATATCAGATCCCCTGGAACTGGAGTTACAGACAGTTGTAAACTGCCATGTGGGTGCTGGAAATTGAACCCATGTTTCTGAAAGAACAGTCAGTGCTCTTAACCACTAAGCCACCTTTCCAGCCCCAAAGTTCAGAATTTCTTGAAGTTGTGAGTTTATATTTTAGATTTAGTGAAAATTTTAGCCATATTTCTTCATAATTTTTTCCTACATTATTCTGTTTTCTCCTAAGATACCAATTCCAATTGTGCATATTTCAGACTACTTTGATTTTATTTCATAATTCTGATGCTCTGTTCACTTGTTTATTTTTTAAGTTAATTTATTTTTATTTTATGCGAATGGGTGTTTTGCTTGCATGTGTGTCTGTATACCACATACATTTAGTGCCCTCAGAGGCCAGAAGGCATCAGACCATTTGGAACGGGAGTTTGGATGGTAGTTAGGCTGGGAACTGAACCTGGATCCTTTACAAGAGCAACAAGTGCTAGAACTGCTGCTCCATCTCTCCAGCTCCCTTTGCTTGTGTTTTTCTTCTCTTAAGGTTTATTTTTGTTTATGGCTGTGTGTTTCTGTGTGTAACATGAGGGCCTGCTTGTTGGGGTTTTTGTCCTGCCTAGTTCCCACAGCCATTTGCCTCAAAGAAAATCATACAGAGGTCTACGTTAGTTATAAACTGATTGGCCCATTAGTTCAGGCTTTGTATTAGCTCTTATAATGTATATTAGCCCATTATTCTAGTATATGTTAGGCGCATGGCTCGGTACCTTTTTCAGCAGGGCAATCACATCTTCCTTCTTCTGTGTCTAGACAGGACTGGGGAGGAATGGGCTTCCTCCTTCCCAGAATTCTTCTGTTCACATTGACCCGCCTCTACTTCCTGTCTGGTTGTCCCTACTATACTTCCTGCCTGGCTACTGGCCAATCAGCATTTATTTAAAACATAATTGACAGAATATAGACAATTGTCCCACACCATCTGTGTGGGTGCCATATGTGTGTGAGTGCTCGTGGAGACCAGAAAAGAATGTCAGATCACCTGAGATGGAGGTAGAGATAGCTATGAGCCATGTGGGTGCTAGAAACTAAACTTGGATCCTCTGAAGAGCAGCAAGTGCTTTAACTGCTGAGTATATCTCTTTTTTATGTTAGGCAAGTACTTTGCCATTACATCACACCTTCAGCCCATATTTATGTTCACTGATCTTTTTTTCTATTTATTTATTTGTTTATTGTGTGTTGGTGTGCATGTGTATGCCATGGTTCACACATGGAAGTCAGGACAACTTGCAGAGCTGATTCCTCCTTCCACTATGTGTTCTGGGATTAAAGCCACATCAGGTGTGGCTGGAAGCGCCTTTACTGACTGAGCCACCTTGCCAGTCTCACTGATCTTTGCTTAATGCTAAATTCTATCTGATGTTAAGCCTAGCTAGCATTTTTTAAACTCTAGATAACTGTATTTTTCAATTCCTGAATTTCTGTGTTGTTTCTTTTGAGTTTTCATTTGTCTTATAAAACTTACTTTCTGTTCATCCATTTTGTCCATGTTTTTTTCTAAATTAACAGATTTATATATAGTTATTTTTGTATATTCTAATATAAATTAGCACATGGGTAACTCTAGCATTTGAGTCATTGAAATGATATTTTGTTAGTAATCTAACAAATAAAGCTTGCCTGAAGATCAGAGTGCAGAGCTAAGCCACTAGTTAGCCATAGAGGCCAGGCAGTGGTGTCACACACCTTTAATCCCAGCACTCAGAAGGCAGAGGTAGACAGATCTCTAAGTTCAAGGTCACCCTAGGCAACACTAGATTGATCCAGTCTCAAAGGGAAACAGAGCTCACGCAAAGGTGATTCCAGCACTTTGGATCATGTACCTTTAATCCTAGCACTAGGGAGGTGGAGACAGGAGTAATATGGCTGGGTGGAGAAAGGAATATAAGGCAGAAGGAGACAGGAGCTCAAAGATGCAGTCTGAGGTTTCATAGAGATAGCACATCTTTCACACTTTTCCTTTTGGAGCTGGGGAAGAGACAAGTCAATTCTGCTGGGTTAGACCACGTTGCAATTTTAAATGTTCAGTTTACTTCTGGTTTCAAATAACTAAGTAGTAAGTTTAGTTTCTCCTTCATTGGGTTTGTCTCTTATGTACCCCAAACCAAAGAAACCTTTCTTTGCTTTTCAGCTAGCACCAATTTCCGGTGAAACTTCACAAGGGCTTGTTTCTTTGATCTCATCTCAGGTGACATGCATGGGGGCTGTGCTGCAGCTGTACCTAACTGTACTTAACAGTGCTGCATATGACATTGATAAACTTTACAACCATAATAAGGGAAAGAAGCCAGGCACCAACAAGCCTGAACTAAGATTCCACATACATGAAATTTAAACAGAATTAATTCACCGTGTTAGAAATAGCACCACTGTTCCTTGTAGGGAGGAAGGAGAGGTAGGATCAGGAAGGGGTGAGGAAGACTTCTCACAAGCTCTAATACTTCCTTACCCTGATGTGTTTGCTTTGCAAAGCTTTGTTGAATATATGGTTATGATTTGGTCTCTTTTTTTTTGCATGTTACAGTTGGGTAGGCAACTCTTGTATCAAAACCAAAGCCCAAGTCATAAACCAGCCATGGTGAAACACAACTATAATCCTAGCAGTCAGAAGGTTGAGGCAGGAGGACTAGAATTTGAGCTAATAGTGAGAACCTCTTTCAAAGACAAATTTAAAAAGAAAAATCAAGCATGGATTGAAAGAAGACATTTAGAAAGACTCATGAAACAGAATTTGTATCTAGAAAATTATTTAATATTTTCTTCATTATGCATTTGTGTATGTGCATACACTCGCACATAAAAGTCAGAAGAAGGGCTGGAGAGATGGCTCAGTGGTTAAGAGCTTTGCCTGCTCTTCCAAAGGTCCCAGCAACCACATGTGCTCTGAGTTCAATTCCCAGCAACCACATGTGCTCACAACCATCTGTAATGAGATTTGGTGCCCTCTTCTGGCCTGCAGGGATACATGCAGGCAGAACACTGAATACATAATAAATAAATAAATCTAAAAAAAAAAAAAGTCGGGCGGTGGTGGTGCACACCTTTAATCCCAGCACTCGGGAGGCAGAGGCAGGCGGATCTCTGTGAGTTTGAGACCAGCCTGGTCTACAAGAGCTAGTTCCAGGACAGGCTCCAAAGCCACAGAGAAACCCTGTCTCGAAAAACCAAAATAATTAAATAAATAAAAAATAAAAGTCAGAAGAAGGGATCAGATTCCTTGGAACTGAACTTACAGGTAGTTGTGAGCTTTCCAATGTGAGTGCTAGGAACTGAACTCTGGTCCTTAAAACGCTTTCAAAAAAGCCCATGTGGTGGCATGTGCTAGTCAGTTCAGCACTAGGGGAGTGCCAGTGAGAGACCCTCAGAGAAGGGGAATGGTATTCCTGGGTGGTCTTCTGGAGCTCTCACAGGTGCGCACACCGCTGTCAGGTTACCATCAGAACAGGTAGGTGAAGCAGAGGATAAGATCTGAGAGAATCTTTCCTATTTTATCCTCCAGTGGAGTTCAACAAGATCTCTTCAGCAGAGATGGGTTTTAGTCTGAGCAGGTGGCTAGTTCAGAGTTTTAAACTCATTGCTTTCCTTATTTCGTGATCCTTTTCAGAAAATGGTAACTGCTGTTGTTACTGCTCCCTGTGATTTTAGCTGTTGGAGAGTCAAAAGAGTGGGATCACATGAGCCTGGGAGTACTTGAGGACAGCATGGCTAACAAAGCAAAACTGTCATCTCAAAAAAGCAATCAAAGCTAGTGTGTCAAATTGTAAATAAGCCTGGTGTGGTGGGCAGGCCTGAAGCCCCAACTCACAGGGAATAGGTGAAAGAGAATCCTGAGGACGAGAGACCTTGTCTCTCCTGAAAGAAAAAGATAAAAATACAGCCAGGTGTGGGGGCTAATGCCTGTAATCCTAGCACTTGGGAGACTGAGGCAGGAAGATTCCTATAAGTTCTAGGCCAGCCTGGACTACAGAGTGACCCAGTCTCAAAAACAAAACCCCAAAGTAAATATTGTTTGATACTTGGATTGGTAAGGGTATAGATACTCACAAAATACCTGTATTCTCTAAATTTTAAAAATTTCATAAATACAGCTAGATAACTACAGTAAAAAAAATCACCTTATGTCACCATAGGTTGTTAACTATATATAATCACTGAGGGTTTTAATTTTAGAAGCAGAATAATGATGTCAGTTAAAAGTAGTCAAAGACATTTTGTGGAATATAGAAGTGGGGATCATGGTTTATAGGTCATCCCTGGGAGAAGGCAAGAGTTTGCAGAGCAGACATGTGCCAGCCCCTCCCACATTTTGAACAGCTGTGTGCCAGGCAACAGCATTGCTTTCTCTTGTATTGAGAGTCAAGAGTTTGCTTTTTTTTAAGAATTTATTTATTATGTATACAGTGTTCTCCCTGCATGCATGCCAGGTCACCAGATCTCATTATAGATGGTTGTGAACCACCATGTGGTTGCAAGGAGTTGAACTCAGGGCCTCTGGAAGAGCAACCAGTGCTCTTAACCTCTGAGCCATCTCTCCAGCCAAGAGTTTGCTTTTTTATTACTGCATTTTTATCAAATTTTCAGGTTAAACACTTTGAGATGAGGAAGGTTGATCTCTGTTCGAGCACTGAAGGGGCTGAAGTGATTCTGGCCACCTCAAGTGATGAGAAGCACCCACCTGAAAACATCATCGATGGGTAAGAGCGGCTCTTCCTTCTGTCCTGCTTCCGGGCTTACGGTTAGATCAGGGAGCCCCTTGAGTACTGGACCTATTTTATAACAACTGGCACTGTTAAGAAGTTTAATAATCATTTAGTGAGCTAGATGACTTCATAGTGTCTGTTTGTGGAGTCATTCTTCAAACTAATTCAACTGTGAGTATTTAAGGTTTTTAACCTTAATAATTCTTAGACTGACCTCTTTGGGCAAACAGGTTCAATTAATTTTTCAGTTTATTCTCTTTCAGTGCTGGAATTTAGACCCAGGGCCCTCCCAGAGTAGACAAGTACTCTACCATCATGCTCTTCCCTCAGCTTTTTTTTCTATTTATTTGTGCTTTGGGTTTTCTAAGACAGGGTCTTACTGTATAACCTAGATTTGTCTTAAACTTAGAATTCTCCTATCTCAGCCTCCAGAGTCAGGATGATAGTTGTATTCTACCATTTGTAGTTTGCAAATAGGTGTGTATGTGTGTTTTAAATTTTATTCATTTTTATGCATACTGATATTTTGCTTATATGTATGTATATGCATAGCATGTGTGCAATGCTCAGTGACAGAAGAGGGTGTCAGGTCCCCAGAACTGGAGTTAGAGATGTAAGTTAGTGTGAGCTGCTTTGTTGGCACCAGCAACTAAACCCAGATCCTCAGCAAGAGCAGCCAGTGCTCTTAACTCCTGAACCATTTCTTAGTCCATAAATAGATTTTAAAAGTGGTTTACCAAGACAGCAACTTCATTCTATGGAAGAATAAATTTTAATATCTGGCTTTGGTTTAATTCCAAATTTACTTGGAAATAGAAATATATAAACATTGTTACTTCCTATATACTGCCTGTTTGCTTATTGGTCTAAACAGCATCTTTGTGTTCTTACTTCTTGCCTTTCTTGCTGTAGTCAGACTTTCTTGGCCCTCCAGCCACAAATAACAACTTAGAGACTTATTATTAATTATGAAAGCTTGGCCTTAGCTTAGGCTTTTTTCCCAACTATCTCTTATAACTTAAATTAATGTTTATATTAATCTACATTCTGTCATGTGCATACCTTTCTTCATTCTCCTGTTTCCTCTCTGTGTCTCTCTGGTGAATCTGCAAGCCTTTGCCTCGATTTTTCCTTCCAGTTTCTCTCTCTGTGCCCAGAAGTCCCACCTGTTTTCTCCTGCCTAGCTATTGGCCATTTAGCTCTTTATTAAGCCAATCAGAAGCTCCCTTAGGCAGAGGCGCATCTTTACAGTGTACACAAGTATTCCGAAGCATCCAGCATTGTGTGCTTTATTCCAGGTTCCATTTGGCTAGGACTAGAGCTTATTCTGGCAGAGATAAGTGGTATCTTCAGAACTTTAACACCAAGAAAAAAATGACTAATAGAAAACACACCCCCTTTATTTATTTATGGTAAAATTTTACTTTATATGTGGGTGTTTTGTCTGTGCATCGGATGTGTGCAGTGCCTGGAGACCAAACAGTTTATAATTAATATAAGCCTCTGTGTGTTTCTTTGGGACTGAATTACTACGGGACCAGTTGGAACACAAACTTCTGTCTACACACACATATAAATGTATACACACACATATATATGTGACTTCAAATTTGTATAGGCTTTTACAATTTGAGAAGTGACAAACACATATAAAACCTATTATTGGGTGGGTGGTGGTGGTGCACGCCTTTAATCCCAGCACTTGGGAGGCAGAGGCAGGTGGATCTCTGTGAGTTTGAGGCCAGCCTGGTCTACAAGAGCTAGTTCCAGGCAGCTAGGGCTGTTACACAGAGAAACCCTGTCTCGAAAAAACAAACAAACAAACAAAAAACCCAAAACAAACTATTTTCAACTGGGCATGGTATACCTATAATCCTGTAGTACTGGGAGACTGAGGCAGGAGGAGAACTGTCTGGAATTCAAGGCTAGCCTGGACTATATAGTGAGACCCTGTTTCAAAAAAGAGCTGAAGAGATGTCTCAGAGGTTAAGAGTGCTTGCTGCTCTTGGAGAGGACTAGAATTTTGTTCTTTGCACACACGGCGGATGGATCACAACCTCCTGTCATAGGAGGATTTACACATAAAGTAAATCTTTTTTTAAAAATATTTTCAAACTCATTTTAGGGATGAACAAAAGGATTATCAAAGATAAAACAATTTGGTAAAAAAAAAAATCACACAGGTAAACGAATGATAGAATCAACTAACACACTTGTCTTCTAACTCCCAACTAAATGTTCTATATGATAACTCAAACTTAAGGCTTGAATCAAAAACTTAATGCCTGCCTTTGCCTATATCATAGTTTTCCTTTGTTTTTTATTTCATGTGAATGCAAAATAATAGTGACTCATCCCACTGACGTGGTATAGAAAAATTAGTGTACATGTATACACAGAACTGCAGAAATTTGTCTTAAGTTGTTCATTAAGAATAGAGGCATAGATGGAAGTTTCTGTCCTGCCTGGTCCTGGAGCCATTCAATCCCAAAGAAACACACAGAGGCTTTATATTAATTATAAACTGTTTGGCCTATTAGCTCAGATTTATTATTAACTAGCACTTACAACTTAAATTAACCCAGAATTCTCGTCTATGTTTAGCCACGTGGCTTGATACCTTTCCTCCGTGAGGCATTCTCATCTTGCTTTCTGTGCATCTGGCTGGTGACTGTGTCTCTCTGCCTTTCCTCTTCCCAGAATTCTCTTAGTCTGGTTGCCCTGCCTATACTTCCTTCCTGGCTCCTGGCCAGTCAGCATTTTATTAAACCAATATGAGTGACAAATCTTTACAGTGTATGAATAGAGAAGTCTTTCCAGAAACACCCTTCACTTTAATTAGAGATAGATAATTTTTCTAAGACAAGATCAATTTATCAGCCATTTATTCCCCCCTCCTTTAAAGTCTTTAAAAAATATATGTATGAGTGTTTGCCTGCATGTATGCATGTGTATCATGTGCATGTCTAGTGCCATGGAGGCCAGAAGAGGGCATTGGTTCCCCTGAAATTTGAGTTATAGGGCAGTTGTGAGTGGCCATGTGAGTGCTAGGAATTGAACCTAGTTCTCTGAGGACTCAGAGCCATTTCTCCAGCCCCAGAGGTTTTTAATCTTATGTAGTTCTAGAAAACACAAACAGGCTTTATATAGTAGATACTAAAAATGATTTTCTGTTCAGATTGTTTTATCTAAATGGAAATAGCTACAGAATTACTTGGAGAAAGTGATGCTGTAAATTTATCTCTACAGTGAGGATTATTTTATGCCCCTGGTTAATACTTTAACTTTCCTTAGAAGTTAGTTGTGCTATTTTTTTTGTTATTGTTTTTCTGTCCTGGTTTTTTTTTTTTTTTTTTTTGAGATAGAGTGTCTTGTAATTAGCATAGAACATACTATGTAGCTAAAGAAAACCTTGAGTTCCTGATCTTTCTGCTTCTATTCTCCCAATCATGGGATTACACTTGACTAGAAAGGTTAAAACAAATGTGTTTGTTTCCTCCTGACCCTGCCTTTGTCCTCTATATTTAATATATCAGTGAAAAGGGAGAAAAGAAACTCCATAAAAAAACAACAAAGCTGGGTGTAAGATGTAAGACAGGAGTACTTCAATAAAGTTGGAGGCCAGCCTGGGCAATTTAGCAAGATAGTGTCTCAAATTAAAAAAAAAGCTAGGACTATAATGGTAAATCACTGGACACCTGTAATCTGTGTTCAATTCCCAATACATATTCATCCACCCCCACATGCTGAGAAAGAAATGGTCCTTTTTGCATAGTACAGTTAAATATTATAGTTGAATCATATAAATGGAATCATACATATTGTGGTTTGAGGTTTTTGTGTTTTGTTTTTGTTTTTAAGTAGGATGTCCCTAGCTGAAACAATTTATTGTGTATCCCAGGCTGGCCTCAACCCATAGCAATCCTTCTGGTTTAGCTTTCCAAATGCTAAGAGTTATACATGTGCATCACTATGCCTATCTCACGTGAGAACTATTGTTTATTTGTTTTGGATTTTGTGGTTTGTTTGTTTTTTTAATTTATGGGTATTTTGCCTGTACACTCTGTGTGTGCCTGGTGCCCACAGAGGCCAGAAGAGGGTGTCAGATCCTCTGGCACTAGAGTTACAGATGGTTGTGAGCCACCATGTAAGTACTGGAAATCAAACTCAGGTCCTTTGTAAGAACAGCCAGAACTCTTACCCTCTGAGCCATCCCTCCAGCCCCTTTGTGTTTTTATGACAAAGTTTAAGTGTGGAGTAGACTGACCTGGAACTCCTGGTATAAACAGGATTTTCCTATTTTAGCACCCTGTTTAGCATGGGGACTATTGGGACGCTTTTCTCACTTACATGATTTTAAGGTTCCTCTATCTGGTTGTATATACTACTATTTAACTTTTATTGTCAGTATAAATTGAATATTGTCAACAGTATTCAATTATGTTGATAGAGGACATAGTATTTATGCACTTTAAAGTAGATGAACACTATTTCTACTTTTCCAGCTTTACATAAAAAGCACCAGCTTAGGGCTAATGAGAGGACTCTGTAGGTAAAGATACTTGCTGCACAAGCCTGATGGCAGCAGGTTTGTTTACCAGAAAGAGCACATCAGCAGTGTAGGGTCTGACAGATGCTAAAAAAGAGATGTAAACAGACATAAAAAGCTGTCAACCCAGAATTCTTTCTCTTGCTAAACATACTTCCAAAGATAATTTATTTGTTACAGGTAAACCTATAAGACAGAAAGTATTAAAGGAATTTTGAAGAGGTATAATACCAGAAAAAACTATATGAAATGTACTAGAAATAAAAATTATTTAGATAGTTATATTTTTCTGAGTAGTTTTGAGAGATAGCTAATCTCTTAGTGATTAAAAAAATTCTATTATGGAATATATTGGTGTAGGAGGTTTTTCTGTATTTGTGTTGCTTTCATTGGTGAATAAAGAAAACTGCCTTGGCCTTTTGATGGGGCAGAAATCAGGTAGGCAGAGTAGACAGAACGGAATGCTGGGAGAGAGAAGGCAGGCAGAGAGAGCCGACAACATGGTTCTCCTGCCCAAGACTAACGCTGGTTAGAAGCTTTCCCGGTAAGCCATGACCTCGTGGTGAACACAGATTAATAGAAATGGGTTAGTTTAAGATGTGAGAGTTGGCCAAGAAGAGGCTAGATATAATAAGCTAGCCAGGTGGCGGGACGCGGCCCGTTCCTCATACTACAATCTATTACACATGAATAGAAATCATGAAATTCTAGGTGATTTCACTGTCACAAGGCTCTCTCTTTTTTCCTCCTTTTTTCTACTTTTTCATGTGTTTGTGTGTATGGCATATGTGGTGGTTTGAGTGCTAATGGCCCCCGTAGTCTCACATCTTTGAAAACATGGTCTGCAGTTGGTGGAACTGTTTGGGAAGGATTAGGAGTTGTGGCTTTGTTGGAGGTGTGTCATTGGAAATGAGCTTTGAGGTTTTAAAAGCCTATGCCTTTGCCAATTAATTCTCTCTGCCTCCTACTTGCAGATAAGGATGTAAGGTCTCGTGCACCAGCACTGTGCATGGACTTGAGGTACTGGAGAGATGGATCAGCAGTTAAAATTCTTGCCATGGAAGCAAGAAAGACAAAGTTTGGCTCTCTAGAACTGCCTATTGTCATGCTTCCTGACATGATGGTAATAGCTAACCCTCTTGAACTGTGAGCCCCCATCTTTATTTTTTTATAAGTTACCTTAATCATAGTATTTTATCACAGCAACTGAATAGTAGCTAAGGTAATGTGTGTGTGTGTGTGTGTGTGTGTGTGTGTGTGTGTGTGTGTGTGTGTGTGTGTGTGTGTGTGTGTCTCTGTGTGGATGTATGTGGAGGCCTGAGATTGATACCCAGAATCTTCATCTTTTGATTGCTCTTCCACCTTATTCATTAAGACAGCATTTCTCAATGAAATCCAGTGCTCACCAATGATAAGGCCTGTCTTGCTAGCCAGCTTGCTCTGGGCATTGTTTGGCTCCACCTTTTTAGGCTGGAATCATAGGGGATCTGCTGTGTCTGCCTGGAGAGAACAAAACTTTGGCCTTCTTGCTTCTATGGCAGGAATTTAAACTGCTGATGCATCTCTCCTGTCCCACAAGAGTCTTGTATAGTAACTCTGACAGTAACCATTATAACACTTTTAAAAATAAAGAAAAGAAAGAGCTACCCTGATGTCATGGTATGTGCCTGTAATCCTAGTACTTGAGAACCTCAGGCAAGAGGACCAAAACATTGAGGCCCACTTGGGCCATATAGCAAGAGCCTTTTTCAAGACGGGGTGTGGGATGTGCATGATGACTCTGCACACCTTTAATCACAACACTTGGGAGGCAGAGGCAGGTGGATCTCTCTGAGTGAGTTCAAGGCCAAACTGGTCTACATAGTGAGTTCTATGCCAGCCAGGGATAATACAATGAAATCCTGTTTAAAAAACAAAGAAAGGGGCTGGAGAGATGGCTCAGTGGTTAAGAGCATTGCCTGCTCTTCCAAAGGTCGTGAGTTCAATTCCCAGCAACCACATGGTGGCTCATAGCCATCTATAATAAGATCTGGTGCCCTCTTCTGGCCTGCAGGCATATATGTAGACAGACTATTGCATACATAATAAATAAATAAATATAAAAAAAACAAAGAAAGAAAGAAAGGGAAGGGGGAAAGGGGAAGGAGGAAGAAAGTTATCGTGACTGATTGACTTGAAATACTGTCATTGCTGGGATATGAAACAAACGCACATTGAATTTCCCTGAAGTGTACTGAAAATAAGTCCTGTTGATCTCAGAAGACTGCAGTAATGAAGAGAATGCTCTTAGCTGGGAGTGCTAGCTCACCCCTGCAATCTTAGTACCCAGAATACCTCCGGGTTACATCGGGAAGCCCTGTCTGAAAAAGTGAAAAAAATAAAACCAATATAAACTTTCAACTTGGGAATCTAGAAAAAGAAACAAATTAGACCCAAAGAAAATGGAAGTAAATATAACATGGCTATGGATGTCTCAGCTGGTAGATTGCTTACCTGGTGAGCATGAAGCCCTGAGCATGATCTCCAGCGCTACTCTAATTCTAGTGCTCAGGAGGTGAGGCAGGAGACTCCTAAATTCAGGACCAGCAAAGCTACATAAAGAGACTCTGTTTCAACAAGCAAACAGAAATACAGAAAGCATAAATACTCGGTACTAAGAGCCGGGCGGTGGTGGTGCACGCCTTTAATCCCAGCACTCAGGAGGCAGAGGCAGGCGGACCTCTGTGAGTTCGAGGCCAGCCTGGTCTACAGAGCTAGTTCCAGGACAGGCTCCAAGGCCACAGAGAAACCCTGGCTCAAAAAACAAAACAAAAAATATTCGGTACTAAAAAGAAAGAAACCATATTAATACAGAGTCAGAAAAAATAGCCATTACATTATAAATAACAAAATTAAGATAATAAATTAAACTGTAAAAATGACACAGGGATGGGCTGGCGAGATGGCTCAGCAGTTAAGAGCACTGGCTGTTCTTGCAGAGGATCCTGATTCAGTTGCCAGCACCCATGTGACAACTCACAGGAGTTTGTAACTCCATTCCAGGCAATCCGATGCCCTCTTCTGACCTCACTCGATACATAGTGCACAGATATACATGCAGGAAAACACCCATACACATAGAATAAAACTTAAAAATTAAATGATACAAGGTAAAGTAGAAAACTTGAACAAACTCCTACTCATTACAGAATCTATCAAACACTCAACTAAGAAATATCGATGTTTTACAAACCCTTATAATAATAAACAAAGCTGGAGTAGAGCTCAGTGATAGAGTGCTTGCCTACCATGTTATAGGCTGCCTGAAATCAACCCTCAACAGCTGGGAAGGGGAGATTTTTCGTCAAGTATTATGCTAGCATTTTCCTATTATTAAAACCAGGCAGAGCATTTCAAGAAAGAATATTGAAGACCATTGTTCTTTCTGAAAGTAAATTGAAAATTTTTAATAAACTATTTTAAATTGAATTGATTATAGTAGCACATTCTTGTAATCCCCACACTGGAGAGGCTGAGGCAGGAGCATCATGAGTCTTTGTAGTAAGACCCTGTCTCAACCAAACAAAAACATGATGAAAACCCAAAAAACTGAATTAAACAAATGTAGTTTACTCTGGGAAAACAAGACTAATCCACTCATAATATCTCAAGAGTACAAGGTGAAATGTAGAACGATCACATGTCTGTAACCCCAGTATTGGGGAGATAAAGGCAAGATCAGAAGTTCAAGGCTAGTCTTGGTTGCATAACGAGTTTTGGGGTATCCTGGGCTATATGCATGATACCTGCCTCAAAATTTAAAAGGGGGTGATTGGAGAGATGGCTCAGTGGTTAAGAGCACTGCCTGCTCTTCCAAAGTTCCTGAGTTCAGTTCCCAACAACTACATGGTGACTCACAACCATCTGTAGTGAGATCTGGTGCCTTCTTCTGGCCTTCAGGCATACATGCAGGCAGAGCACTGTATATAGAATAAAAAAATAAATCTTAAAAAATAAAAGGAAAGAAAAGAAAAATCTTATATCAGGAAAGCATTTGACAAACTCCATTGTTCATCTTGGTATCTGCTCTCAACCCTAAGAGAAGAGGATTTCTCAGTCTACTAAAGACACATAAGACCTTTTCAGCTCAGTGGTAAAACTGAAAATACTTTCCCCTTAAGATTGGAAAAGTTCTTGCTGGTTCTGTCTTCTGGAGATCTTAGTGAGTAGAGTAAGATGGGAACAGACATAAAAAGGGAGAGAGATGAGAAACACAGCAAAACTGTCTATTTTCAGATTATGTGGCTGTCTTGAAAAAATCTACAAAACAAAACAAAAATACTGGCCATGATGGCAAAAGCCAGGCAGTGGTGGCGCACACCTTTAATCCCAGCACTTGGGAGGCAGAGACTGGCGGATCGCTATGAGTTCAAGGCCAGCCTGGTCTACAAGAGCTAGTTCCAGGACACGCTCCAAAGCTACAGAGAAACCCTGTCTCGAAAAACCAAAAACCAAAAACCAAAACAAAAACAAAACCTATATCCAAGCACTTGAGAAGCTTGGGTAGGAAGATAAGACCAAGCTGGGCTCTATAGTTAAACCCTGTCTCAACCTCCTGACTTGAAAGATAAAAGGTGGGGGAGATTAGTAGAACTAGTAAGTAAACTCAGTGGATTCAAAAAAATCAAGGGGTTATTAAAATAAATTGTGTTGCTGTATATTAGTTGGCAGTAACGATTTGTGAAATTCACTTACAGAAGTTGGAGATGTGGCTTAGTTGGTAGAGTGCTTGCCTGCATGCATGAAGCATGGGTTTAGTCAGAATGGTATAAAACTGAGTAGTGGGGGTGCATACATGTAACCCCAGCACTTGGGAAGTGGAGAAATGTGAAGCAGGATGAACAGTTCAAGGTCATCCTCAGATGCGTAGCAAGTTTCAGGCCATCCTGAGCAACCTAGTGAAGCCTTGCTTTAAAAAAAAAACTGCACAGGCGCCTGGCAGTGGTGGCACAAACCTTTATTCCAGCACTCAGGAGCAGAGGCAGGCAGGTACCTGTGAGTTCAAGGCCAGCCTGGTCTACAGAGCAAGTTCCAGGGCAGCGAGGGCTACACAGAGCAACTCCATCTTGGGCTGGTGTGGGAGGCAGGGACAGAACAGGCTAAGGATGTAGCTCAGTACAGCCCTTGCCCAGCACATACAAGGTCCCTGGTTTACTCCCCAGCACTGAAAAAGAAACTGCAAAGGAATGAATAAAGTAACGTTCATATTGTAAACCATTGCGTGATCTATGATAGAAATCAAAGCAGTTGTTGACTAAGGGGAGTGTAGAAATTGTCTGGGGGGAAGATAGGGAGTTTCTGGAGTCATGGGAATGTTCTCTATCTTCACTGGGGGTATTGGTTACCTTAGTGAATTATTTACATGGGAATATACATTTATCAAAACTCATTACACTTAAATTTCATTGTATTTAACTTTTACTCCCCCCAAGAAAAGAAAAGGCTTAAATTGTTTAAAAAAGAAATGATTATTCCTTTAGCCAATGCCATACCTGCAATAGACTATTTCACATATGGTATTGATTATAGAAATATATTTAACATATATATGTAATATATATGTTAGATATATATATATATATATAGTGTGTGTGTGTGTATGTGTGTGTGAGACTTGAATTGAAACTTCATGTTTTTTTTCCAGCAAACATTGTTAATGTACTATGGGTCCCCTACTATAGTAGTTATTAAGAACATAAAAATAAAGAAAGGTTGAGTCTGGAGAGATGGCTTAGAGGTTAAGAGCACTAGTCGTTCTTCCAGAGGTCCTGAGTTCAATTCCCACCAACCATATGGTGGCTCACAACTATCTATAATAAGATCTGATGACCTGTTCTGGTGTGCAGGCATACAAGCAGACATAACACTGTATACATAATAAATAAGTAAAACTTTAAAAAAAAGAGCCTGTTAAAAATACTGAAAGGCAAGTGTCTGGGTCCATAGGAGTCATAAAAGCACAAGAGATACGTGTCTAGGGTAGGAACGGATGCTTTGAGACAAGTGGAAAGCACAGAGAACGTGATTCTCATCAGCTGGCGTTGGAGAAGGGACATAAACTTTTACAAGAGGAAGAAGGACTTCGGGGTCAAGAGAACTCTTTAGGTTCGGTATAGAAGCATGCGTCTGCATGATGTGTTGGAGAGTGGTAAGCAGCTGGCTGTGGCAGCAGTGATGGGGTGATGTAATGATGGGAGGCTATATACTTTAACGATGGAACTGAAGAGGCTGGCTTTATAGTCAGTAGGAGAATGCTGGAGCCTTTTAGATCAGAGTGACATCAGTTCTGTTTCAGCATAAGAAGAGAATATCTGTCAGTAGTTAAAAAAAAGAATTAAAGTTGGGGAGATTATAGGCAGAACTAAGTTAGAAAAGGATTCTAAAATAAGATAGTAACTGTTTTTAATATTTATTCTTTAGAACATTATGATTACATTTTTATATGTTTATTCCTTTTATTCCTTTAAAATTACCATTAGGAATACAGAAACCTTTTGGACCACAACGGGCATGTTTCCCCAGGAGTTCATTATTTGTTTTCACAAACATGTAAAGATTGAAAAACTGGTGATCCAAAGTTACTTAGGTAAGCAAATCACACTTAATATTTTATTATTCTTTTAATTTTTCTATAGGCAGAGGACAGATGTCGACTTTTGGCGAAAGACTAGTCTTTACAGCATGGGACCGAGTTTCATTGCTGAAATGGGAGGTGGGAAGTATGGATGGGTTAGCTGCCTTCAGCACAATTAGCCGCTCTTACACTGTACATTTGAGACCCTTCTGAAGCACATCATAATCACCATGCAGTTTACTATGTGAAAGTCTTTGGTAGAAGATTCTGTTAGGAATGCTAGAAGCTGGCTTGCCAAGATACTAGGTTCTATGACATCTTCATCCTAGGTTCATTTAGCCTGTAGTTCTCAGATCCTTTCTGTAAACCTAATAATCCCAATTATTCCCATTGGATAGGTTTGATTCGTCTATTGCTAATGATATTTTCTGAGGAGTAAGAGTGGAGTCTCCCCTTGGAACATCAAGTCCTATCTGTAATAAAGTGTATCAGGCAGAATCATGGCAGGAAACAGAATAGATCCCAGATGTTTCCAATGAAGGGACTTTATTAATAGATCTACTTATGAAATCCTGGCCTGGGCTGCAGGAATGAATAAGGGGTAATGGCCCTCAGAAACTAGCTACAGCAGGGAGCTACTGCTGTCCTGGGACAAGAAAAGGAAAGTGTTACTAAAGCCCAGGGAGATTTGGGTACAGTACAGGTGGGCCTGGCAAGCAGGAGCTTTTGTTTAGTCTTGAAAGGACAGGACCACTATCGAAGACATGGCATGAATGAGGACAGAATGTAGATAAAATATTCTGCCCTTCAATCTTCTGGTGTGTGCCTCTAGCCAACTCCAAAGAGAAGCTAGTTGGTAAGTTAGTCCAGGAGGTATAATCTATAGAAGTCAGCCCTTCCAGAATAGGACAGAGAAGGTGAAGGATGGTTCTGGGGGTCATGTGGGGACAGTGGAGGAAAGCCTGTGCAGAAGGAAGTTAACTGCGTGCTTGGTATGCTTCTGATATGAATGTGGAGATTCTAGAGCCAGACAGGCCTCATATGTGGACTCTTGTTCTGCATTTGCTAGCTTTAGTCCATTGGACACCTTGCCTGGCACTGTAAGCCTGTGTCGTCATCAGGAAAGTGGGTTAGTAATACCTTTCTCATAAAGACTTCAGCCAAGAGAGAATGAACAAACATGCCTGATTCAAAGCCTGTTCTCCATAAAGGCTTATGACCATGGTTACCAGAAGTATCATAACCAGTATGTAAATACTCCAGATAATATCCAGATTCAGAAAAGCTCTATTAGATTTGTGCTCTGTAGTGATAAACACTGGCAAGATTGCCATTATGCAGTATTATATTTTGCCATAGGGACTTATGGAAAAACAGTCATATCTTCCAGAATGTGTTATTCCTGGTCCCAGCACTTTGTGTAGTGCCTATCAATTTATGGCAGTCAAGTAGCAGGGAAAAGAAGAACAGAAACAACAAAATAGAATTAAGTAGTTAATTAACATCACTATTCTGTTAATAATGCCAGTGCGAACCTTGAGGATTGAAAAGACCACATCTAAAGAGCCATTCGATTTTGAACAGTGGGTTGAAAAAGGTATGTATGTTGCCAGTACTGTTTTGAGTATGAGTGAGTAGATGCCTGGCCTCTGACTCTGTGCTATCAGTTCAACTGCATTTTGGTAAATAAAAGTGATTTTAATGATTCTTTAACACATATAAAGCCAAAAAACACATATTTTGTAGTCTTTTTCATGTGCTGTTTATATAACAATTAACATTTTCAAAAATAGGGATGAAACTGGGCAGAGGTGGTGCACACCTTTAATCCCAGTACTCGGGAGGCTGAGTCAGGTGGATCTCTGTGAGTTTGAGACCAGCCTGGTCTACAAAGCAAGCTCCAGGATGGCCAGAGCTACAAAGAGAACCCCTGTCTTGAAAAACTAAAAACTTAAAAATAAAATAGAGATATAAAGATGACACATTTAAGACTTTTGTGATCTAATAGCTTATAGATGACAAACAAATAAATGTTGGTTTTGTACCTTTTTTCCTGATTAATGATACTGTTTAATTATCAGCTGAGCCGGGCATGGTGGCACATGTCCTCAGTTCCAGAGGTAGGGAGATCTCTTGAGTTTGAGGCCAGCTTGATCTACATAGATCTTTCTAGGCTAGCCAGCATAACATATTGAGTCCCAGTTGAAAAAAAAATTCTTTTTGATAAACATAACCAACTAAATTGCTATCCATTGAAGCACAAACATACAGAATAACTTCATGTGTTTATCTCCTTTTCTTAGAAAATACTGTGAAAACAGTAGAATAAAATAAAAACACATAGAACTATAGCGAGAAAAGAAAACATAAACCTAGTAAACCAGGCAAATGTAGATTAATAGATGTTATTGCCAGAGGGACAGCAATAACTTCTAGAGCACAGCAGATTAGGCTGTAACCTAGTGCCTTCCAAGGAAAATATCAAGAAGTAAGCTAATTTATTAAACTCAGGAAGGCCAGAGTTTGAGTAGTGAGTGATGTGGGAAGTATGAATGAGACTAGTCTGCTTGCTGTTCATGTTAGACCAGGACATGGGTGTTGGTTTAAGAAACCTAGATTTATACTTACCACAATATAAACTTAACTTACAAATAAATAAGAAAAAGAGTATAAACATAAAATTCGAGAAAAAAACAACCTAAATTTAAAAAAAGAATTATGTATTTAATGTGTATGGATGTTTTGTCTGTGTGGATATCTATGCACCACATCCATGTCTGGTGCCCACAGAGGCTAGAAAGTAGGCATCAGATCCCCTTGGACTGTAGTTAATAGACAGTTGTGAGCTGCTATGTGTGTTCTGGGAACTGAACCCCGGTCCTCTAGAAGAATATTCAGTGCTCTTAACCTCTGAGCCATCTCTTCAGCCCCCACCCTCACCCCACCCGCCACCTCCCACACCACTTTTTATACAGGTTTTTATTCTTTGTGTAGCCGAGGCTGGTTTGTAACTTACTATCATCAATCCTTCTGCCTAAGGCTCCTGAGTGCTGGGATTCCAGGTATGCACCCGATACCAAGCTAGAAAGTGGAAAACATTTACTGATTGGCAGCATAACTAGAGGAGAAGGCACAGAGAAAAGCAGGGGATAATAGTTTTTCATTATCTAAGAAAAGCATTAGGATGGAGAAAAAAGGTCTCTGGTATCCTGCTTCCCAAAATCTTCCTCTTTGGTCCTGGGTAGCTTTTGAAATTCTGTACATTATTTGGAACACATTAATGTCAAAAGGTATTATTATATTAATTAAATAGTTCACACTTCTGAATACTCAATATAATTACCTCATGGCTAAGTAAATTATTCCAGTTTTATATTATTAAACTTAAGTGCCAGGAGAGATCATGTTACAGGCCACTCTGCCTCACAGTGAAGTTTTCCTGTGGGAAAAATGGCTTCTTCCATAAAAGCCTGAAATTACTGTTAGGCGCTCGATCAATAAAAGTGGGGGGGCTTCTACATTTTATCAATTTCTTACTTTATATTTACATTTGCATTGTCTTTTGTTTATACTGACTAGATTAATTTATAGCTCATTAGTTGTTTTAAAGTCAAATGTCTATATCAAATCAACACCTAAGTAATGATAATTCCTTTAAATCTGACTTTAACTTATAGTTTGCCAAATAATCACATTTTGCTGCACACAAATTTCCATAGCTATCCTCATATCTTTGAGCCTTAATCTATTTCTATTAAATTTGTGTTTTAGATTTAGTACACACAGAGGGGCAGCTTCAAAACGAAGAAATTGTGGTAAGTGTACATACTTTCTAGAGATAAGATTATCTTTAGTGAGCCCAATTTAGATTTTAAACTTTCCTAGTGTGAATTATTCATGATGAATATCCTCATGGTATTAGCAGCTTTTTGCCTTCTTAACCATTAGAGATTATCCTCAATAATATTATCATTTAGTTGATAATATTATTAATTATAATTAATTAGGCTCTTTTAAAAAACAGTCTTGGAGAAAGTGGCTGCATGGATAAAACAGAATTGAATTCATTTATTTGTTTTATTTTGCTCAATCATTTATTTTTAAAGTATTTCTTTACTTTCTTTCATTTGATTCTGTGGGCCATTTAGAATAGGAGACTGAAAGTGTTGAGATGTCAAAGTTGGGTGTTAATTACGCGTGAAAGGACAAGAGAGGTTTAGATAAGGGAACTGGAGCATGGGATCAGCAACAAATAAGCTGGAGAGAGCTGAAGTGGAAAGAGAGCAGTGTTTTCCAGCGCTTTCCGTTGGGCTCGCAAGTGGGACAAATGCCCGCTGGCGGAAGCTGCTGCTCCGCAGGAGTCTTTTGTCTCTGCTAGTTTGTCACGCCCTAGTTTTAAACAAACAGGAACTAGTAAAACACTCCAAGTGTGGTTAGGTGCCAGTGCTGATGTTCAGCTGCTTTCTTCCAGGACATCTACCTGCAGGGTTGTAACTTTTCATCCCGCCCAGAGCAGCTGTGAAATCAGCATTTCAAAGACTCCTCAGAGGGTGGGGAGGCTCAGTCCGCTTGCCGTACAAGTGTTAAGATAAGACTTGGGTTTGCTCTCCAGCACCCACACAGAGATGTGGACTTGGTGGCACCCACATGTAAACCCGGTGCTGGCGAGACAGAGAGGGATCCTTGTGGCTCACTGACACATACATGCACACACAGAAACTCCATTGGCAGTGTTTGAATCCCACAGTTCACTTTTCTCCCACCTAAGTTCATCCCGTGACTGGAGAGGACAGTGGAATTCCCCCCTTCCAAAAAAAAAAAAAGATTAATTATGCTGAATTGTATGGCTCAGGTTAGGAAGCCTCTGCATTCTTTGGTATTGGTTGAGGACTCACTGGGGAGGGTTATGGAATGTTTGGAAAGCAGTGAGGGGAGTGGGCATTTTATTATTGTCACAGCAGATCAGCTCCACTCTTCATTCTAGTTGCTGACCATAAACCTTAGATAGCTACAACAAAAATGTGTAGAAAACCTTATATCATCTTTTTAAACTTAATATTATATCCCAAGCTTGATAATTATGCTGTTAAGGTATACATACTTACATATATTTAAGCTAGTTTATTTTTTCTCTGTCATTACAAGTAATTCCTAGGAAACATTAGTACACGCTCTGGACATTGTGACCTTCACCCTTTTTACTTTTAATTTTCTAGGATTAAATTCCATGGAATGAAATTGCTGGTCACAAGAGTATATTTTATGGCGATATATATTGGTTTCCAGGGAAATTATATAAATGTGAGAGTATAGTCATGCTTCAGGATAGTATATTCCAAGGTATCACTAACCAACAGAAACCGCTTAGCATGAACGGTACTTTAGAAAGACACTTGTAAACAGTTGGTCAGCAGTGTACATTTGTAATGTGTAGTCTAGTCCTCCCACTGTCTCTCATAAAACCAGGAGTGATAGATACCATGCTGAATCACTCCCAGACAACTACTAGATGGAGCTGACTTGTCTTTGAACACTGTCTTACATTTTGTTACATGTTAGAAAGCTCTCTTCATCAAAGCCTTTCTTCTGCCAGCTGCCTGTTAACAGATTGCTAGGATTGCTAGAAACATCCCTATTGATTTTTTTTTTCCCTTACAGGCACGAGATGGCTACGCCACTTTCTTGAGATTCATTATTGTTTCAGCCTTCGACCATTTTGCATCTGTTCATAGCATTTCTGCAGAGGGACTAGCAGTCTCAAACATTTCTTAGTAATTACAACAAAATGTTCTGAATTACTCTAAAAATATATTCATAGAAACACAAAGTTATCTTTGATATGTTTACTATTAAAGAGATTTGTATCACTCTGTTTCCATGTTTATTCATATTTTCTTCAGTATTTTTGGAAAATTCTGGTTACATGAATCAGCAGTGTTGGCAGCAATGAAGAAATTTTGACTTCAGTATGCTTCAATAAAATTTATAATTCATTTTGCCTCCATAGCATCTACTATAGAGCTTCTCAGCTCTCTGTGCACTAAGTTTCTAAATTATTAAGTGATTGTTGCAAAAGCTGAGAGAGAGCAGTGTAAGCAGTAAACAGTGTGGGGGTATAGGCCAGGGAGAGCATGCAGGGAAGGTGTGACTACAGTCCCCGGACCCAGCCAGACTGAAGGGAAGGTGTGACCACAGTCCCGGGACCCACCGCACTAAAGTCAAGCTTCGTGGGCTTTTGGTTTTGTTTTTTGTTTTTTTATTTGTTTTGTTATTGTTGTGTTTTTGGTTTTTGATAGTTTGTCTTGATTTTGATGATTTTTTTACTTATTTATGATTTAAAAAAGATGTCAAAGAAATATTTAAAAACCATAATCTTTATTTTCCCAAGATAGTCATTATTGACATTATTTTCAGTCCTGATATTTTTTATGAAACAAGGAACCTAGTGGATAGTCTGATTAAAACTTCTCTGACTATGTCTTATTATTGTTTTATTTTATTTAAATACCAAGTGGAGCAAAAAACTAAATTATAAAACAATTACAAAATACACCTTCTTCCCTCTGACTGACTGTCTCCTTGTGTCTCCCCTTCTCAGGACACCAGTCATATTGAATTAAGGGTCTACCCTACTCAGTATGAGCCCATCCTGACTTGTCATAACTGCACGGAAGGACCCAAGTGAGGTCATACTCATAGCCTCTAGTTATTATGACGTTATCGTGTCATTTGGGGAGATGGAGTTCAACCCACTACCTAGTGTATTTGTCATGGTTATTTTATCAGCTGACGGGGTCATGGTGACTAAAGGTATGTCAATATTATTCTGGGTGCTTCTGTGAAAGTGTTCACTTTTAATAAACTAAGCATGTAAATTGGTAGGTTTTGGATAAAGTGGATTGCACTCCATAAAGTGCTAGGCCTTACCTAGACGTCTGGAGGTCTTAACAGGATAAAGACTTCTTCCCCAACAAGAACTCAAGCTGCAGCTTTGGCTCTTCCCTGAGTCTTCCTCTTGCAAGCCTTCCCTAGCATCCTAGCAAGTTGGCACTTACTGGGTTCTTTGGGCTTAGTGATGTATGTGTAAGCTAGCTTCTGCCTAGTTACAGACAAGCCCAAAATGTCCTGGCAGAAAGCAACAGCTTCAACCAACAATCCTGGTAGGTTTTTTCTAGTTTGCACCTGATTGGCTGATTTATTTGGTCTGCTGGCAACTTAGTCTAGGTAGCAAAGGTTTGCTGGACCTAGGTGACTTCAGCTGGGATAGTTCTCAGTCCCGGAAGTTCCTTCAGTGATCTACCCTCAGCCTCTTCAGTTTTCTAAAAAGGAGCAAGAGGGAGAGACAAGCCCAAATGCAGGCATGCTTACATCCGCCCTGATTCCCAGATCATGTCACAGAGCAAAGACCAGTGCCATAATAAAACTGTCTACTCAAGGGCATGCGTATAGCGAGGTGTGTGTGGGGGCTAGTAATGCTACAATCCATTATACCGAGTTTCTCCCGGTGTAGTATAGAGCAGCCTGTGAGATACTCTAGCCAAAATGACAGAGTTTGAGTCATCTAATTGTGCTCTAGAATTAACTTTCTGTCTTCAGTAAATTCACAGGGTAGTTGAAGAAAGGTAAATAGACAAACAGCCATTAATGCAGCTAACCAAAATGTCCCTGTCTGACTTCCTAGCCTTCTTTGGGTAGTGAGTGCCATGTGACCAGTTCTGGCCAATGAGATGAAGAATAATATACTTAAAGACTAAGCACTAAATTGCCTTGGTGGGAACCTTTAAGGCTCTTCTCTGTTGCTTCTCTGGCCAGCAGTGTTTTATAGCGAATCCAGCCTGGGTCTGGGATTGAAGCCAATGGTTTACAGACAGCAAAGCTTAACCTGAGTTGACTGTGTGGGAATGGGAAGGCACCACTGTTCTGTGCTTGGGAGCTTCTGGAGCTGCTTACAGTCTGCCCTTGCCTATCCCAAGCCAAGCACAAGTGACCTGGCTTTGTCTGTGTCATGGGAAGTGTTAAAGAAGGGTTTCCACCCTAAGTTCCAAGACGCAAGAGCTCCCACAACTGCGTGCCATGTGTGGGTCTTGTTCTGGAGGCAACTTGAAGAAAAGAACTGAGAAAAGATAACTTAGAGATAAATTGGGATATTTGCTTGTGGAATGGGTATTGTATTTCTTTCTAGATATCCTAGATGTAGCTTATGTTTAAAAAACCTGTTGATCCAAGCATAGTGATGTTCGCCTTTATCCCAGCACTCTGAAGGCAGAAACAGGTGGATCTCTCTGAGTTGGAGGCCAGCCTTTTCTACATAATGAGTTCCAGTACAGCCAGGGCTATGTAGAGAGAGCCTGTCTCAAAAATCAAAAAATAAATTATAAAAAACTGTCCAGGTCTTTCAAAAATATTCATGGAACTATGTGTGGGTAAAAAATAAAGGAATAGCTAGGATTTAATTTTGAACACAGAAGCAGGGATACTTACTATTTTATGGCTTGAACATACCAGGCAAGTACTTTACTATTGAGCTACACTCCAGCCTAACTAGAGATGTTTAATGATGTTTTTGAAATTAGTTGAAGCAAATGTATCCATGAATTATTGAATGTGGGTGGTAGATATATGGGGGTTTAATATGGTAGCCTACTTTTATGTATTCTTAAGATTGTTGAGGATGAAAGTAAAAATAATGCCCCAGAAAACTTTGATTGTATTTTAGCAGCTTGAACATATATTTTTTTGAAGAACGTGATGAGAGCCCCTGAGAGAAGGGCTCCAAGGGAGGAATACCTCAGAAGACATCCTGTGCTTATGTTAGGTGTACCGGTGGGCTGTTTTGTTTGCAGGGAGGAGTCAGGACCCGGCCTCACGCTGTTAGGCAAGTGTTCTTTCACAGAGCTACCTCCTCAGCCCAGGGTTTTAAGGCTCTTAGGATTTCTGATGAATTGCTTACAACAGTCTGTGACACCGACTTGGTCCTGAAAAGTAAGGTTTGAGGATGAGCAAAGGAAGTCGGAAAGGCACAGGAGCAGCCGTGTTGTCCTCAAAGATGGGAAGGTTAGTACCGGCTCCTACATCCCACCTGGGGCAGGGTGAATGGAGATGTCTGTTGGGGCAAAGAGCCAGGTAATCACACCGCCTGCGCAGCTTTCAAGTATTTTCCTGTAACACGGAGCCAAAAGATTTTTGAAAACATATCCTAGAGCAATTGCTTTCATGTTCAGTAGCAGAAATGCTGAGGGGTTTCTTTTTGCCAAGTCCCTAAACTGAAAAGTCAATAATTTTTTTGCTCAAGAACTCTGTGTTAAGCCTTACAGATTGCTGTAAGGGGTCTCCAGGGCTTATCTGATCCATCTCTGGCACATGCCTGGTGAATTCTCCTGAAGCAGCTTCTGTGGATTCAGCGAACAACTGGTCAGTGCCATTCATGTAATTCTGCTTCCTGTAGGGCCAGAAGGTGGCTAGGGGTGGGGCTCATTAGTAGGAGTGTGCTAGCAAATCAAGGCCCTGTGTTGCATCCCCCAAAACAAAGCAAATCACAAAGAGACATGCTCTATTAGAAAGCTGCATGCATGTCTTGGCCTGTTTTCCTTTTCAGTGGTTGGCGGTAGGGGCTTACCTGGGGGCTCTTCATTCCATTTCCATTTCGGTTCAAGCTGCAGGTTGACTTCGTTGCCTTCTCTCGATGAACCCCATTAAGGTTTCATTTATTCTGCCCACAGACCCCCATTTGTGGTTTTGCTATAGGTGAGACCCCCTACTCAGAGCCCCTTTTCGTTAGCTACTGTCCTCATTTACTTTAGATATACAGATCTTTAGTAAATGTTTGTTGACTGAACAGGGCCGTTGGTTTTGCTTACCTGTTTTTTGTTTTGTTTTGTTTTGTTTTTGAGGTTGAATATTTATTTAGTGGGTTACAGAGGGGAAGGGGAGAAGGGGAGAAGAGCAGAGAGAGAGAGAGAAAAACAGAGAAACAGAGGGGTGAAGGGTAGAAAGGAGAGACAGAAGCTGCCTCTTTGAGAGAGAGACAGAAAGGATGCTTACCTGTATCTTTATACTGAAATCCTTGAGGTTTTTTTTATGTTTTTTAATTAACATAATTTTTTATTGATTCTTTGGGAATTTCACATCATACACCCCAATCCTACTCATCTCCCAGTTCCTCTGTATCCACCCTTCTCTCTTATGTCCCTCTCACTAAAGAAAACTAAAAAAGAATAAAAATTAGATAAAAATAAAATTTAAAATGCAAACAAGAATATTAATTTGAAACTAACAAAAGAAAGCAAGCAATAAAAAACTTATTTCGCTCTTCCTTCTTTCCCACCTCTCCATCCCCTCCTCATTCTTGATGGCACTGGGAGCTGCTGTGTATGGTACAGTGTAGACCCTTTTGTCCAAACGGCTCTGCTTGAAATGCTCATTGTGTTGGTCGGGTTCGAGGCTTCTGGCTTCCGTACACCATCAATACTGGACCCGCACAGAAACTCCTCTCAGATCCTGTAGGTGCCCCGAGTCTTGGAGATCCTGCAGCCATCAATACTGTAGACCATCAATACTGGACCCGACAGAAACTCCTCTCAGATCCTGTAGCTGCCCCGAGTCTTGGAGGTCCTGCAGCCATGGTTCTGTAGGACCAGTTCCTCCATGAGCTCCAGTGAGGCAGTGTTTAGTTCTGTGATCTCAGGTAGCTCAGGCTGGCCTTGAACGCCTGAGAATGACCTTAAACTTTTGGTCCTTTTTCTTCTGCCTTACCTCCAGAATGCTGGCCTTATAGGATTGAGCCACCATGCCTCATTTATGGAACACTAGGTATCAAACCCAGGGATTCCTTCATGCTGAGCAGATACTACCAATTAAGCTCCAATCCCAGGCCTGAGTTTTTAATATAGTTAGCTAACAGTGTATACTGTTTTTATTTCCAGTTCACCTTAGTGGTTGCCTCTATTGTGTGTCTCCTACCTTTCTCTCTAAGTTCAGTTCCTTCCATCTGCCCCACCAAAAGAAGGTAGTGAAACAGAAGGAACTGTTAGGGTTCTGAGTTCCTTGGGCCGTTAGCAAGGGAATAGAAACAAAACAATTGTTGGATATCACAAGGGTTGACAATGAAGGAGCAGAGCAGGAATGGACGACAAACGAAAACAAGTGCAGGAGGCCCGGGTCTCCCATTATTCCTGCAATGGGACAACCTCAAGAGGGGAGCTGGGAGTTGAATCAAGGAAGGGGCTTCTCCTTTCTTCAGACAGCAGCTTTGAAGACCACAGACACTTTATAACTGTAGGCAGCATATGGAAAGATGCCTTCATGGTGTTCCTGGTTTACCTGGCTTAGCTGCCCTATTGTCTGGCAGGTGGAGTGATGTTGTTCACAAAGGGAAACAAGGCAAGACACAGGCGCATTTGCTTCTGGATCAAGAAAGAGTTGATCAACTGTTCAGTCTCCTATTCAAGTTTTGAAAACTTTTTCTACTGCCATCAGGGCTGCTCTGTATATTTCTTTTGAATCTTCTGGCCCTCAGAGTGGCACTTGTCCAGTCGATAACCCTCTTTGTACACAAACTTCATTTTCTCCAGATCCAGGCTAGACCAAGCTGAGCTGAGGGAACCCGGGGGGCTGGAGTGCTGGGATGGACCGAAGCGGCTTCCACTCAAACCAGTCCTTGCATGCACCAGCCCACACTCAGGTGGAGGACAAACTCTTGGGCATTTCTGAGTTAGATGACTCGTGTCTGTTAGGGCAGTCTCAGGAGCAGGGAGCACTCAAAGAAGCTAGCACATGAGTTGACACCTGGCCAGAGAACCGGCAACATCCACGGAGGCAGCGCCTGCATTGGTGCTCCTGGAGCAGCAGCGTCAGCATCGTCTCTGGGAACTTGGAGAGGCAGGTCCCTCAGTCCACCCCCAAGTCTACTGAGCCTCACACCCTGGAAATGAAACTCAAGCATCTGCATTTTATCAAACCTCCTGGTAGTTTTAGTACGTACCCACATGAGAGAACCACTGTGCTAGGGGGGCAGATGACTGGGAACTGTAAAACAGGCCAAGTCCCAGGACAATGAAGAATGTGTGTTGCAAGAGAGATTACACACAGACTCGTGATACCCTCTGGCAGAGTACCAAGGACTGTGGGCACCTGCCACTTCCTCTGACACCCACGTTCCAGGAAGATTTGCTACAGGACAATCCACACTGGGATAGGCCTTGGTCGAGTTGCTGGACTTCAATATAAAAGGATGTATGGCTTTCCCGGCAGAATAAGTGATTCAAGTGCCAAGAGAGAAGTAAGTTAGGCTGCTCCAAGATGCCTCCTCTATGACTTTGCTGACAGAAGATTATCTAACAATGTCCACAAACCTCAGGCAGAAATTAGAGCCTCAGTCCAGCCATGACGCTTTCTGCTTAAAGATGACAGCTGGGCTTTGTGAGTATGTGCAATTTCAGGGCATAGGGTCCGTGTGGCCTCCTTGGCAAACTACTGGTAGCTCCAGTGAACTAATCTGCTGGGTTCCTAATCTTGGAATCTTTTCTAAAATAGCTAATGATATCTGCTAAAATCACACGTACATAGAGGAGAAGGAATGTGGTCATATGTCATTAGCCCAGGTTATCCTAAAACTCACTATCCAGCCTAGGCTGGTCTTGACAAAATCTTCCTGTCTTGGCCCTTTTAGTGCTGGGATTACAAGAGTGTGCTACCATTCCTGGGTTGGATATACTATTTTAATAAACCTTTTAAAATTAATGGCTGTATTTACCAGAAATAAAATACCCTGTGACCTATAATGGGTTGGTCCTAATTGGGAGATGAACAGCTCTGATGTTGTGGAGCTTTGGTTTCCGTAGCCTCTTGCCTTGAAGACTCTGCTTCATCCTGTCAAAAAGCAGTGTAGGCTCAGAGTCCTCACATAAAGCCAAGCACTGCAAAGGACACCACCCTCACAGACAAGCAGATGGTGATGCAGGAGCCCTCCCTTCAAAGACAGACCCATAGACCGTGAGTGTAGCTCAATAGGAGAGCATTGTCCAGCATTCAGAGGTCTAGACTTGATCCCATTTAACAAACAAGAAAAAGTACTGGAAGGAAGGAAGCATATACGTAGTAATGTGTCAAAACACAATTCAAGAATGTAGCTGTGTGAGAAAACTCCAAGAAAACAAAACAAGAGTCTTTGACCTTGGTGTCTTCAAAAACGCGGACTTGTTCTTAGAATGTGTTTTGTGCTCCTCCCAGGTGTAGAGGACAGGATTGAGTTGACTTCAGCTCTTGCTGTTCTTGTTTCTGTGGAAACACATGTTTTTGCCACATGTGGCTTGTCCCTGTGCTTGAACCCCTTTTCAAAAGACTCTTCTTAGCCTTCAGGGTATACATTGTCTGATGCTCTGAATCAAGTTAGCTATTGCATGAGACTTTACTCCGCCTCAGTTTTAGGCCCACTCTCCCAGGTTCATGCTGCTAACTAACTAGAGTGGTAACCAGTAATGAATTTTGTCTTTTAGATCAGTGGTTCTGAGAGCCAAATATTTCTAAATGGGTCATTAGTACTGAACTCATGATGGTAGGCAAGCAAAATAGGTTTATTCTTGGAATCTAGATCTAGCAAGTTCACACACACAGTCACATGCACACACACACGCACACATGCATGCACACACCACCACCACCACACTACGTCATCAGATAGAATCGAGCTCAAGCCTTGCAGTCACCTGCCCTTGCTTCTCTCTGTGGTGTGGTTCTAGCCTCCCGAAATGCCACTGTGGTTTGCTTTCCTGTTGTTGTAATAAATGCCCTGACCAAATGCAACATGGAGAAGAAAGAGGTTTTCCCTCTTACACTTCCAGGTTGCAGTCCATCACTGAGGATAGTCATTGCAGGAGCTCCAGACAGGAACATGGAATCAGAGACCATGGATGAATGTTGCTTACTGGCACCCTCTCTCCCACTACCCCTTCCACTCCTTCCTATTCAGTTAGCTTTACATATGTATATAAAGCTATATATATATGAATATATAATATATGTGTATATGTTGGGGACTGTGAACTCCCAGACCCTGAATTTCCTGTGACCCCCTGCCTGCCAGAATAAACAACTTGTTTTCCTATGCTTGCAGCTGCTCCGAGCAAACAACTTGTTTTCCTGTGTTTAACACGAGACCCTCAGGAGTTCCTGATGGCAGGGGAGTGGTTTCTGGTGGACTTGCAGCTCAGAGTTAGAGCGAGGCCATTAGTCAAGGAGACCCTATATAAGCTGCCCTGGAACACAATAAAGAGAGCATTCTTGGTACCCGTGTCTGCGTGTGTGTGTGTGTGTGTGTGTCTGTGTGTGTGTGTCTGTGTGTGTGTGTGTGTGTGTGTGTGTGCGCACGCGCGTTTCAATCTCCAGGCCCTTGCCTGGCTCATGAACCATACCATAACATGTAACATGTAGAGCAGGCATTGCACTACATGTATACACACACACACATATAGTCCAGACCCATGTGCCTAGGAATGATACCACCCATTGGTGTTGGACCCTCCTACATTAATTAACAACCAAGAAAATTATCTAGGTAGTTCTATGACTGAGGTCGCCTCTTCCCAAATGACTCTTTTTTTTTTTTTTATATCAAGTTGACAGTAAAAATTAACCAGCTCATATTCTCTGTAGGCTCACTTCCTAGATGTGGAAGCATCCTTGGAGACGAAATTCAAGCATCACCAGCTCCCTAAGACTTTTCTGGATCCACCCAGCTCAAAGGGTTGACTCTTTCCTCTGTGTTCTCAGTTCTAGCATTTCCTAGCCCACCTTGAGTGACTGTTTTCATAGCCTATGTCTGATCCCCATGAGGGTAGGCTAGAGGACCAGCACAGCCATATCTGATGGGAATGGCAAAAGTCGTAAAACTAACTCAGCTTCCTGACAAGGATCCAGCAAAACTGAGCCACATGATCACCGCCATGATTGTTTTCCGCTTTTGGTTTTGATCTCCATGTGTTGCATGCTTGGGGGGCTTTTAATATTTATGCAACTTGGGGATATTGAATTGATGGAAAATTTCCTTGAATCCTTTCTGCTATCTCCCAGGAGTACTGCTTCGAAGCTTCCCCAGGAAAGTCATGAGCATACTTACCCCTCCTGCTTTTAGGGAAATAGATACCCTTATCTACTTAAAGGTCTTCCTTATGCCTTGGAGATTGTGATGTATATGAAGAAGCAGAGATCTCTTTATGAGGCTCTGAGATATTCTTTTTTTTAAATTTTTATTTATTTATTTATTATCTATACAATATTTGTCTCTGTGTATGTCTCCAGGCCAGAAGAGGGCACCAGACCTCATTACAGATGGTTGTGAGCCACCATGTGGTTGCTGGGAATTGAACTCAGGACCTTTAGGAAGAGCAGACACTGCTCTTACCCACTGAACCATCTCTCCAGCCCCTCTGAGATATTCTTAAAACAGCTCCCCCATACTTACTCATGAACAAGATAATCAAAGCAAAGTAAACTTAAAAAGGGCAACAAGATTCTGTGGGCTGGAGGAGTTGGCCTCAGATCAGATTGCAAGCCTCTTCCCACCTTACACTCAGGCGATTATATGGCATATACAACAACAAAGTTACATTGGCTGGAGTTTGCCTCTATCCTACACAGAGACTTGCATTGATGGGCAAAGAATGATGTGGAAAGTTGATAAGAGAATGAGGGTCAAAGCCAGGCTGTGGTGGTGCACACCTTTAATCCCAGCACTCGGGAGGCAGAGGCAGGCAGATCTCTGTGAGTTCGAGGCCAGCCTGGTCTACAAGAGCTAGTTCCAGGACAGGCTCCATAGCCACAAAGAAACCCTGTCTCAAAAAACCAAAAAAAAAAAAAAAAAAAAAAGAGGGTCAGAACCGGGCGGTGGTAGTACACACCTTTAAAAGAAACAAAAACAAAAAAGAAAGAAAGAAAAAAAAAGAATGAGGGTCGGGATCTCTCTTTCTTAGAAAAGTTACTGGTGCAGGGCCACTGTGGTGTCATTTAACCAAGAAGCAAAAGAAAGCCAGGATTAAACCTATAAAGAAATGCTGTAAAGATATAAAATATAAACGTTGTATTATAGCAGACATTGAATAATAACTGCAGCAACTTTGGCCTGAGGGTTTTTCTTGGGCGCTCTGACCATTAAGAGTTAATAATACACTGCTCAGGACATGGCAATCTGCCCAGGCTGGCTTGGAGATTTTCTGTCTAGCATCCTTGAAACCACAAGAGCTGCCTAGAAGTTGGGTTATGGGGTTGATGAGTAAAAATGATTGTAAAAGATAGCTCTGTTCTGTCACGGTTTATCAATGATGATTAAAAGATATACAAGAGGAAGTTGAACGCGTGTCCAAGAACAGAAATGAAATGATCTATGTATTCACACAACATGAATCTACCCCTGCTTACTGAATTCTGCACAAATAAAGAAACACCCTGACTGCAAGTCAGTCAGGCTGTGAGAGTCTCCTAACCACCGTGGCCTGACTAGGTCCTTCCCTCACCTGCTCCTTGCCTCCTCTCAGGAACTTGTCCACTGATGGGCCTGGCCCCTGGCAGAAGACCTCAGCTCTATTGTGGTGGTTTGAATGAAAATGGCCCTGCAAGCTCATAGGGAGTGGCACTACTAGGAAGTGTGGCCTTGTTGGGGGAAGGGTGCTACTGGGGATAGATTTGGGGGCTTCAAGTACTCAAGGCAGGCTCAGTGTCTTTCTCTTCCTGCTGCTTACTGAGCCAAATGTAGCATTCTTGGTTACCTTTCCAGCACCAAGCCATGCCACCATGCTTCCCACCATGACGATAATGGACTAAACCTCTGAACTGTAAGCCAGTCCCAGTTAAGTGTTTGCCTTTATAAGAGTTACCATGGTCAGATGTGATCTGGCTGTGACATCTGTCACCCCATTGATCGCCAGGGTTGATTCGGCTGATCTGGCTAGCTAGGCGGGTGCCCTTCCTCCTTCACTGCTCCATGTGCCTCCCTCCCGAAGCTGCGCACTAGGTCAAAGAGGACAACCTTCCCCAATAGAGGAGGACTGGTCTTCGGTCAAGGGTATACGAGTAGCTGTGCTCCCCTGCTAGAACCTCCAAACAAGCTCTCAAGAGTTACCATGGTCATGGTGTCTCTTCACAGCAGTAGAGCATCATTAGCTAAGACTTACATCCTGCCCATCTCTTCATTATTCTGCACCCAGAAAAGAATCACTGTCACTGATGGTGTATGAAGGGAACCTAACTGGAAAGATGGAGGTCTCTTTTATAAAATCTGAAAATCTGATTCCTTGTGGTGGTTTGAAAGAAAATATCCTCCAAAGGGAGTGGCCCTATTAGGCAGTATGGCCTTGTTAGAGTAGGTGTGGTCTTGTTGAGAGAAGTGTGTCACTGTGGGGTTGGGTTTTGAGGTCTCCTTTGCTCAAACCACACCCAGTGAGACAGTCCATGTCCTGTTACCTACATATCAAGATGTAGCCAGAACCATGTTTGCCTGCATGTCACCATGCTCCCTGCCATTATGATGAAGCACTAAACCTCTGAACTGTAAGCTGCCACCTCAATTAAATGTTTTCCTTTAAAAGAGTTGCCATGGTCATGATGTCTCTTCTCTCCACAGCAATAGAAACCCTAGTGAAGAAAGAAGTTGGTACCAGGGTCTAGAGTATTGTGATTGGCCTGATCATGTTTTTGTTTGGAGGAATTGGGATTTTGGTACTTTGGGTTTGGAAAGCAGTGGAATGCTTTAAGCACTGATTATTGGACCATCCTAATAGGAGCATGGAAGACAGTGGTGCTGAGAATGATTTGAACTGTTGGGTCTAGCTCAAAAAGTTTCAGAGGAGAAGAATTTTAGTATGTTGCCTAGAGATCATTCTTGTGATATTGTGGTGAAGAAAGTGACTGTTTTTTGTACTTGTCCAAGGAGTCTGCCTGGGCTAAAGTGAAGAGAGTTGGATTAATGAATTAATGAACTCTCAAGACAGCCTAGTGTAGACTCTGTCACGTGGTTACTAGTGTTCATGCTTATAAAGATTTATAATGAAATTGAGCAAGCTGAGCAGGGAAAAAGGGAGCACCAAGAAGTGTGATGGATCCAAATTCTCTGTTCAAGGAGATAAACAGATTAAGGAATGAAATAAAAGGAGTGGTGACCTCAGGGCAAGAACCCGACCAGTTAGGTTTTCAATTTATAAAAAGGAATTAAAGAAAAGCTCTAGCTGGGCGTGGTGAGGCACGCCTTTAATCCCAGCACTCGAGAGGCAGAGGCAGGCAGATCTGTGAGTTCAAGACCAGCCTGGTCTAGAGATTCAGTTTCAGCACAGTCAAGCTTAGGCAGTGAAGGTGGAAAATAGAAAACTGGTGAAGATGTAATTGGATGAAGGGGACATGTTCCAGCCCCAGCAGGCAGCAGAACTTGGCAGCTCAGCCATGTGGTTCTGGCTTTAGAGTCAAGGATAGAAGAAAGGCATTATGGACTCTCCCACTGCTACCAAGGAAAGCTGCTAAGGCCAGGCATGTGTCAGGGGTGTACCTGGATGGGGGAGGCCTAGAGAGCCCATTGTGCAAAGCTAAGAAGTTGAAGCCTGGATTGCCTTGGAGAACTCAAAATGTTAGGGATGCCAGAGTCATGGGATACCTGCTGAGGAAAGCTGCTAACAGGGAGTGGAACCAGCCCAAGAGAAAGAAGTGTGTTACAGTCAACAAAGCTGAAAGGAGTTGGAGAGCTGAAGAGAGTTTTAACATGACACATAGAGATGCAGGTTTGGAGTTTGCCCAGATAGTTTTTGGTCTCACTTTGGTCCAATATTTCCTTGCTATGCTCCCTTCCCTATGTTTTGGAGTGGTAATGTATATCCTGTGTCATTATATGTTGGAAGTTTGTGATCTGCTTTTTGATTTTAATTTTATAGGTGATTACAGTTAAGAGATTGTCATGAGTCTCAGAAATAACTTTGGACTTTGAAACAAGCTTGAGACTGTTAAAGACTATGGGGACTTTTGAAGTTGGACTGAATATATTTTTGCATTACGATATGACTACAAGCATTTGGGGACCAGGGAATGCAATGTGGTGCTTTGAAAGAAAATGGCTTCCATAAGGAGCGGCACTATTAGGAGGTGTGGCCTTGTTGGAGTGGGCGTGGCTTGTTGGAGTAGGTGTGGCCTTGTTGGAGGAAGTGTGTCACTGTGGAGGCGGGCTTTGAGGTTTCATATATGCTCAAACTATGTCTGGTGTGGCACGTTGTTCACTTCCTGTTGCCTGTTGATCAAAATGGAGAACTCTCAGCTCCTTGTCCAGCATCATGCCTGCCTGCATGCTGCCATGCTTCTCACCATGATGATAATGGATTAAACCTCTGAAACTGTGGTGTAGGAGGTTCTTCTGCATTTGTGTTGCTTTCATTGGTTAAACAAAGAAACTGTCTTGGCCTTTTGATAGGGCAGGACTTAGATAGGCGGGGAAAAAAAGAACAGAATGCTGGGAAGAAGGCAGTGTGGTGGACATCATGGTTCTCCTGCCTGAGACTGACGCTGGTTAGAAGCTTTCCTGGTAAGCCACGACCTCGTGGTGACATACAGATTATTAGAAATGGGTTAAATCAAGAGTGAGAGTTGGCCAAGAAGAGGCTAGAGATAATGGGCCAGGCAGTGTTTTAAATGAATACAGTTTCTGTGTAATTATTTCGGGTGTAAGCTAGCCTGGCGGGCAGGACGAAAAGCAGGCCCGCTACTCATACTACAAAACTGTAAGCCAGGCACAGTGAAATGTTTTTCTTTATAAAAGTTGCCATGCACTGGGTGGTGGTGGCGCACGCCTTTAATCCCAGCACTCGGGAGGCAGAGGCAGGCGGATCTCTGTGAGTTCGAGGCCAGCCTGGTCTACAAGAGCTAGTTCCAGGACAGGCTCTAAAAACTACAGGGAAACCCTGTCTCGAAAAGCAAAAAAAAAAAAAAAAAGTTGCCATGGTCATGGTATCTTTTCACAGCAATAGAAACCCTAACTAAGACAGGGGATAAAAGAAATTGAGAATACATCTGAAGGTGCCTATGGTAAGTAGGCAATTAGTAACTGATTTGGAGGGGTTTATTTGCTTTGTTTGAGACAGTCTTATTCTGGAGCCCAGGCTGGCCTCAGGTCAGCCTTCTGCTTTATCCTTCATGTGGCGTGCACCACACACCAGCACTATTACTTTTTAAGGAATAATTTATTTTATAGTGGCATAGGTCTATTATCCTAGTACATGGGAGGTAGACAGGAGGATCAGGACTTTGAGAATAGCCATGGCAACCCTAGATTTTGAGGCTTGTATGAGTGTTTGTTGGCATGTATGTAAGTGTACCATCTGTGTGTGTCTGGTGCCCAAGGAAGCCAGAAGAGGGCATCACAACCACCTGTAACTGGAGTTATATATATATGCCAGTGAGTTACCATAGGGTGCTAGAAACTGAATTTATAGTCTCTGCAAGAGCAGCAAGGATTCTTAACCACTGATCCATCTCTTTATTATTATCATCATCATCATTTATTATTATTTAAGGTTTTTATTCTGAGTATGTGTGTATGTGTGTCTGTGTGACTGTTTGTTGTGTTATCTTGGAGTACCCTTGTAGATCGAGGAGGATATCAGACCCATAGAAGCTGGAGATACATATGGCACCAACTGGATGGGTGCCAGGAACCAAACTCAGGCCTTCTGTAAGAATAAGAAGCCATTTCTCCAGTGCCCTACCCCGGGGTCTCTTTTTCCTTTGTGGTCCATTGGCCACCAGTCCATGAGGACAAAGGGGCAGAAGCAACGATAGAGAACTTTGTATGGTCTCTGAACATGACAGAAAGAGCCTTCTGGGATATTGCTTTAGCAAGATAGCTCAACTTGATTCCAGAGTGAGGGGAGATTTATAGGAAGGGGACAGTGGCTGAGGCGTCACCTAATTTGCATCAAACAGCATGTGCCTATCATAAAGCTCCTAGTACAAGTCTCAGTTATCTGTGGAAGCATGATCCTATTGTAAAGCTCCTGATACAATGTCTCATTACCTTATGGGCAGCAGGAGGAAAAGCTTCTGCAAGGAATTGCATCAAGGGTCATACTAGAGGTAAGTCAGGCATCCGGGCTGGAAAGTCTCCAAATAAGGTCAGGTAGAGGGAGAATGGGGCACCTTCCACCGATGGGAAGGAGTCCTCCATGTTGCCGAGCTCAGAGAGAGCTGCCAGGCCATGGGAGACTGCAACCTCTGACCAACAGGGCCTCCTAGCCCTACCCCCTTTCTGAGATACAGTATTACTATATAGCCCTGCATGGCCGGGAACTCTTTATGTAGACCGAGCTGGTCTTGAACTCACAGAGATCCGCCTGCCTCTGCTTCCGGGGTGCTGAGATCAAAGGTGTGCAGCACCAGACCTGGCCTAATTTTTTTGAAAGTAAAGCAGCAAAGCATAGTGGCACATGCCTTTATTCCCAGCTCTTGGGAGGTGGAGACAGAAGGATCAGTTTGAGGGTAGCTGTGTTTGAGGGTAGAGTTGGAGACCAGCCTGAGGTATGTGAGACACTGTCTCAATGAAATGAAATAAACCAAGTACATGTAAGCGTAAAAGGGTTTGACACAGTTATACACACCTTCGGTTCCTGCTTGGAGTCTGAGGATTGTGAATTCACAGTTAATCTGGACTCTATAACTAGATCCTGCCTCACCTAAGTGAATAAACAAAGGCAATGTTAAAATGTTTAAAGTGTAGCCCCCGAGGCAGAGTCAAGGAGAAGCTGTTTGTACGCTGGTGTGTTTCCCACATGCATTCTCTCATCACCTTTAAAGGCGCTTTGTTGTGATATGAACAGTTACATTCCTCCAGCAACATCTCACAAGGCGATACACACATCTGACACGGGCCACGTATGAGTATTCTTCCTCTAGGATGGAACTCCTCCAACCTATGTTAGTTTAGCTGATGGAATGACATGTGGGTATCACAAAAGATAGATCAGGCCAACACAAGTCAGAAAGATGATGTGCAGATCACACTGACACCACTCAAAATAGACAGACAGATTTTAATTGTTGTTAGCTTGTTGCCTCATGACATTTTTAAAAATCAAGTCACAGCTGTGTGTACTTTACACTGTGACCATCATAAGCAAATATGAAAAGAAGCAGTCACAACAACAGGTGGACCCATGGTTGCCCGTCAGTCCAATGTCATCTAACACGAAGGGCCAGTAAGAGACATGTGAGTCAGTGGGACAGAGTTTCAACAGGGCCTGCATGGCAGCTTTAGCTGGTGCCTGTGGTTCAGTTTGGTAAAAAGTTATAAAGCTTCTGGTCAGCACCAGAGAACCAGAGGAGAATCAGATATGTGTTGCTATGGAAACACCTACAACTAACAATACCAGCTGATTTCAATCTTTTGGCCAGAAAAGGGTTTCTATTGTCTTTGGTTCCCACTTTCTCTCTCATTAACAAATAGAAATATATCCTCTGCTTGGTACAAAAAAAAAAACACAAAAAACAAAAAACAAAAACAAAACCAACACACACAGAACTGTTCTGCATTTTAAATGATTGATTCTCAGAGTGACAAATTTGGTCAGATGGATTGGCTGAATGTCAAGGATGCCACATTAGAGCTCTTGACATCATTAGAAGAGTCACTACACTAGAAGTCTGCCAGTGGCGCTTGAGTGCCCTGCTACTGGACGATGCTGCGCACTGCGCTGGTCTCCACTGTGGGAAAGTGCGGAGCTGAGCATTGACTTTTGCCAACTGCTCAGTATTGCTTTATTTTTTGGTTGTAACAATTTGTCTTGGTTGTCTGCTGTGACCTGCATTTCTTCCCTGGGAGTTATTTGTTTAGATCAGAAAAATCTGAGCTGGTAGTTCAGCTGGGAACACAGGTCAAAGATAAAAGACACCTGGACTGGGGTTGGGGAGTACCAAATTTGTTGGTTCCCTAGAGCTGAGGCATGTGTCCAGATGAAGTGCAAAGCTTTTCCAGGACAGCGCGGACTTCCTCTGGATTGTAGTTCCAAGGGCCAGGTTTACCCTGCAAGAGAGAGACGAATCAGGTGTCATAGATCCCACCTTACAACGTCATGCCTGCGGCTTGGCTGAGAGATCTGGGCTAATGATTGTTAACACAGGGCAGATGCTGCCTTGAGGTAGGTCATGCCACTCAGGGAATTGTGGAGAGTGTCACCAACACACCAACTTTTTTTTTTTTTTTTTTTTTTTGGTTTTTCGAGACAGGGTTTCTCTGTAGCTTTGGAGTCTGTCCTGGAACTAGCTCTTGTAGACCAAGCTGGTCACAAACTCACAGAGATCCGCCTGCCTCTGTCTCCCAAGCGCTGGGATTAAAGGTGTGCACCACCACCGCCCGGCAAGTGTCACCAACATTTAACCTGAAGACTGGGCAGGGAATTAGGAGGGAGGCCAGAGGCAAAATGACAGAGGTTTAGGAGAAGGGGACAAAACCATAAGTCCTTGCAACATCAACCTTCACGTTGAGTTCTTTTCATTTCTCAGAACCACCTCTGACTCCCCAGACCCTCTGCCCTCACTCAGTCCTCTCCATTCTGATTGGGACAACTACGGTACTTTCTGTCTTCCGTCCCCAATCCCTCTGTTCTCTCTCCACAGATACCAGTGTGATCTTTCTAAAGTACAGATCTGATGAGATCATGCCTGTCCTGTTCAAAACCTTCCTGTGACTCTTCTTGGCCTTTGGAGGAAGATGAAATTCTCTGGTCGTCTAAATGCTTAATTCCCTCTGTCCTCACACCTTACCCACCTGCATCCGATATTCTCAACAAATTTCCCTCCTCATGATGGCTGGCCTGACTCCCTGCAGCTCAAGGCCCAAGCAGGCCAGATCCTCGGAAAAGCCTGTCCTTCCCCCAGAAGCTGGGAACCTGAAGTCTGAGAGCCAGATCAATCCTGACACCCACGCTCTTAAATTTACATGTTGCCCTCAACAGCTCTGGTGTTCTAACAGCAGCATCAAATTGCTGTGGCTTCAGAAACTTGGCTCATAAAGTAAAATATTTACTCATCAACAGAAAAGCTTCACTGACCCTTGCTCTGGATCTTAGAGCGCTCGGCTCAACCAACATTTCTGCCTCCTCCCTCTCTCTCTTTCCATTCTCTATATGGAAAGGGGGATGTGCACTCCAGAGCAAGTACTCATGGAGTCCAAAGGAAGGTGTGAGAACCCCTGAAGCTGGAGTTACAGGAGGTTGTGAGCTGCCTGACGTGGGAGCTGGGACATGAACTCAGGTCCCCTGGAAGAGCAGAACAAGCTCTTAACAGCTGAGCCCATCTTTCCAGCTATAACCTTGTTTTTTGAGACAGGGTCTCTCACGGATCTGGGACTTACCAATTAGGTTAGACTCCATGGCCACAGAATCGCAGGGATCTGCCTGTCTGCAGTCTTGGCAACCCAGTAATGATGTCTGTGTGCTGGGATTACAGGCATTTGCCAGCACCGCTGCCCCAGTAATGATATCTGTGTGAGATTGTCAGTCCAGAGCAGTGTCCATCTGCCTGTTTCCAATCCCTAGCATGGGGACTGCAAGTGCATGCCACTGGGCTCAGCTTTTTCACATGGGATCTGGGTACCAAATTCAAGGCCCCGTGCTTGTGTGGCAAGCTCTTTAATGGCTGATCCATCTTTCCATCACTACTGCTCTTTTTTTGGATCTTTCTTAGCCTTTAGATTATCAATCCCTTTGACATTAAGTCAGGGGTCATTTTAAGTGCTTTCTGTATTTCTTGTACCTGCACAGGGACGAGCCCAGGGTAGGGACTCGGTGGTGCCTAGTTTGCCTTAATAGTGGCATCAAAAGATGAGGTTTCAGGGAGAATGGAAGATGGGTCTTCTACTGTGACCCTTGTACCCTAGGACTCCATCTGTAGGCTGTTCTTTGTTTTTACCAGCAGACTGTAAAGGCAGCCTGTCATCTAAGCGACTAGGCATTCCTAGTCTGTTCTCAAGGTTTGAAATCCCCTCAGAACCACACATTTTAGCTTCTAGCCTCTGGGTAGGCCAATTGTGCCTGATGGGTCAGGCTATGATTACCTCTTTACCCTAGCCAGGCAGAGACATTAGGGGGAAACTGTGACTAGGAAACCATTGCTAGGAGGCTGGCCCGACTCCATTTCCAAGTCATTTTCCCACTTCATTTCTAGCTTCTAGTCACCAGGTCCTTCTCGGCAGTGACAGCTTCAGAGCCTTCCTCTTTTTTTTTTTTTTTTTTAAGATTTATTTATTTATTGTGCATACTGTGTTCAGTCTACATTTTGTCTGCACACCAGAAGAGGGCATTGGGTCTCATCATAGATGGCTATGAGCCACCATGTGGGTGCTGGGAATTGAACTCAGGACCTCTGGAAGAGCAATCAGTGCTATTAACCTCTAAGCTATCTCTCCAGCCCCAGAGCCTTCCTCTTCTGCTTGCCTGGTGACCACAGGCAAGTTATCCCTTCTCTGAGCACCATGTATACAATAGAAACATTTTCCCACTCATTTTAAAGCCAAAGGCCATTAGGATGGCTCAGTGGGTAAATGTGCCTGTTGCCAAGTCGGATGACCTGAGTTTGACTGTCAAGACTCATCTGGTGAAAGAAGAAACTGACCCTCACAGGTTATACTCTGACCCCCCACACTCACAGTGGCATGCAGGTGCCGTCCTTCACACATGTAAGATAAATGAAAAAAATGTAATTTAAAAAATTAAAAATAAAGATTGGGCATGGTGTGCACACCTTTAATCCTAGCATTCAGGAGGCAGAGGCAGGTGGTTCTCTGTGAGTTCAAGGCCAGCCTGGGCTACAGATCAAGTTCCAGAACAGCTGGACCTATGTAGAGAAACCTTGTCTCAAATAATAAATAAATAACAAATACTAAACAAGAAGAAGAGATAAGGACTCTGGATGCGGAGGCAGCCAGGAGGTTGCCGTTCTGCTCAGATACTGGCATGTTCAGGGGCACGTTTCCACACTGTGTTGGGTGGAGACCAATCTCATTTTGCAACAGAAAAGATGGGAAGGCTTTGAGGTGAAAGGATTTTCCCAGGTCACATGGTGAGAAGCAATGGGATATAGCTCTCCCTGGGCTGACGTCCTCTTCTGCTCCTGTGACACCAACCGTTTACCCTTCCCTGGACCTCTGAGCCCAGGTCACCTTGTAGCAGATCCTGCCCTCCTGTACCACGTAGAGCCTCTCAGGTAGAGCTGCGTAGAGCTGACTGCTCTGGTTCTGCATTGTGTCCACCACCACAGGGCACTGGGGACTCCTGTCCAGCAGCAGGTGTGCTGCCCGCAGGCGGTCCTGGAGGCTCCGGTGCTGCCTGATGTCCACGTTGTTCTTAAAAGCCCAGCCATCTGCAAGCAAGAGGAAGGTTAGGCTGTAGCCCCATGGATGTGACACACAGTGCCCATGGTCTAAGTCAGAAAGCCCCACATAGCAGATCAGCCAAGTCTCCTGTCAGAGTTGAAATGCAAGACCACACAGGGGTTACCAGGACTCAAGCGCTACCTGGGCAAAGTGTTTCTTGATTGTTAGCCTACGTTTGAGCCACCCAGGGCTCTGTTAGAGGAAGAGCCTGTAGAGGGGGGCAGGAAGAGTGTAGCCATCAAGGTTACTAGTGCCTCAACTGCATTTAAAGGCAAAGGTCAGAGCAATGGTTATCCAGGTGTGTGGTCCCCCTGGGAGGTTGTTAGTCACTGGAATTCCCAGTCCCGCCCTAGGACATAGAGGAACAGTTTCTGAAGTATGTGTTTTCACAGTCTTCTCTGTGATTCTAATGTACAAGACAGTTTAAGAAATACTACCCTGACTGAGTGACTGAGCAGTGGTGGTGCACACCTTTAGTCCCAGCACTGGGAGGCAGAGGCAGGGGGATGTCTGTGAGTTCGAGAGCCCCCCCCCCCATCTACAGAGCGAGTTCCAGGACAGTCAGGGCTACACATCAAAACCCTGTCTGGGAAAACCAACAACAATAACAACAACGAACCCCACTACTGTGGAATCTAGACAACCTCCCTCTCCTAACTCTCACAATGGTGTTCTTTCCAATATGCAAACCTGCCCTTGCCACTCTCCTGCCTAGATTTTTTTTAATATTTATTTATTTATTATGTATACAATATATGCCTGCAGGCCAGAAGAGGGCACCAGATCTCATTACAGATGGTTGTGAGCCACCATGTGGTTGCTGGGAATTGAACTCAGGACCTTTGGAAGAGCAGGCAATGCTCTTAACCGCTGAGCTATCTCTCCAGCCCCTGCCTAGATTTTTTGATGGGTCCCTATCACCCTCAAGCTCTACCCCAGGCTCCTTAGTGTCTTCCAGCTTGAGCGCCTACAGGAAGGAGGAGCTTTGGGTATCTTATTTCCCTCTCTCTGGCTCAGGCATAAGCTTGAGTGCAGAGCCAGTGTTGGTTGAATATGGTCTGTGAGGCAGATAAACAAGCATGAAAGTTGACCAAGGTCATATGGCCAGCACATGATGGAGCAGGAACTACACCCAGGTCTAAAGCCCAGTCTGTGACCACACCCTGGTGCCCTGTGCCCATGCATCTTAGCTGGATAAACATGGGAAAGCCAACCACTGACTTTGGCTACAGACCCCTGAGCCCCTAGGGTTGGTGGACTTGACTCTGCACATTTTCTTTCTCAAGTTCATGTCCAGTTCTGTGTAACTGGCGGAATAAAGCGTCTCGGAGCAGGAGGCGGGGAGGAAGAACTGTCTGCTGCCATGGAGCAAGTCGCAGAGTTGATTACGGCAGGACAGCGACAGGAAGCTTTTCCTCCATGGCTCAGGTGGACAGGTCTGGGCTCTGGAAAGGGTGAGACTTGCTAGGTCTGACTTCAGGGAAAGTGCAGCAGGCATCAGAACCACAAGCCAGTGCTGGGGGCGATCCCACCCCCACTACAGCTAGCAACTTGTTCCTCTGGAAATAAAAGCTGGGTCCTCCCGGGTTCAGTTCCTCAAAGTGTGGTCCCTGGACCAGCTGCCCTGGGTCTACCTGGCCACGCTCCTATCCTCCTGCATCTCAGTAGGATCTCCAGGTGACCTTATGGAAGTCTGAGAAGTGCCACCCCAGGATCTAATCAGCTCTGTCATCTTGGGGACTGTCCACGCCCTGTCTCATCTCGGCTATGGAGACTATTATAGACCTCAGTGGACTGCCCAGGGCCCACTGCTCACAAAGAGATTCACTGTGCCATGTGCTTACTCAAGCTGTTCTTTAAAAAGATTCTATTATGAAGAAGTTTACACATACATAAAACTGCAGAGAAGAGCATGCGCAAACCCACGCACTTACTACCCCATGATATTTTAGTTGTCCCCCAAATGTGAATGAGAGCAGAAGCTTCCTCGCGTAAGAGCTGTCCTATAGCAGTGTTCCTGAGTGTGGTCCTCACTCCAGAGGCAGAATCATCTCCTAGATCTCAACCCAGATCTGTGAAGGTGTCTGCCATAGCAGGGCCCCTAGGAGCATGGGGCCTCCCTAAAGTTTGTTGAGCTACGATCCAGACAGGCATAATGTCTCTTTGATCTTAGGCTATATCCTGAAAAATAGCTATAGGGCAGCCATGTTCATTTGTGACACAGCAGGTCTCAATTTCTTATAAATGAGTTCAAACCAGTTGCCCTCCCTGAACACCCCCCCCCGCCCCTTATCTATGTTCCTCTTCAGACTTCTGCTCTGTGTGCCCTGATTAAAAGCAGACTGTGGGGGGAGAGGCGGTGGGAAAGCCAGTGCAGGGCTTCTCTGGTTCTCCCTCCTTCTACTCCCCCACCCCCCGCCAACTATAAGATGGGCTCAGAGGATGGGAGAGAAAGGGGTGGGAAGAGAAGAGGCAGAGTCTCTGTACCTGTCGCATGAGCTTCTTCAATGTAAATGATGAGGAAATCTGCTGTGGAGGCAAAGTCATCTACAAGTCTCTTGAATTGGTCAAATTTGAAAAGAAATGAAGGTCAGGTGCAGCTGCCAAAATTCAACACCAGCGGCCTGTTGCCTGCAACAGAAGGAACCATCAGGTGCTACAACCTGCATAGTTTTCTTCTTGCATGTAGCATCTTCCCTTCTGCATTCAAATTTGTCCTCTCTGGCCCTGTGGGATGAGTCCCTTCTGTCCCTGTGGGATGAGAGTCCTAGGCATAGTATAGTACCCAAGCCTAGACACCATGGCTAGTGGGGGCAAAGCCTGGTTTTTGCCCCCTGAAACCAGACATTTTGTTAGGGGTCTCAATGACCACTGTAGATGCCAGATGGTAATTAAAATAGCAGGAGAAGAGTCTGTTCCCCTCAGACCGCAGTTTATAAAGCAGACAGATATCCATTCCCCATGCAATGTGGGTGCTAATATTCTAGGTGAGCAGTTACCCCCCTCTTTGAGACAAGGTCTGGCTAGCCTGGAACTCACTATGTAGACCAGGCTGGCTTTGAACTCACAGAGATCTGCCTCTTAAGTGCACCACCAGGCCTAGCAATTCTCTCTCATTTTCACAAAGCATCTGAAATTTATGGACTTGCTTCAGCACCCATAGACAGCAGGTCAGCAGTAAAGTTCAAATGGACTTGCAAGCCAGTGCTCTTTCTATAAAAAGTACCTCAGTTTCCCTTCACAATGGACATGATAATACACATTCTACAGGAAGCTGGGACAATGGCTCAGCAGTTTAGAGCCCTTCCTGACCTTGCACAGGTTCTGTTCTACACACCCACATTAGAGGACATTAGGTGATTCACAACCGCCTGCAATTCTAGTTCCAGAGATCAGACTCCCTCTTCTGGTCTCTACAGCACCAGGCACACAGGTGATACACATACAGATACACAGACACTCACACATACACATACAATAAAAAAAATAAATCTTAAAAGAACACACACTTTACAGGATCATTATGAAGATTAGGTAAACTAATGCTGCTAAGGCCTTAATACGGTGCGTGGTACAAACTAGACCCTCAGTAAATGTACACTATTGTATCTACTCCTTGAGCTCTCAGGTAGTGAAACAGCACAGAGCGCATCTCAAAGGGAACAGAAGTGGGACCTGCTGCAAAATGAAATCTTCAGAAACGAAGTTGATGCTGCTAAATTTGCTGAACAGATTCCTCATGCTTTCTGTGGTCTCTCTCGTCAGCTGGGACGCTGCTATTTAATGCCATCTTCCCCTAAGCCAAGGGCATTGGAAGGGTGAGAACAGGCCCCATGGTCATCTTGCAGCCCCATAGCTCAGTGGGCTTCTGCGTGTGTCTCCCATCCCCTCAGACCAAAGCGTTCTCCGTCAGGAGCATAGCAGATCCTGCCTTTCCTGGTCGGTGATCTTGCCCCTTCTGGGGCAGAAGGTGGCAGCAGTCACTGTGGGAGCAGAAAGGCACACCCAGCAATAAGAGAGTGAGTCCCAGAGGACATGTCGCAGGCTTTCAGAAAAAGGCTGTACTTGTGTGGGCTGAGGGTCCAAGCCCTCAGAGCTCATCTGGTGTCCCACAAGGCTTAACAACTAAATATAGACGCAAGGATGAAAACCGGGCTGGACACAGTGGTTCAAGCTTGTGGGGAAGGCCATCAGACGCCATGTACAGTGAGGTGTGTTCAGCAGGGAGACTAGCCACAAGCAAGCAGACAGTAAGTGAAGTGTTGTGAAACTGTTATAAATGTTAAGAAAGAGATCCTAAAGGAAAGGCCCACTGCAGACAGGCAGAGCAGGATGGCCTCTGGGGAAGGGCCATTCAACCCGAGAGGGGGAAGGGCAGGAATAAACCAGCCCCAGGAATGGAAGAAGGGCATTCCAGGCAAAACCAGTCAGTGGACAAAGTCCTCAAGGAGGGACAGAGCCCAGTTTGTTTAAGGCCCTGCAAGACCGCTGTCTGGAACCTGGCAGGGGAGCACCAAGGACAGAGTTGGCACAGACTGCCATGGGCCAGAGCAGGAGTTGCTGGGTATTATTCTAGCTGTGGTGGGAAGTCCTGGAGCTAAAATGCAAGGTGTTTGCTGTAATCCTCGCCCGTCTGTCCTTAGTCCTTTTTCTCATGTGGAATTCCCTATTCTGTGTATGACTGATGAGACAGTGCCCAGCTTTGCTATGTGGAAGACAGAAGAAGCAGGAATGCCCTCTGCCCCAGCAGCGGGGTCGAGCAGCACTCCCCATCCAGGTCTTTGATTCTGACTGAGATGGAAGAACTCATTCACAGCCTGGTGGTACCTCAGGGATGGTGATGGATATCCCAACCATCACTGCATGATCTGGTCTAAGTGTTGATGTTAAAAGAGGTCCCATACTCAAGTCTCCAGAGGCTTTGGGTTCTGGGGAGTCCAAGCCCTTTTTAAGAAAAGATAAAGGAGTGTGCACTTTGTGCCTGATCCCTGCAGCTGTATCAGAGAAAAAACTCTGTGAGAGGCTGAACTAGACCACCTAACCTTCATTTATAAAATGGAGTTGACTTTCAGCACATTGACCCAGTGTGCCCTGAAGTCACTGGCACTGGTGAAACAGACATGAATGTCACTAGCCTCTGCCCCAGCATGCCAGAGGGAGAAAGATGGCCCTGAATGAGGATGCACACACACAGTATGTGCGCACTCCTGAGCATCACACACATGCACAGCGTAAACTTGGGTCTGCAGTCTCTTCAAGTGCAGAGAGGACGGCTTCTCTAGGGAACAGCCTGGACCAGAGGCTCACACACTGGCCCAGGAGGCATGAGCAGGAGCCCAGTCCAGCAGCACTCTAGAACTGCTTCCTATTTATGCAACACAGCTGACCTAACTTTGAGTCCTTACCTGACACCCTCACAATGTGGACTGTAGACATCAGCAGGGCACCAGGCGTGAGCACCCATCCTTCCTCTCTCTGCTGCCAGGTCAGTGGGGCATGAAGTGTAGACTTTGCCCCCACCCACTACTCATCACCATGACAACCACTCTCTGGATAAGTAAACAAATGATTCTGTCCCTTTTAGGGGCTGTTGAATTTTTGCCCATTGAAAGCAACATTCCGGAAGGCTAACATTTCGAGCTGGTCTGACCTGAAAGCACTTTTCTTATCTGAAGAGCAACTCTCTAGGGTCATTACAGTCCAGTGACCAGCCACTTGTCAGTGTGACTGACCTCAGAGCCTCCCCTGCGAAGGCCAGGGCCTCTCTGTCATGTGGTAAGGAATCATCATGCAATCAACTGTCAGGGAGAGAGCAGGCCGCACTCTGGGACCTCCTCGGGCCACCTAGGAAAACCGTCTACATACCAAACAAGGAGGGCTTTGTGTCTGTAGAGAAACCAACATGTCCATCTCTCACTTTGAAGGCTGAAAACTCTTTATTTAGTGTGTGTTTACATGTACACATGCCACAGTGCACACATGGGGTCAGGGAACAACACAAAGGAGCAGGTTCTCTCCTTCCACCATGTGGGTTCTGGGAATCAAACTGAGGGTGTCAGGTGTACACGTGTGTACCTGTGTCCAGCAGTCTGCAGAGACCAGAAGAGAGAGGTAGATCCCCTGAGACTAGAGTTACAGGCAGTTGTGAACTGCCCAACGTGGGTGCTGGGTACCAAACTTGGGCTTTCTAGAAGAGCAGTAACCATTCTCAGCTGCGGAGTCATCTCTCCAGTTCACCGCATCCCACTTTCTTTATTTTAGCCTCCCGTAGCCCATGGAGGCCTACAGCTCTCAAGGTAACGCGGCCTTAACTTCTGATCCTCTTGCCTCTACTTCCAGAGTTCTAAGATTACAGGCACCTGCCACCATACCTGACACGTTCTTATTTCTGTACCGAAGATCAGACCCGGGGTCTTGGGTATGCTAGGCAAGTGCTCCACGACTGAGCATGTCCCCAACCAGCAGCTTTCATTGTAGCTCTCGTTACACATCCCAGGTTGGCTATGAACTCCAATCCTCCTGCCTCTGCTTCGCTAGTGCTGGGACAGCAGGTGTTTGCCACCATGCCTGGAAAACTGACATCTTTTTAAGTCAGAGTGGACAGTTAACTGATACCGTGGGTTACATGAACTGGCCCTGAGGCAGGGTGACTTCCAAGGAACTGATCTTCGGATAACCACCCAGGACATTGCTCTGTTCCTGCAGCAGACACAGCATAAAAGCTGCTCTTCCCATTGTTCTTTTTTTTTCTTAAGACAGGGTTTTGCTGTAGCTTTGGCCCATTGTCCTTATTGTCAGTGCCTGTGTGCTGTTGGCTGACTAAATTAAGATTCTTTTCATGTTATACTTTAAAATCATTAATGAGAAGGGGGAGGAAGGAAGGGAGCGAGGGAGGGAGACAGACAGACTTGCCCTTTCTCTTCTACTTTGAACAGTCTCCTTCTCAGCCTACAAAAATCATATTCTAAACACACCTCCTCCAGGAAGCCTTCCAAGTCCTAAAGGAAGTCAGGTCCCCCTGGCCCTCCCTGCCCTCCCTGCCCCCTGTATTTCACAGGATCATTGAATTAGCTTGTTCCGTCCTTCTGTGCTGTGGAGCCATAAAGCCCTTGAGCTAGGGTCTAGCTGACAGTCCGGCGCGGGCAGGGATGGCTCCCTGAGAAAGGGGAGTAAGAGGTCTGTCTGATCCTGGGTCTGATTGGCCACTCAATCAGTCAGTCAGTCAGTCAGCCTCTCAGATCTCTCCATTCCCCTTCCAGGGACAAGGTGGCGCGATCAGGTCAGTATTTCCCAAAGGGTGGTGTTGGGAATCAGCCCGCTGCGCAAAGGCTTTCCTTGAAGAGAGAGGAGTGTGTGGGAGTGGGGGCTTGCTTTACAGATCTGCTTTTAAGTCTCAGAACCTCTCCGGGCCCGCCACATGCCCACTTATCCCATGGCATCACAGGAGCTGACACAGGATGTGGGGTTTCCACACTGGTTTGGCGGGGGATCTCTATGTAGTGAAGCTTTTCCCAGGGGCTTGGGTCCCAAAGAACATGCTGTGAAGAGCACTGGGTTATCCCCGTCTCGGAAATCAGGGGGTTAACTGAGTCTGGCACAGCTCTTTCCTGAGAAGTTCTGCTGGTGGGAAGCAGGGGTGGTGGGAACTGGGTAGGAAGCCGCAGTTCTTTGAGGGGAGGGGCAGGTAGGGGAAGCCTGGATCCAGAAGGGAGAGAGGTCTCAGAGCGTCTCCCTCGCTATAGAGATCTGAGGTGGCATCTCAGAGGATGAGGAATGAGAGCTGGGTCCTGGTGCATAGGGGAAAGTGGCTGGCCACACAAAATGGTGTTCCAAATCATTTCATGGTGTTTGCAAAGGCACAGAGAACCCAAGCCCAGGTGGGCAAAGCCCCACGTTGGTCTAACGGAGCTCTCGTGAAGGAATCTTGGAAAGAGCATCGGGGTGAACATTCCAAGCTTGACCAGGGAGGACAGGACAGTGAACACCAGTCTGAGGCCAGGGCTCCTCTGAAGGCAGATGTGGGATGCCACGGGGCCCCCGCACTGGGGAATGTTAGGATCATGGGGCACCGAGTGGCCTGCAGCTATTGTCCTCTGCTGTGGAATTTATAGGCCAGTGAGGGTGGCAGGTGAAACTTAGGTACCCACTCATAACTGCAAACCTCCAGTGCGGATAAAGTTGAAGATGCTGGTTGGCATATAACAAGGGTAACCTGGGGAAGTCAGGACTGGCTTCTTGCAGGAAGTGGCACTGTATGTCAGACTAGAGCCTGAAAAGGATTTCATCAGATAAAGATGAGCTGCCCACATCCAGGGGCTGGGAAGCCAGAGTGGGCGGATTGTGATATGAACTCTGGAGAGATACCAGCTGAGAGAGAAAACCTCGGAGAATTCCGCCCCCAAGCAGGAGGACAGGAAGCCCCACAGGAGCAGCCTGAGCAGTGATAGAAAATTTGGTGTTTTCCAATTTACCTCTCCACCCCCCCCATCCAAGCCCCTGAGCCGAAGCAGCCTGCTGACCTTGAATGAAATCCCAGATGTTACGCTTCTGTCCTGAGAGGCGGATCACCGTGCAGTTAGGGGCCAGCCCCCCAAGTTCAGCCCTGTCCTCCAGTCTCTGCCACCGGACCTTCAAGACGAACCAGAAGTACTGGATGCTGAAGAAGGTCGGGACCCAGTTGTCGGGGGAGAATCGGGGATTCCTGGCCATGCCAGTCTTTTGGCCCATGGCCAGGATGTTCCGCTTGGCTCTCTCTGGGAACAGTGTCATTAGCACCTTGCCCACAGCCACCTCCACGGCTACCTGCAAGAATACTCCTGCCCGCTTCAGCCACAGCCACAGACAGGGCAGCCCCATCTCAGCAAGGGGTAGCACTGACTCCGAGGCTGATGGACAGACAAGAGAGGCCCCAGCCAGACAACGCTGGGCGGAGCAGGACAAAGGTGCAGGGCACAGCAGCCAACCCTGACAAGAGGACTGTGGCAGACAGGACAGCAGGTGTTTGCCTTGCTGTCAATTGGCTGGAAAATTGCCATATGTGCAGAGGTCTCGCTTAGTTATTATCTTCTCAGGTTTTGTTACCTTTGGAGAGATTCTTGGTGTCCCTCTGGTTGATTTTCTTTTAACAAACTCTTGAAAAGATCACACTGAAAGGGAATTTGTTGAGTCATAATGAATCCCACTATGTTGTACAATCAATATTGTACAATAAAAAATAATAGTCATTTTTTTTTTGGTTTTTTCGAGACAAGGTTTCTCTGTAGCTTTTGGAGCCTGTCCTGGAACTAGCTCTTGTAGACCAGGCTGGCCTCGAACTCACAGAGATCCGCCTGCCTCTGCCTCCTGAGTGCTGGGATTAAAGGCGTGCACCACCACCGCCTGGTAATAGTCATTTTTTTAAAGGACAAAAAAGACACCCTGTTAAAAGATCTCTTGCTGCTGTAGTGAAGCACACCTTTAATCCCAGCACCCGGGAGGCAGAGGCAGGTGGATGTCTGTGAGTCTGAAAGCTGCCTGATCTACAGAATGAGTTCCAGGTCAGCCAGGGCTGTATAGTGTATAGTTAGACCTGTCTTGAAGAAGAAGAAAAAAAGAAGGGGGAAAGGAAGGAAGAGAAAGAAAAAAAATCTCCTACAAATGAGTAGCTTTCAATGTTAGCTGTCTTTGACCATTTTTAAAGATTATTTTATGTGTATGAGTGTTTTGCTTGAATGTGTGTCTGTACACCACATGTATGCCTGGTGTATGAGCAGGTCAGAAGAGAATGTAGAATCCTCTAGAACTGGAATTGTGGGTGGTTGATATGTGGTCACTGGGAGTAGAACACAGGTCCTCTGCAAGAACAACAGATGCTCTTAGTCACTTAGCCTTTTCCCCAGCCCCTTCTCTTTTGTGTGTGTGTGTGTGTGTGTGTGTGTGTGTGTGTGTGTGTGTGTGTGTGTGTATAACATAAAGAGTGGCTGGGATTAGGACCCAATGATAGCATGATAGTCAGGCATATACATATATATAGTTCTGGGATGTATCCTCATAACTACAAAATGAAATAAAACAAAATAAAATAAAATTGGGTTCTTTCAATAATGAAAATTAGTTTTCTCAATCACACTTATAATGTATGGTTGACTATTTCAGAGACAGAGCCCTTTGGAGAGGGTGTGGCCTGGACCCTCCCCATACCCCCAATTTCGTGTAGTCAGGATCATAGTTTGTAGTCTTTCTATTGCCTTCTTTTACTAGTCGTATTTATTTAAGTTTCCTGACTTGATAGCTGATTTCTTCTGAAAGTTGTAAATAATTCCCCATTGTCTGGCAATACCAAACTCGACCCATTCATCAACTGGGGAACATCTTGGTTGCTCCTAGGATCATAGACAAAGCAGATACAAACATCACATGAGGATGGAGACAGTTCGTCGACTCATTTGGACCACCAGTGGGTGCAATTGATGGATTGTATAGTAGATTGTGCTTGGTTTTGTTAAGTGTCCAGTCTCTTGAAATGTGTCAGGGGTATTTTACATGCCCCCCAGCAGTGAGCAAGAGTCCACATCTGTTGCTTCATACCTTTGCCAATGTTTGATGGTGTCAGTATTTTGGATTTTTGCCATTCTCGTATATGTGCACCAGCATCTCTCTCATTACAGTTTGCAAGTCTCTGATACATATGATATGGAGTACCTTTTGATAACAGATAGATAAATTATATCCTGATAAATATGCTGCGAGTCACAGTTGAAAATGCACTTAATACAGTCAATCTATCAAGCACAGTAGTAGTGTATCACTTAAAAATCAAATTACTTTTATATATGGGTGCATTGTGTGTGCATGTGTGTGGCAGGGGCCATGCATCCCTGGGCACATGTATAGAGGTTAGAGGACAATTTTGGTAGTCAGTTCTCTCCTTCTACCATGTGGGTCCCAGGGATTGGACTCGGGTCATTAGACTTGGAGGCAAACGCCTTTACCCACATGTACACCTTGGCACCACAGTAAAGTTAAAACCCCTAAGTGAGCATTGAGAGTCCAGCAGCATCTTTACTCTTGGATGAGGTACCAACCACAGCTTTTGATTTTTATTTGTGGTCCTGGTGATTGAGCTGAGGGTTTTGTGCATCCTAGGTGAGTTCCACCACTGAGCTAACCTACCGCCCCGTCTTCTGCCCATTTTGAAGTCAGGTGTTCATTTTCTTGCTGAGTCTTCAGAGTGCTTTGAATATTTGCATAAGATTCTTTTTCAGATATGTCTTTTGCAAATGCCTTTTCTCTGTCTAGGCTTGCCTTCTCATTCTCTTGATTGTTTTTTGTTCATTTGTCTTTTTGAGGCAGAGCCTCCCTACATAGCCCAGGCTGGTCTCCCTGTGTAGCCCAGGCTGACCTCCCTACCCTTGCTTCCCAAGTGCTAGTATTATAGGGGTGTGCACTATACCTAGAAATTACTGTATCTTTACAATAAATCCTCAAGTAGAATAATATTTGTCCTCTGATTTTGTTCTCCTTAATTATTATTATGACTATTTCAAAATCTTTTCGTGCTCCACCTAAACTATAGCTGTGGGTTGTATTGAATCTGTAGATCAACTTGAGAAGAATGGAAATCTTGGCTGCTGGGTCTTCCTGTCTGTGAACATGAAAGACACACCGATTTCTCAGCTGTTCTTTGATTTCTTTTGTCAGAGTTTTGTAGATCTTGTTCATATGTCTTTAGATTTATAGTGAGTTGTTTTACTTTTTGGGTGTTAATATAAACGATACTGTGCTTTTAATTTCATTTGTCAGCTGCTTACTGATCTTAATTGTCAATTGAGAGAACCTAGGGTCGCCTGGGGAAGGTGGGCCTCTGGATATTCATGTTGGAGGTTACCTTGCTTGCATTAAATGAGGTAGGAAAACCTGCCCACTGTGGGTGGCACCATTCCCTGACTGGGAGCAACAGCATGCATTCATCCTTTTCTCCTTGCTGACTAGTGTTGCAGTGTGACCCACTGCCTCAAGTCCCTGCTGCCATGGCTTCCTTGTCATGATGGACTGTGACCCTGAACCATGAGCCAAAATAAACCCTTTCTACTTGAAATTTGCATTTTGTTGGGTATTTTGTCACAGCGATGATGTAAGTAACACACACACACAGAGACACACACAGACTCAGTTATATCCCCAGTCTGGATGTGTGTGTGTGTGACATCAAGTGCATTGCTGCCATTGTTGTTTTGAATGAAAAAAAATCAAACATTTTACTTTGCTTTCACCTTTTGCTAGTGCTGTTTTCTTTATGTAAAGCTAAGTTTCTTGCTGATGTCATCCTCCTTCTCTATTAAGAAGTGCTTTTGGTGTTTCCTTCTATAGAAATCTTGGGCAACAAATTCTCTCAATATTTCTTTGCTTGAGAAATTCCTTATTTCTCCTTTATTTCTGAGGGATAATTTCTTTCATATGCTGTTCTTGTTTTCTTCCTCAGGTGTAAATATGTCACTATTGGGTTTTCTTGGGTTGTATCTGTAACATATGTGGGTGGTGATGGTGGGGGTGTGTGTTTATGGCTGTGTGGGTGGGGACGGGGTTACATGCCGTGATATGGAAGTCAGAGGACACCTGTAGGGGACAGTTCTCTTCTGCCGTGTGGGTCCTCAGGTTGTCAGGCTTGGTGGCGAGCACCGAGCCATCTCTCCAACACTGAATTTGTCTTTTGTTACACAGTACATTACTAACAGAGAGATATGCTTTCTCATTCAGCCTAGAAAAAGCATCTATAAAATTCATTTGTTTGGTAGCTGAAGAGATGGCTCAGAGGTTAAGAGCAATGACTGCTCTTCCAGAGGTCAAGAGTCCAATTCCCACCAACCACATGGTGGCTCACAGCCATCTATAATAGGATCTGATGCCCTCTTCTGGCATAGAGAATATTCCATATTCATGAAATAAATTTTAAAACTATTTTAAAAATTCATGTTCTATTTTAAAAAGAAAATCTTAAACTAGGCACAGTGGCACACACCTTTGATCCCAAAACTTCAGAGGCTAAGGTAGGATTTTGAGTATAAGGCCAGCTTAGGCCAGTCAGGATCTTACTATCCTTTGTTCAATATATATATATATATATATATATATATATTTAATAAATTATATATATTAAATACATTATATATAATAAAAAAGAAAGAAAAAAGAAAAACACATCAACACCATAAGGAAACTAAAATCAAGACAAAGCTTCGTTAACTAGAAAACTAACCTTGGTTCAGAAATTAGTCAATTTAATTAGATCAATAAATGAATTTAATAAAACTACATAGGAGCTAAAGAAATGGCCTTGTAAATATAAAGCACCGGTGTTTGATCCCCAGAGTTCACGCAAAGATACCAGGTGTGGTGGAGGGCACTTGATTCCAGCGTTCGAGGCAGAGACTTATGGATACCTGGGGCTCACTGACCACTGGGAGATGCAGCCCAGTGAGAAACCCTGATCCAAAGGAAGCGATGAGGAGGGCTCAAGAATGACACCTGGGATTGTCCCCCGGCCTCTACATATACATGTGCATGTATGCACACTCATACGTGCACCTTATGCTCACTCATCAACAAAAGTATAATTAAGGGCCAGTGAGGTGTCTCAGCAGGGACAGGCTGTGTGCACACCTGATGACCCAAGTCTAATTCCCCAGAGCCCTCATCAGTGTGGAGGGAGAGACCTGACTCCACAAAATTGCCCTCTGACCTCCACCCAGGCACTGTGGAGTGTGTGCGTGTGCACTCACCCACTCACCCCCAATAATAATAATGAAAAGGATAAAACTGAGACTTTTTTGAGACCCAGTTTTACTATGTAGCTCCAGTTAGCCTAGAACTTGCTATGTTGACCTGACTGGCCTTGAACTCCTAGAGACTGGCCTGTCTCTGCCTCCCAAGTATTGGGAGTAAAGGAGTGTGCCATCATGCCCAAAGATAAAAGTTTTTTGTTTCTTTGTTTTTCGTTTATTTGTTTGTTTGGAGTTTTTAAGTTTGTACTGTTCCTAAACATCAGGAGTCCTCCAGTTCCTGTGATCATCTTTTTCCTCGTCATGTCCTTGCTTCTCAGTCTGGTGGGGCCCAGTGAGGGTGCAATAAACCAAGGGAAGCAGAGGACTCCGAACTGTCTGGTATGTTCTTATTTCTTCTGAAATAAGGTCTTATGTACCCCTTGAAATTCTGGTGGTCCTGCCTCACCTCACTGGGGCTGGGTTTCCAAACATTGCCACATCTGGTGCTGGGGACTGAACCCAGGGCTTTTGCACACTAGGTGAACACTCTGCCAACTGAGATGTGTCCCCAGCCTCTGTTTGAGATTTCCTATTACATTAGCATAATAAGGGCTGGAAAAAGCAGGGAAAGCTAAGTCAAAGGCTCAGTATCAAGATGAAATGCCTGACATCTGAATGTACAAAGGACTCTTGGGATCATCTGTCTGAGAAAGTGAGAGGCGTTTATCCACTGGAGCTCATCTCTTTTGGTCAAAAGTCTCCCAGAGCAGGACCTGACGGCACACTCCTGCAATCCCAATGCTTTAGAGGCTGAAACTGGAGGATTGCAACTTCTTTGTGTGTGTGTGTGTGTTTTTCGTTTTTGTTTTTTGTTTTTTGAGACAGGGTTTCTCAGCAGCTTTGTACTCTGTCCTGGAAGTTGCTCTTGTAGACCAGGCTGGCCTCGAACTCACAGAGATTCACCTGCCTCTGCCTCCATAGTGCTGGGATTAAAGGTGTGTGCCACCACCGCCGGTGAGGATTACAGCTTTGAGGCCAGCCTGTTTGTCCCTGCGATGTTGACCCCATCACATTCCAGGACATATGTTAGGCAATGAGAGCCCTGCGGCAGAGCCCTGAGGCAGACTCCTGTCAGGGAGCACCCATAAGGAGCCTGTGGCGGTCTACATCAGTCATAGCAGAGGTGTCTGGAAGACTTGAGATGGAGCCAGAAAGATAAGAAGCAGTGATTGAGAGGTGTCCAGTGGCATCTGCAGAGGCTGTGCCGCTGCACATTCCCTACTTTGTCACACTGGGTTTAGTTATATCAGGACATGGTCCCTGCCTCATCAGGACTGATAAGGACAAATCAAATCTCTCTGAGTCCTTTCCACTAAAGAGAACAGCTCAGTATGCAACGAAGAGGTGTAAAAGGGCCATTAAAACACCCTATGTTCTGTGATGCCGCAAGGGGTGCTGAGGCCAAAATCAGAATCCATCATTTTCTCCTTCCATTGCCTTTCTCCGGTTTCCCTCACCTTCAACTAGCATTTTGGAATGGCTCAGCCCTTAGAGGCCCTTGCCAGGATGCAGCGGCTTAAGTTGCCTTTATCCTTATTGCTATGTGTGGAAGTCCCAGGAGATGTCCAGGGAACTCCCTTTTGTGTCTGCTCTTGCTATGTAGCTCAGGCTGCCCTTGAACTTGCAGCAATCCTCCTGCCCCAGCTTCCTAAATGCTGGATTTACAGGTGTGGGCCACCACCTTCTCCCAACTTTTTTGTCTTAACACAATGTTGTATTCTTTGGGAATTTCACATCATGAACCCCAATCCCACTCATTTCCCAGTCTCTTTATATCTGCCCTTCACCCCCATAACAGCCCCTGAAAAGAAAATTTTGAAAATATTAATTAAAAACAAAACAAAGCTGGGTGGTGGTGGTGACCCCTTTAATCCCAGCACTTGGGAGGTAGAGGTAGGAGGATCTCTGTGAGTTTGAGGCCATCCTAGTCTACAGAGCTAGTTCCAGGACAGCCAAGGCTATGCAAAGAAACCGCATCTCAAAAATCCAAATAAATGAATAAATAAATAAATAATACAAACAAAAAAAAAACCATTTTGCTCCTCTATCTTTCCCGCCTCTCTCTAACACCTCTTCACTTATCTTTAGTGGCACTGGGAGCTACGGCGTGTCATGAGTCGACCATTTTGTCCATGTAGCTTTACTTGCGAATGTTCATTGCCGTGGGTTGTTGCTCTAGTTGGCGGTCTCTGGCTTTGGGCACGCCGTCAATACTGGACCCTCACCTAAATTTTCCCAGATGTCCTACTGTTTGTTGCCCCCTGTCATGGAGGTCCTACAGCTATGGTTCTGCAGGACCAGTCCCTTCACACACACTCAGGCAGGTCATAGATGGGGTAGATGCTGGGGTGGGCCAACTCAAAGCTCCAGATGTGGGTCTGGGTGGTAGCTGATTTGGTGGGTCCAGGCTGCAGGCACCGACCCCATCAGCTGCGGGGGAGGGGCAGAGGCAGATCTATACCCATGCCACCTGGGCCAGCTCTCTCGTGCCTGCAGTGAGGGGTGGGGCCAGGTCTCCTGTGAGGGGCAGGGCCAACTCTCCTGTGAGGGGCAAGGCCAGCTCTCCTGTGAGGGGCCAGCAAGGGACAGGGCCAACTCTCCCAGGGGCAGCAAAGAGTGCTCAGCATGACCTTGGATTTCAGCATACATGGTTTTATGGCTCCCTGTGTAACATGGGCCACAGAGATAAACACAGACCCCAGTCTCAGCAGGGCCACAGACCCAGACATGGCCCTCAGCAACAGCTCTGGCCACTCAGATCAGCATGGCGCCAGCAGTGGCATAGCTTCAGACACCAACATGACCACAGGCCTTGTGGGAACATAGGCCACAGATGTCAACACAGACCCTAGCTGCCTCCCAACTTTTTAAAGATTCATGATTGATTATCCTTACCATATAGCCTTCCTCTAGTGCACTGAAAGGAGGAAATGTCAAAAAAAAATGACAAAAAATGTCAGGAGATAGTTATAGCCTTGAATTTCATGAAACTGGTTATGGAACAAAATCATTCTCTTTCTAGTGCCTATAGTTTTCCTGATGTCAAAGGCCATTGTTCCACCCAGGTTTGTTGTAGCCGATTATAAGAAAGTGGCCCCACACTAGCTTAGAATGGAGTCTAATAAGGCCTCTTTATTTAGGGGTAGACTCACAGATCAGCAGTCCTCTGCAGGAGTGAGGAACTGGAACCGAACCCAGCAGCCAAGGGGCTTGGCCACGCCCCCAGCTCTGCATATATAGTACCCAAGACCACACCCAAAGTGGGCCAGCATCTTAAGGGCCATTGGCTGAAGGATTTCCCACAGCAGTTTATCAGTGAACCATTTTAAAGATAAGGCTGTTGGTACCTTTGAAAGACCAACGACTGTTGTGCCCTGCTTATGTACAACCTAAATGTTTAGTCTGTGACTGTTCTTTTAATTTCTCTGTGGAGGAGTTTCTCTGATGCTGGCAGGGAATGATTGAACTGAATTTGATATTGGGGCCTGTGAAAGGTCCCCTAAGGGGTTTCCTGATGGCAAAGTGTTACCTTTCTTGTCCCTTGTTGATCTGCAGACATTGGTCCAATGCTGGCTTTGCCACACCTTCTGCGTCTCTAGAAGAAACATTCTTTCTACGAATGCCTTGCCTACAATCCCTTTTCAAATGATCTTGTTTGCCACAATTAAAATGTTACAGGATATTTTGATTGGAATTTGACACTCTCGAGACTGACAATAAAGTTTGCTTTGAATCAGAGGGTGGAGCTAGCTACTAGCTGACCAAAATTGCCATAGAGGTTTTGGAGGACTAGGGATATATAAAAGACACAGGAAGTAATAGGGTGGGGTTGAGAAAGACTCTTGGCCCTTTTGGATAGAGGAAGGGGAGAAAGAGGAGGTCACTGGTCGCTTTGCTGCTTCTCTGATCATTCAGGTTCTTACCCTGGTATCTGACTCCCAAGTTTTTATTGGCAAAGAATATTTAGATAAATATTTAATTAAAATATCTGGCATTCTGATTTTTCTTAAAATTTCTAGAACTTACTTTTATCAAATCAGTATCATTCATAAGTGTGAGATTCGATATCAGCTGTATTTCTAATCCATTCATCTGTTGCTGCTGATCTTGCCTTTAAAGACCTAATCACCCTTTTACATCCTGAATTAGTATTTTCAAAGGTCAAATATTCAATTAATATTCATCTGACTTCAGGATCTGATACTATCCTATTTATAGCTGAAGTCAATCTTTATAAAAACAATCAGAGAAGGCTTCTTTTGGGTCTTGTATAATTTTAGTAACTGACTCAAATCTCTTTCCTGATTCTTCAACCTTGTCCCAAGCTTTTAAGGCTTCTAAACTACCTAGGACCAATGTGTAATCATCAAATTCACACTGTCTTTGCCACTCAGCATATTGGCCTTCACCTAGAAGCTGATCTTGGGAAATATTAATGGCTCACACCCTATTTCATTGTTCTGTGGCCCTAGCTTCCTCTTTCTACCATGTTCGTCATTATAACTGAGGACCAGCTTCCAATATTTCCATAACTAAATCCTTCCAGCCTTGGGTGATAATTCTATTCCGAGTTGCTCATGAATTTAACATCTGCTTCACGCAGGGTGAGTGCATACTGCTTCCCTAAAGCTCCTTAAAGTTACTATTTCTATAGGATTCCATTTAACTTGGGTGATGTAGGATGTCCTTCTGTATGCTGTGACTATGTGTTTCTTTTATTGGTTGATGAATAAAGCTGTTTCAGCCAATGGCCAGGCAGAATATCCCTAAGCGGGAATTCAAAGCAAAGATAGGGAGAGAGAGAAGGCAGAGTTGGGGAGATGCCGGGGAATCATCGGTAAACCACAACCACATGGTGATACATAAATTAATAGAAATGGGTTAATTTATAAACCAGAGCTAGCTAGAAAGAATCCTAAGCCATCGGCCAAACAATTGTAACTGATAAGTCTCAAAGTGGTTATTTCATAAGTGGCTTCAGGGACCTGGAAGACAGAGAGAAACCAGTTCAGAGGGACCAGTGGGATGAAGAAAAATCTCCATCTACACCTGGGGTGCCGTTCACTGCTGGTCGTTCTTGTATAGCACCTAACTCTCTCCTTAAGAATTTCCCAGGTATAGATGGAGACTGCTCGTGCGTTTCCTGCCCACCCAGACCCGAATGATCACAAAGGAACTATATTACAACACTGTTTGGCCAATGACTCAGGCATATTCCTAATTAGCTCTTACATCTTAAATTAACCCATTTCTATTAATCTGTGCATCACCACGAGGCTGTGGTCTACATACCAGTAAAGTTTCAGTGTCCTTCTCCCTTGGCAGCTACATGGCGTCTCTCTCTGACTCTGCTTACTCTCTCTATCTCTATTCAGATTTCCCGCCTGGCTTTACTCTGCTAAGTCATTGTGCAAAACAACTTTATTCATCAACCAATAAAAGCAACATATATACATAAGGACATCCCACATCACCTAGGCGTCTCACCAAATCTGCTGACTTCTCAGTGGTGATCTCAGGATCCCTTCTGAAATTCCCAAGAGTGAGTCTGCCCTCTGGGGTTCCAATGAGGAGTCCCCACGAGTGGCTTTGGCAGCTGGGGCAGAATGTCAAGAGAGTGGCAGCTGATGTGGGTGGGTGGTACCAGCTGGCATGGCTTCTTCATTCATGTAGTCATGACCAATGTTAGGTGCCAGATGTTGTTTTTCCGTTAGCTTAGCAGCTGCACCTGAAATTTAAATAAGTCTCTATCATTCTAATTACCATTAAGACTCAGGTTTCAGCAGACATTTGGGTGAAAACCTGCTAGCTTAGAGAGGCCAAGAAGCAATCAGCTGACCTTCCTTTCTGACCAGAGACCCAGTCAGCGCGAGCATCTCTCCAGCTATCTCAAAACAAACAAACCAAAAAAAAACCAAAAAAAACAAAAAACAAAACAAAACAAAACAAAAAAACAAAAAACAAACCCTCAAAACTCCAAGTCCCTCCCTACTCCTACCTGTGCATCTCTCTATTCATCTTCCTGGCTCCTCCATACTTTCTATGGCTAATTCCTGTCAACTAGTTGCTGGCTCCACCTCCCAACCCAAGGTTGATTTTATTAGCACAGTCTTGGGTTTCACAGTGTGATCGAATATCCCAAAACACCCTGTGGCTTACAGAGCTCCGAACACTACATATTTCCAACAAAGCCCTTTATAATTGAGAAGCCATTCGTTTAGTGCCATGTGCTTTGTGATGGAGGACGGTGTTGCCATCCCTTTGGTTTCTTCAAATGTGCTTTAGCTGTATCCTCAACAAGTGATGACACAATTCTGCAAGGCTGACTGACTACCTCTGTGACTGAGTTCCAAGTAGATCCAAGGTCTGATGTCCCTGTTGAAAGTTCTTTATGATTAACTTGATCCCCTGTCTGAAACAATGGTGAACAAATTACTGTTTCTCGTGCTTTGAATCGGAAATCCCTGTCTGTCCCTCTATGCTTCCTGGATGCCATGTGATGCGCAGCCACTGCCACATGCTCCTGACACTATGATATTTTGCTTTATCTTAGACTCAAAGGAATGGATCCAGATAACCACGAGCTCACAGAAACCTTCTCCCCTTTAAATTGCTTTTCTTGGGGTATTTGTGGCAGTAAGAAACTGCCTGGAACTCTGTTACAATATGCAGTATGGATAAAAAGAGGAGCTTTCTTCCTCGGGCAGTGGGATGAATTGCTTCTGCCTCTCTGGGAGACCGAGGAGAACTGGGAGTAGGACTTAGCTGGGTCTGGCTTTTTCACCCCATCATCTACATCCAGTGCTCAGGTTTTCCCTTCTCTTGTCCACACTGGGACTCTGATGGAAGCGACTAGGAGACTGTGCATTCAGTACCCTTAGACGCTTGGTCATCCGAGCAATAAACTGATTTTCAGGCAGCGTTTCTTTAAAAAATAAAATGCAGAATAAGTCTCCTTCACAGCTTCTGCAGAGGCTCTGCAGTGTCCACATTGCCCCTTGAAAGGCAGCTGGCTGGCTGGCCCTTCTTTCTCAAGGCTTCCAATGACGTTAAGAGAGGTTAGTCTTCGGGCTAAGCATGGTATCACACACTTTTAATCCCAGCACTCAGGAGGCAGAGGCAGGCAGATCTCTACGAGTACAAAGCCAGCCTGATCTATGAATCTATGAAGTGAGCTCCAGGACAGCCAGGGCTGTCATACAGAGAAACCCTGTCTCAAAAAGAAAAAAAAAAGAGCTGGATACGGTTACATATGTCTGAAAACCCAGCCTTTGGGGGCTGCGTGGAGATAGGCTAAGGCTTTTCTAGCTATCCTAGCTAAAACAATGAGTTCCTCCTAGTTCAGGGGCAAACCCTGTCTTAAAAGAATAAGATAAAAGATGACAGAAGATGCCTGATGCTCAGTTCTGGCCCAGTGCCAGGTGTGGGATATTGTCCTTCAAATTGTTGGGGGTGAGGTCCCCACCTAGACACTGCTCATGGTTACCCACCAGAGATAGAGAAGACTCTTGCTAAAGCCACCACACATAGAGTCATGAGGCATGGAGAATTGACCTCAGTTTTCTGCCTACTGCCTAGTGTTCATAGCACTGTGCTGGCTGGTATTCTGTCAGTTTGACACAAGCTATCGTCATCTGGGAAGAGGGAACCTATGTGAGGGGTTCCCTCGGTCAGATGGCCTGTAGGCCAGTCTGTGGGGTATTTTCTTGATTAATGATTGATATGGGTGGGTCCAGCACACTGTGGGTTTTGCCACCCGCGGGCAAGTGGTATTGGGTGCTATATATAAGAAGGCAGGCTGAGCAAACCATGTGAAGCAAGCCAGTAAGCAGCACTCCTCCGCAGTTCTGCTTGAGTTTCTGCCCTGGCTTCCCTCAGTGATGGACTATGGCTGGGACATGAAAGCCAAGCCAAGCTTTTCTTCCCAAGAGGTTTTTGGTCATGGTGTCTCTCACAGAAATGGAAAACAAACCAGAACAGTGTCAGAAGGGGCTGTACAGGTGGCTGGTAGAGGAAACTTTAACCTAGCTGTGAACACTTACACACCATGTGCATTCCCCAGCCCCACCCCCTCCCTCCCCCCACCTCTTCGCTATCTCCCAACCATCCCCCCATCCCCCTCCCTGTGTGCCTCCATGCCTCAGTGTGGCTCTCATGTGGGTAATTTAGGACTGGCAGAGAAAGGAGGTAGCATAATTCAGGGAAGAAAGGTTAGCCATTGCAAGTATGCATCATCAAAGCGATTTGACTGCTCCAACCTTCCTCGTTTGAAAGCTGCAGGAGGCGCCTGCGGGGATCTATGAGCCGCTGAGTGTGAGATAGAGGTGTTGGGCACCCCTGCATGACTGAATTCCCTGCCGATGTTCACCCCTGACACTCACCAAAAGTGCAGGCACATACCTTAAGCCCAGGTTTTCCTTTATACCGTAAGGGTGGTCCCTTCAAGTTCGCAGCATCGCTCTGAGAAACAGAGGTCCTGCCTGATCAGGATGCCTGTTCAAAAAACCCTTTCAGCCGGGTGGTGGTTGCTCACGCCTTTAATCCCAGCACTCGGGAGGCAGAGGCAGGCGGATCTCTGTGAGTTCGAGACCAGCCTGGTCTACAAAAGCTAGTTCCAGGACAGGCTCCAAAGCCACAGAGAAACCCTGTCTCGGAAACCACAACAAACAAACAAAACCCTTTCATGTAGATGGGCATGGTGGTGCACGCCTTTAATTCCAGCACTTGGGAGACAGAGGCAGGTGGATCTCTGTGAGCGCGCAAGGCCAGCCTGGTCTACAAAGTGAGCTCCAGGGCAGCCAGGGATACACAGAAAAGCCCTGTTTCAAAAAAACCTTTTTTTTTTTTAAAGCCCCTTCATATGAATTATAATGACTAATGTGTTATTACATCTGACTGCTCGCCAGTTAAAAAACCATTATCAACAATAATTAACAAGCAGAGTATGTTAGAAGTCAAATGGGAAGTATTCTGTGTGGTGAGGCCAAAAACACTGGTCTCTTTGTGTGGGTTGTGAATCAAGCGTCTGCCGTACACTGCTCCAGACAGCGAGAACTATCTATAGACTCTTTCAGTCCGCTTAGAGCCGTGAACAGTTAATTGTGTGCTACCGCCCTTGCCTGGTACTGGCCACCCAGAGAATAGAATCATTCCAGGTCTCTGTTTTCAAAGTGTTCACGGGCTGGCAAAGATGAGCAAACAGTAGCAATTCAGGCGAGCATTGCTAGGGCAGAGGGAAGCCCGGAGCATTAATAGAGCAACAGGAGGAGAAGGTAGCTTCCTCTATGAGGAGGAGGCGGTCCCCGAAGTCCGGAGCACCTCGTAGACATTAACCAAGTCCAGGCAGGAGACCGGCCACAAGGTTGCTTTGCCAGACCACTCCAATGTTGCTGAGTCCTGCTGTTTTCGAGGTGGCTGTCAGACACTTGGGTGGCACAGCTGAGGGAGGCCATCTGTAGCCATCGCCCAAGCTAACAGTGATCAGGAGGACTCCTTTTATTCAGAAGCCAGACTGCTATGGACCCTTTCTTGCTGGTTAAATTTTCCAGAGAAACCTAGAATTAGTGATATATTTTTTTCTCAATTATTTTTCATTGCTCTATTTTATATTTGCATAAGAAAAAAGGTATAAACAGTGAGTAAAACACTCCCGAACTCCTGAGAATTCCCCTACTTGTGTTTGTCTCTTTAAGTCCTTTAGATGGGCGGGGCCGGCTCGTAGAGCTTTAGAGCTCGGAAGTCGTCCAGGGCTGCGCTTGCTTTAAGAGAGGGGGCGGTGCTCTGCCCGGAGGAGGCGGAGAAATCCTCCTCCCTCCCCCGGATCTCCGGCTTCCGGGAACCGGCTGGAAGGCCCTTAGTGCTGAGCATCCCAGGCCCCAACATTCCCTGGACAGCTGGACCCTCTCCCTGCGAGGTGAGGCCGTCGGGGCTTCTGGGCCAGTTGGGGAACCTCCTGCCCGCCCGGGCCACTACTGCTCAGCATCCCTCTCCCCAAGCCAGCCTGTACATGTCCCGGATCCCTGGCTTTAGGGTCGCCAGTCAACACTCAAGCCTACCAATTGCCTGGCTCTATGCTAAGCACCCTATACGCACTATACCTTACACTCACTATCTTACTGCATGGTCAAGACACCATCATGAACCCATTTTACAGATGAGGAAGCTGAGGCCTCGAGGAGCGCACACACAGCAGAGAAGCAACAGAGTCGGGACTCAAACCCAGGTCTGTCTGACCCCAGCTTCTAAAACTGGCTGCATTGGAGTGCCTTCCCCATCACTACTTCCCAATCCTAGTTTCCCCTTCCACTTGCTCCCATCTCCAGCCTTCACCTGGTCCCTAAACATTTACCCAGTGAGTGACCCTTGCAGCCAATCTGTTTTTTTTGTTGATATGGGGCCTCTTGTAACCCTTACTGGCCTCACCCAGTAGTTTAGATAACCTTAAACTTCCTGATTCACCTTCCTCCACCTCCTAGGTGCTGGAATTACAGGCATACACCAGATTTTGCTGGTCCTGGGTATTGAACCCAGGACTTCCAGCATGCTAGGCAAGCTCTCTTCCAAATGAGCTACAACACCAGACTTCAGTTCCTTTATAACAGTTTCAATAATATCTGATGTTTAGACGTAATCCTTAAATAAACTATCAGCCCCCCCCCCCCCGGAAATAGGCAAGGGAAAGTATTTGTGGCAGGGGAGATTGCTCAGTAGGCCAAGGAGATTGTCCCCAAGCACGGTCAGATTCCCATTCGGAGACTGACATGGTGAAAGGAGAGAACTGATTCCCATCACCACACAAGATGAAAAAGTGTGCATACAGTTTTAATTTTTAAGACAGGAACCCACTGTGTAGAGCAGGCTGGACTTAAGCTCATAGAACTCTGCCTGCCTCTGTCACCAAGTGCTGGGGTAAAGGTTTGTGCCAGCCACCGCAGCTGGCTATAAAAGTTTCTTTTACTGTGATTTCTTTCTGTAGATTGTTCCATTTTCCTAAGCTTATGTATTTCTTCGTTTTAGACCCCTGGAAATTCTCTTCCTCATCCTTGGGAAAGAGCCTCCGGCTGAATGGCAGCCGCAGATGACTTGCAGTTTGAAGGTATGGTAGTTGGGTGCCCACGTTTGTCTTACGATCATGGCTTCTGCTGCCACAGCAGTGGATTTCATTATTGACACATACGTTAAAGGATTTTATTTCAAACATCGTGGTAAGAAGCTGTTGGCCACACCCATGTTTTTCTAGTTTGACCATCCCAGCTGCTCATTTTTCTCACCGAATTCTTCTGATTGGCAGCAGGCATCATGACCTGGGCATAGCGGTTGCCTTGTGTTTTCTAAGCACTCGCTGTATGGACGCTGTTGTAAATACTTTATGAGTGACAACTTATGTAATCCTTCTTATGTCGAGTTTATAAAGTAATCACTCTTCTTGGTTTTTTAGTAAGGAAACTGAGGCAAAGAAAAATCTCTGCCCGAGAGTCATACAGTTAATAAACCAGACAGCCAGGACTTGAACCCAGGCAGGGTGACATCACAGACTCTCCACTGTCTGAGGAAGACTTGATGTTTGGCAAACACTGTCACAACCATAATTCTCTATCTTGTATTTGACACCCGTAAGAGCATTTGCTGCTCTTTCAGAGGCCCTGAGTTGGGTTCCCAGCACTCATCCACATCAAGTGGCTCCCAACTGCCTATAAATCCAACTCTGGGGGATCTGATGCCCCCTTTTATCCTCTGGAGACACCTGCACACAGGTGACATAAACTCACCCAAACACACACAAACATAAATAAAAGTAAATCAAGTATCTGGCTGTTCTGGTTGTTTTTCACCCCCTCTTCATCCCATCAGGTCCAAGGTATACTGTTGTCTTTGTCATTGTGTCTAAATTACAGTCCTGCCTTCTCGGGCTTGCTTCCCATCTCACCGGGAGCGGAAGCTTGAAAAACCGGACTCCACTCACTGCCTCTGATCTTTTCATTATCCGTTCTTAGCCCATGTCCTTCTCCACTCTTCCCCTGCCACACTGAGTTTGTGACCTAATAGAGTCCCGGCTAAGGGCTGTCATGCTGTTTTCTGTTGGAAGTCATCTTCCAGAGAGTTCGCTCTGCTCCTCCTTGCTTTCTTCAGCTCTCGCTTCACTGAAGAGCCCTTTGTTGGCCATGCTATCTAGAAGTATAGTGCAAGGAAGTGCAGGTATTGTGAACGGCATTTGTAAAGCCTCTGGGGACGGAGGAAGGTTGTTTAAGTTTTTTCTCTTTTTAAAGGGCTAAAAGTTGGCCTGTGTTCCAGATCATAGACTGGGCAGTGGAGGTTGTTAGCCTGAGGTGACTTGGAGAGGAGGTCAGCAATGCTGAAGATGAAGCTATAAAAATGGATGTTAAGGACTCTGGCTTCAGGAAAGAGCGTGTGGTACTGAGGGTGGCATGGAAGGCTGCTCTGAAGAAGCACCTAGATGTTAACGTGGAGTTCAGGAGCCTTCTGGCAGGAGTCACTGTACTAGGAAAAGATGGATGCAAAGGGGCTTCGTATAGGCCAGAATGTTGAGGCAGAAAGCATTATCATCCTAGCCTTGCTCAAGGGGCTGAGGTTGACGAAAGTACCTAGCTCAGAGGAGCATCTGTGGGTCATTGTGGCAGAAATACACAGCTCACACTCCAGATGGCACCATCTGCTGTCCTTCCAGTGGGCACACACTTCCTGTCTGCACCTACTTTATAGACCAGGCTGGTCTGGAACTCACAGAGATCTGCCTGCCTCTGCCTCCCAAGTGCTGGAATTAAAGGCGTGCATCACCACTGCCTGCCTAGTAGTAGCCTGCCTCTTAAACGTGCTGTTTTGATTTTCTGCATGAAGCATTCACAGAGCAGTGGGCACTAAGAGCTAGCTGAGCTAAGAGTTTCATCCCCCTGCTGGGACCCATGAGTTACAGAGTGCATTGTGCTGATGACCAATGGTGCTTCTCGGGTAAGCTAGGTGTGGTAGCACCTGCCTGTAATCTCAGCACTCAGGAGGCAGAGGCAGGAGGATCTCAGGTTTGAGACCAGCCTGGGCTATGTAGTGAGATCTTGTCTCAAAGGAAAATAAAGAAATTTTAGTACTGTCCTGAATTTCATTCAGTACAGCTAATCAAAGTGTTGGGTTGTTCAGAGAAGTCTCCATCACTGCTGGTGGAAGTTAATGAGGAAGGTTCTTCTGGACAAAATTTAGCAGTATAGTTCAAGAGCCTTAAAAAGCTTGCCTAGGGCTGGCAAGATGGCTCAGATGCCATGCAAGTATGAGAGCCCCGTGAAGAAAGTGGGCAGGTGTGGCGGCTGCCTAGAATCCCAGCACTAGTGAGGCAGAGACAGGATTCCCTCAGGCAAACCAGCTAGCTGGACTATCCCGATGTGGTGGTTTGAGTAGGTATGGCCCCTATGGACTCATGTGTTTAAATGCTTGACCTATAAGGAGTGGTGCTATTAGGAGATGTGGCCTTGTTGGAGGAAGTGTGTCACTGTGGGGGTGGGCTTTGAGGTCTTGTATATGCTCAAGCCACACCCAGTGTTGCAGACAGTTCATTTCCTGTTGCATGCGGAGCAAGATGTAGAACTCTCAGCTCCTTCTCCAGCACCATGTCTGCCTGCATGCTGCCATGTTTCCAGCTATGATGATAACGGACTGAACCTGTGAAACTGTAAGCTAGCCTCAGTTAAATGTTTTTCTTTATAAAAGTTGCTGTGGTCATGGTGTCTCTTCACAGCAATAGAGACCCTAAGATACCCAAATTGACAAACTCTGGGTTTAGTAAGAGTGCCTGCCTTGCCAGACAGTGGTGGCGCACGCCTTTAATCCCAGCACTTGGGAGGCAGAGACAGGTGGATCTCTGTGAGTTCGAGGCCAGCCTGGTCTGTAGAGAGAGTTCTAAGACTGGCTCCAAAATACACAGAGAAACCCTATCTCAGAAAAAAAAAAAAGAGTGTCTGCCTTGATAAATAAAGTAGAGAAAGATGGAAGAAGATGCCTGATGTCAACTTTAGGCCACCAAACATATACATACATACATACATACATACATGCACAGATGATTACACACCACACACACACACAAATACACAAAGATGATTTAGTGGTTGTACTGATTAGTGGTCATCTTAGGACTGTACCCGCCCGGATGATCCTCAGTGGTCTGGGGTGCAGGCTTCAAACCTGTAGCTGTTTAGCGACAGAGTGGTTCAATTCCACCTTTCGGGCGGGAGTATCTATCCCATTTTGCTCTTTGCATCATATTCATATTCTTATGCCGGGTGGTGGTGGTGGCGCACACCTTTAATCCCAGCACTCGGGAGGCAGAGGCAGGCGGATCTCTGTGAGTTCGAGACCAGTCTGGTCTACAGAGCTAGTTCCAGGACAGGCACCAAAGCCACAGAGAAACCCTGTCTCAAAAAACCAAAAAAAAAAAAGACTGTAGCCACCAAATTCTCATATTCTCTTTGTTTTCAGGTTATTTTTTAGGTTAGCATGGAAAGTAATGGATTTCACCATGGCATCTTCATATGTATAAGTCATAGTATTTTTTTCCCATAGTCTCCCCCCAAAACTTTGTCTACACTGTCATTTCTTGTATATTTTAAAAACTATTATAAGACAAAAAGTCATTGTTAGCCAGGTGGTAGCACAGGCCTTTAATCCCAGCACTCAGGAGGCAGAGGCAGGTGGATCTCTGAGTTTGAGGCCAGCCTGGTCTACAGAGTGAGCTCCAGGACAGCCAGGGCTACACAGAGAAACCCTGTCTTGAGAAAACAAAAACAAAAAGTCATTGTTTCTATATAATCACCTGTAGACAAAACATGTAATAGAGTTGTTTGTTAGACATTAGCACACCAAAGAGCAGGACCTGGGACCCTGTTGGCTGAGATAAGTGTTTGCTGTGTGAGAGAATGACTATCACTGGCAAGAGTCTTGCTGTGCAAAGAAAGGAAACTAACCAGGATCTCCTAGTGCTTGCCTTTGTGTGATAGACCAGAGTGATTTAATTTTGTTTTGTTTTTCAAGACAGGGTTTCTCTGTGTAGAAGTCCTGGCTGTCCTGGAACTCACTATGTAGCTCTGACTGGTCTTGAACTCACAGAGATCTGACTGCCTCTGCCCCCCCCCAAGTACTGGGATTAAAGGTGTGCACCCCTACCCAGCTATAAGCTGAGTGATTTTTATTCTATTTTTCGTTGTTGGTCCTCATGGTTTCTATGGTGATTATATAGGACTTACTTGAATCAGAGATGTTCAGATGGATCAGGTACCCTACTCAAGACTTTAGATAGTACTCCCCATGCCCCTTCTTCACTGTGTTGTATGCTCAGGTGGATCTTGAATGAAACCCTCCAGTTTCAGCCTCCCTAGTGCTGAGCTTGTTTTCAAAGCCTCTTCTGCTTGTCGTAGATAAGGTTCATAGCAGAAGTGAGATCATAAAGAAGCCTGAGGCCTGGAAGCTGGGTCCTTAGGCAGGCTGGTCGTGCGTTCTACCACTGAGCTTCACCCCCAGCACCGGAGCTGGGCTTGGGGGGTGGAAAGCACCTGGCTGCGAGTTTGAAATGGTCTCCAGGCCTTTGTGCTTTGCTTGGTTTCAGAATTTGGCGATGGAGCCACTTTGCTAGCAGCAAATCCAGATGCTACCACAGTAAACATTGAAGACCCTGATGAAACTTCCAAACTCCAACCCAGACCCCGAGGAAGCTCCGGAAGAGAAGAGGACGATGAACTGCTGGGAAACAATGACTCCGATGAGACTGAGGTTTGAACTTACCGTTCAGCTCTGTTCCTTTCACCTTTCTCAGAGCTTTGAGTCCATGCGTTTATTCATTACTTTTTGTGTGCCTGGTACAGCGCCAGGCAGTGGTGACCCAAAGGTGTATGACCTGTGACATCACTTTGTGGGGGAAACAGACAGTAAACAGGCCATCGCCTGTGGGAAGCACTTGTGTGTGGGGTGTGGGTCACGGGTGCAGAGGGGAGTTAACCATGTTTCATTCCCCTCTGACAGTTACTTGCCGGCCAGAAGAAAAGCTCTCCCTTCTGGACTTTTGAATACTATCAGACATTCTTTGATGTGGACACTTACCAGGTTCGTGAACCGGCGTCACTCTTTATTTTCCATAGTGGGGACTTGTTTCTTGAGATAGAGCAGCCATCACGCGAGAGCCGCTGTCCTGGAAGTGGTCTTCCTAAACACAAAGGCTCACTGCATGTAAAAATGCTGGGAGAAAAGCTGAAATAACTAACTTAGTTGCATAGATTAAATCCTAAGGAAAATCAGCCTTCAACAGAATTGCTGCTGTGTTACCTTGTAGGTCTTTGACAGAATAAAAGGGTCTCTGCTGCCGGTTCCTGGGAAGAACTTTGTGAGGTTGTACGTCCGCAGCAACCCAGATCTCTACGGTATGTACGATGCCCTCGCTTCTCTCCCACATCCCGTTAAGTTCCAGTAAATGCCCGGGGTGGGGGGGTGGGGTGTGTGTGTGCCTGGAAGGTTAGAGAATTGCACTGCTAGTAGGGTGTTCAATGTTTCATTTGACTCAGTGAGGTTTAGTAACAATGTTTGCAAAGAATTTGGGGGAAAAGGAATTTCATCTTACCCCAGTGCTGCAGCTGCGTTAGTTGACCCTTTAAGTCTTCAGGTGACTTTAGTGTAGGCTTGAGGCAGGTGGGCCTTCCTGAGTTCTGTTGATTCTCCCCCGTGGAGGGTTTGGTGGGGTAGGGTGAGTGTGCAATAGGTTTTTGTGGTTGTTTACTCCATCATCTCAGGCATTTGAATATTTGGTCCCCAGTTTGTGGCACTGTTTGGGTGGGATTAGGAGGTGTGGCCTTGCTGGAGGAAGTGCATCACTGGGGCAGGCCTTATGATTTCAAAAGCCACATGCCATCTCCAGTTCACTCTTTCTGCTTACTGCTTGTGGTTCAGCTTGCAAACTCTGCTGTTCTGCTTGCCCGCTGTGATGGCGATGGACCATAAGCCTGCATGAACCTTCTATGAGTTGTCTTGGTCGTGGTGTTTTAGCACAACAGTAGAAAAGTAACCAGTCCAGGTCTGTCTTTGTTACTCATGTGCTGAGTTCCTTCTCACCTACCAGGGTGTGTGTATGGGGAGGGTGAGGGGCACAGACAGTGGCTCTCCATTGAGAGTCTAAAGCAGGGATGAGCTAAGGAATGGGTGTAACCCTTGACTCCCTTGCCCTCTGAGGAAAACGCAGAGGCTCACCCAGGGCTCCTGAAGAAAGGACTGCACACCATGGCCTTTTGTCTTTGAGGGGAGATGAGGCAAGAAGGCAGTGCTGTTCTTTCCTTGGACTCCTATGCCGGGCTGCCCGTTCTGAGGGCTGCTCTTCTCCTGCAGTTAAATGTTTTCTGGAAATGTCCTCACGGCTGCCCACAGGTGTGTTCCCTACGTGAGTAAATCCAAAGTAACAATCCAAAACAGGCTGGCAAGATGGCTCATGGGTAAAAGTACTTGCTGTGCAAGGCTGGTGTCCTTATTTTGATATTGAAAACCCAGTGGTGGAAGGAAAGAACCAACTCACAAACGTTGTCCTTTGCCCTCGTGTGTGTCCTCACGTGGGACACTCCGGCATGTGTGTGAAGACCCCGTTGACGTTGGGAATCTTTCTCGGTTGCTTTCACTCTTTTCTTTGAGGCAAGCAGGGTCTCTGTAGTCTTAGAGTGAGATCTGTAAGCATCAGCACAGATAGATCTCAGAATAATGACAAAAGAAGAAGCTGATATAGGGTAGGAATGCTGTTGTTGATATCACTAACAGCACACACTTCCGTGAGCACAATATGTGAGACCAGAGGTCAGCATTGGATGTCTTCCTCAATTTCTCTTCCCTTAATTATTTGAGGCAAGGTTACTGAGGCTGGCGCTTGCTGACCTGACTAGATTGGCTGGTCCCAGTCCCAGTCACCCTCCTGCTCCTGTCTCCCCAGCACTGGCTGGTCACAGTCCCAGCCCCCCTCCTACCTCTGTCTCCCCAGCACTGCTGGTCCCCGTCCCAGTCACCCTCCTGCTCCTGTCTCCCCAGTACTGGCTGGTCACAGTCCCAGTACCCCTCCTGCCCCATCTCCCCAGCAATGGGATTACAAGTGCACATAGTTGTGTGTAGCCTTTCACAAGAGGGTAGGAAATGAAATTCAGACCCTTATACTTTCATGTCAGATACGTTACCGAGCCATCTCCCCAGCCCTATTAAAAAGATACTTTTAAAGCAGTATATGTACACCAGTTTGTTTTATTATTCTTTGCTCTTTTCTCTGTTACAAATATTTCACAATATTTTATTAATTCATATACTGTATATTAAAACATATTGATGTTGTCTGAGGTTTTCTGTCCTGCCTGGTTTCTGTCCTCCCACCAGGTCCCAAAGAAATCACACAGAGAGTCTGCATTAGTTATAAACTGATTGGCCCATTAGCTCAGGCTTCTTATTAACTCTTATAAGTGATATTAACCCATTATTCTTATCTATGTTAGCCACATGGCTCAGTACCTTTTTCAGCAGGGCAGGTCACATCTTCCTTCTTTGGTGTCTGGACAGGACTGCAGAGGGAGCTTCCTGCTTCCCAGAATTCTCCTGTTCTCATTGGCCTGCCTCTACTTCCTGTCTGGTTGTCCTGCCTATACTTCCTGCCTGGCTACTGGCCAATCAGCGTTTATTTAAAACATAAATGACAGAATACAGTATTGTCCCACACCATATTGACTATAATAAAATTAATATGTAATAATTTAAAATGTGCACTTAATTATAAATGTAACCCAAATTAAGGTTTCATCCCACGTCCACCATGTAAGAGTTGGGATTTGGGAGGGAGGAGGAGAGAGAAGGCAGAATGAAGCCACTTGGCAGAAGCTGGGGTGAGTGTACATTGCATGACACTGGAGCAGGTAGCTGGAGAGGGTACTGAGCCTTGATCATCATGGGTCTTTTCTATCAGCCTGAGGGATTTAGATTTTGTTCATAAGCAGTTGGAGATTCATTAAAAGCCTGCAGTTAGTAGAGAAGATGTATAAAAATACCTCAGAAGACAGCTTAGAGCCAGGGCAGATTTCTTGCTTCTGTCTAAGGGCGAGTGTGTGCATCTGAGTTAAACTGGCAGAGTGGTATGCAGGTATCAATGACCTTTTAGGCCTGAAGTGTCTGTGTTATTAGCTTAGGGCTCGGGACAGCCAAAGAATGGCAGGCAAGGCTCCATGGGCACAATGGGCTCCTGGTCCACAGGATCTGCATCTGTGACTCAACCAGCTGAAGCTCAGAAGTAAGTTTTGAAAGTACTGCATCTGTGTTGGACATACACAGATTCTTTGTCATTATCCCCCAAGTGGTGCAGTATGGTCACCTTATACAGCACTGGCACTGTGTTAGGTATTACAGGTAATCGGAAGGTGATGGAAGTGTATGGGAGGCTGTGCGGAGATGATACGCAAACGATGTATCCAGTTCTACAAAAGGACTTGAGCAGGCAAGATTTAAGTGTCCTTGAGCATCCAGAAGCTAATCCCCTACTTACACAGAGGGGCGGCTGCATAAGTGCCTCCCATACCGGGTTTCCTCTTGCGGCAAGATAAGTCCCTCTGTCTAGCAGGACTCCTCCAGCCTCTGTGATCTGGCCTTGTCTGTCTCCAGCTTCTGGTTGTTCCTTGACCTTGAACAGTCTTTTCTTGACTTTGGTCTTTGTTCGTGCTGGTCGCTCTTCCTGATATCACTCTTTTCTACCTCTTCCCTGAACTCTTGCTCTTTTTTAAGTCCAACTTGGACATGCTTGTCTCGAGGTTTGCCACCCTTCTGATGTGTCCCTGGCAGACACTCAAGGTTAGGTGTTGTACTGTATCTCTCTGTGGTATCTGATGTACTGCAGGCAGGAACTACACCCTGACTGCACATTGCTGTGTGCTGAGTGCCCAGCTCAGGGCCTAGCAGTAGTGTGAATTGAGTAAATACTGGCAGCGAGCTGTGTTCTATGCTTGCAAGTTATATGACTCTATAATATTTGGTCACTTGTGTTCTTATGTTTGAATGGCCTAGCAAAACTTTTATTATTATTATTATTACTTTATTGTATGTATATGAGTGTTTTGTCTGTATGTGTTGTACACCACATGCCTGCCCCTGATGCCTGTGGAGACCAGAGCATCAAATCCCCTGGAACCAAAATTACAGACACTTGTGAGTGCTGGGAATCAAACCCGGGGCCTCTGGAAGCGTAGCCAATGTTCTTAACCACTGAGCCATCTCTCCAGCCCTAGCCAAGCTTTTTGGTAGTGGAGATTTTGTAATTTTGCTTAGATTGTTGTGTCTCTGTGGTATAGGAAGTTAAACTAATAGTGTGAGATTTACCTGGACCCTGGCACAGCACCTGCACTCTTCGTGGGGAAGCAAGTGACTTGTGGAAATCGGGTGATGGTGGCGCCTTGGGGTCACTGATTACCCAGGTTCCCTTTCTTTCCTACCTTCGGGAGTCAATACTTGCCTTTGAAAAGCCCTCATCCATCTGCATTATTCTCCCCAAATGCAGTAATTGTATTAATTTTATGATATTTCAAAGTGTCTGAAATTAGCTCTGAAGATACTGCCAAATATTAGTGAAAATGAAAATTTTGAACCTCTCCATTTAAAAAATTGCCATTTGCTCTGCTTGGTAAATCAATTTTTGTATGTGTGTGGTGTTGTGTTATATGTGTGGTACGTGTGTGTTGTGTGTGCATACATGTAGGCATGTGCACATGTGTATACATATGTGTTTGTGTGGAAACCTGGGGTGACACTGGGTGTTTCCTGGAACACTCTCTACCTTTGCTTTTGAGGCAGGCCTCTCACTGAATCTGAAGCTCGTCTATTTGGCTAGTCTGCCTATTCAGGGGGCCTCAGAGATCACCCCGTTTCTGTTTCCTGCCCCTTCTCCCACCAGAACCTGGGGCTGCAGCAAATGGTGTTGTGTGTGGTTTTCACATGAGTGCTGGGAAGCCCGACAAAGATTGTCAATCTTGTCTGGCAGGTTTCTTACTGACTGAGCTGATTCCAAGACCCTTGGTACTTTAAAGAAAAAAACTTTTTTTTTTTTTAAACACAGGGTTTCTCTGTATAGCCTAACTGTCCTGAAATCCCCTCTGTAGACCACACTGGCCTCGAACTCACAGAGATCTGCTTGCCTCTGCCTCTTGACTGCTGGATTAAAGGTGCGCACCACCACTGCCCAATTTAAAAAAGAAATTAAGGTTTATCTGTTTTATTTTCTTACCTGTATGAGTATTTTGCCTTTCCAGGTAGAAGGGTAAGAGGATGGTGTTAAGAAATCAAGCATGCGGGGCTGGAGAGATGGCTCAGAGGTTAAGAGCACTGCTTGCTCTTCCAAAGGTCCTGAGTTCAATTCCCAGCAACCACATGGTGGCTCACAACCATCTGTAATGGGGTCTGGTGCCCTCTTCTGGCCTGCAGGCATACACACAGACAGAATATTGTATACATAAGAAATAAATAAATATTAAAAAAAAATCAAGCATGCTAGGCAGTGGTGGCGCACACCTTTAATCCCAGCACTTGGAGGCAGAGGCAGGGGGATATCTGTGAGTTTCCAAACTGGTCTACAAAATGAGTTCCAGGACACCCAGGTCTACACAAAGAAACCCTGTCTTGAAAAACCAAAACCAAACAGAAGCCGGGCGGTGGTGGCACACGCCTTTAATTCCAGCACTCGGGAGGCAGAGGCAGGCAGATCTCTGTGAGTTTGAGACCAGCCTGGTTTACAAGAGCTAGTTCCAGGACAGGCTCCAAAGCTACAGAGAAACCCTGTCTCAAAAAACCAAAAAAAAAAAAAAAAAAAAAAAACCCAAAAGACAAAAAACCAAACAGAGCAAATAAAGAAATAAAGCACACGATGAAAGGATTTTCTGTGTTTCTGAGGAGCTGTGTTAGAATCTCCAGGGTAGATGAAGGTGAAAATGGAAAGGGGCACAGCCAGATGCATGTCTTGTCATCTGTGTGGAATATGCACACACATGTACATGCATGCACACACATATGCACACCACTGCTTATATGTATTGTTGACTGTTTCTGGCAGGATTCTCCAGGAACTGCGTGGAGCTCTTGGGATATACGTACAGTGCTGGAATGAGAGGGAAGAAAGCTTCTTGCTTTTTTCCCTTGTATTCTCTTTTGAACCTGGAACTATTATTTTATTTTTGTGCAGTAGGGTCTTGTGGGCTGTCTGTCTGACTTGGAACTCACTGTGTAGACCAGGTTGTCCTCAAACTTGCAGCGATCCTCCTGCCTTTGCCTCCTGGGTGCTGGGATTACAGGCGTGTGTTGACTATGCCTGGCTAATGAATTACCTTTTCATTAGAAAGGGAAAGGAGGAGCCAGGTGGTGGTGGCTGCAGCGGTGGCGCACACCTTTAATCCCAGCACTCTGGAGACAGAGGCAGGCGGATTTCTGTGAGTTTGAGGCCAGCCTGGTCTACAGAGTGAGTTTCAGGACAGCCAGGACTACACAGAGAAACCCTGTCTCGAAAAAAAAAAAACTAACCCCCCCAAAAAAGAAAGAAAGAAAGAAAGAAAGAAAGAAAGAAAGAAAGAAAGAAAGAAAGAAAGAAAGGGCTGGAGAGATGGCTCAGAGGTTGAGAGCACTGACTGCTCCTCCAGAGGACCCAGGTTCAATTCCCAGCAACCACATGGTGGCTCACAGCCATCTATAATGAGATCTGGTGCTCTCTTCTGGCATTCAAGTATACATGGAAGGAATGTTGTATACATAATAAATAAATAAATCTTAAAAAAAAAAAGAAAGAAAGGGAAAGGAGGACAGCTCCAAACACATGGTCATATGGATGGCCCTGGTTAAACTTCTTTTTTTTAAGATAATTTTTTTAACCTATTTATTTATTTATTTTTTTATTATGTTTACAGTGTTCTGTCTGCATGTATGCCTACAGGCAAGAAGAGGGAACCAGATCTTATTACAGATGGTTGTGAGCCACCATGTGGTTGCTGGGAATTGAACTCAGGACCTCTGGGAGAGCAGTCAGTGCTCTTAACCACTGAGCCATCTCTCCAGCCCAGCCCTGGTTAAACTTCTAAACTTGTTTTAAAACAAAACAAAAAGGCACAAATGTGAGAAAAATATGTAGGGAACGGGTGGCGGGCGGGGAGCTACTGTCGTAAGGAGACGGGGAAAGGTGGGGTGTGAGAACGATTACTGTACATTATACATGTGTAAAACTTAAAAAATAGATGTTTGTCCAAAAAAAAAGGAAAAATGACAGCATTTAACTGTGTCTCTCAATCAATCTCTATCTCTCTGTCTCAGACACACACAAACACATGCATATGTTCACACACATCTCTCTGTCTCTGTATGTCTCACATACACAAACACATGCATATGTGCACACACATCTCTCTGTCTCTGTATGTCTCAGACATACACAAACACATGCATATGTGCACACACATCTCTCTGTCTCTGTATGTCTCAGACATACACAAACACATGCATATGTGCACACACATCTCTCTGTCTCTGTATGTCTCAGACATACACAAACACGTGCATATGTGCACACAATGATGGTGGTTAAGTAGGGAATAGACTTTTTTCCCCTGACGATTTGTATATTTATTTTCTTATGTATGTATGAGTGTTTTGCCTTCACGTGCACCACATGTTAACCTGGTTCCTGTAGAGGTCAGAAGAGGGCATCAGAGTCCCCAGAATCTGGAGTTATGGGCAGTTGTAAGCCAATGTGTAATTGGGAATTGAATCTGAGTCCTCTGGAAGAGCAGTTGGTGCTCTTAACCACTGAGCCACATCTCCAGCCCCCAAGTTGACTTTTGCCTGAAGTCTTCTCGCACTTCTCTTAATTTATAATGCAGAAGGACCTAGCTGATTCAGCCATGTGCCTCTGATCTTAATTTGAGTGCTTGGGTGCAAGAAGTAATCTTTGCTTCTTGTGTTCTGAAGGCTTAACAAGAACTTGCACATGTCTGATGATCCTTTCCTAAGGGAAACATACATCAGCATCTTCATTCACCTAGCTGGGGACTGTGTTTTAGCCATGGATTCTGATTACTCTTGCTTTTAAGGCATCTAATTTCTGAGTTGTGTTTTGACCTTTTGATTGTGAACATTCCCGTTAAGTGAGTGTTAATTACATCCAAAATTCTTCTTCTCTTGCTTATCTGATGGAGAAGAGGCCGGTGAGAAATGATTCTGAAAGAGTCTAACAATGAGTGCCTCATCTCTTCTCTCTATGTCTTCTTGTTGCTTTCTCTGCAGGCCCTTTTTGGATATGTGCCACCTTGGTCTTTGCCATAGCAATTAGTGGAAACCTTTCCAACTTCTTAATCCACCTGGGAGAGAAGACATACCATTATGTGCCCGAATTCCAGAAAGGTAGGTATATTGTGTGAGCCATTTAGGGTGTGGACTGTCTCTGTGAGCTTTTACCCTCTGAGCACAGTGTCCAGTCTCTAGGTGCCTCACCTCTGCTCTCAAATACAGCTCCTACCTCTGAGTTCTCCACATCGCATCTGTATAACCCACAGTCCTCCTCCCCACCATGGTAAAATTCTATTGCATATAACCCTTCCATTCTACATGTATATTATTCAATGGCACATATATATTCACAGTGCTGTAAATCTATATGATTTTTAGGGAAGCTGTCAGACTGAATAGTGCATGATTTGAGTTTATTCTAAAAATATACAAAATGACTAAAGCAGTGTGCATGAAGGTTGACTGCAGCAGTGTTTGCATTATCTGGGGCCTAGAAACAGCAGAGCCATTGTTTTTTATGTTCTGAAGGCTCACCTAGCTAAGATGCCTGTAACCACTAATTATAAGGCATCTAGAGCATTGTGGGAAACCAGTCACTATGCCAAGTGGGTGCCTGTTATGTTGGCAGTTTTGCTAACGACAAGTCTGCAGTGGTCAAGACTTGGAGAGGACCACACAGCATGACACCCCAGCGTGGGCTCTTGCTTTAAAATGTTCTTCTTTCTTTCTCTTCTTCTTCTTTGATTTATGTGTGTGTGTGTGTATGTGTGAACATGTGCCCATATATGAGTGTGAGCATGCATGCCACATTACACACGAGGTCAGAGGTCATCCTAGGTGTTGGTCCTCACTACCTTGTTTAAGGTGTTGGCTGCTGCATGCTCCAGACTAGCTGGTTATACAGTTCCAGGGTTCCCCTGTCTCCGTCTCCCGTCTCATTGTAGGTGCACTAGGGTCACAGATTCACAGCATTGCATCCAGCTTTAATGGCATCTAGGGAATCCTAACTCAGTATTCACCTTTGCCATCATTGTTTGCCCACTGAACTGATGCCTGTCACTAAACTGCTTATCTTAAAAGCAATAACAACCACTATTTGGCAGTGAAAAGAAAACAGACTACAGGGACTTGCAGGTGACATCCAGCCCAAAGTGCGGAAGGTTGGCCTTATTAGATTTTATCAAGGCCTGGTGTCCTTCCCTCCCCACGCCCTGCTAGGAGACTGTGTGCAGCCTGGATAAGAGCACACTCCCGAACTGGACACCGGCCACAGGTCCCAGCCCTGCCATTCACTCACTTCTGCCTCTGAGGCAATGTTCTGAGTCTCAGATTCCTCATTGGCCAAACGGAAATGATAATACTCACATTATAGGGCTGGTGTAAGAATAAAGAGTCGAGTCAGGTGTGGTTGCTCACTCCTGTAATCCCTGTAGATGTCAGAGGATCAAGAGTCCAGACAGTGAGTTCTAGGACAACATGAGCTACACAGTGAGGCCTTGTTTCAGTAGAAAAAGTTTTGGATGTGTAAGGAGGTTAGAATAGTGGTATGTGTAAATGAATTCAATAAATATCATTATTGTCATGTCTGTGTGCGTGTCTATGTATAAAGGCATGTATGTATGTGAGAGCATTCATGTGTTCTTCTCTTTCTCCCCTATACTCTGTGTAAATTGTGTGTGTGTGTGTGTGAGAAAGAGAGAGAGATAGAGAGTCAGAGTCCATGTATCCTTCTTTTTCTTCCATTTTGCCTTGTGTGTTTGTTTGTTTTGAGACAGGTTTTTCTCTGTGTATTCCTGGCTGTCCTGAAACTTCCTCTCTAAATCAGGCTGGCCTAGAACCCAGAGATCCATTTGCCTCTGCCTCCCAAGTGCTGGGATTAAAGGTGTGTGCCACCACTGCCTTGGCTCCCTTTTTACCTTCTATATCCCTCTTTCTTCCCTTCTGTCCCTTGAAGCATAGAATCAGACATAGATTCAGTCCCGTTTACTAAAAGTCTTCATTTGACTTAAACTTGGGTCATGTTCCCCGAGGGGCATGGGCCTTGCCTTCAGGTAGCTCAGTGGCTGGCAGAGCAAGACAGCGGCTATGTTGCTGTAAGTCGTTTAACTTCCACACTGCTGGTTCATGTAGAGCTACCAACTGAGAAGAAGGAGTGGCCTGCCCTGCCTGGGGAGGGAGCTGGAACAGAGGAGGGTCCTTAGCGGGGTGCCCGGTGTCAGGAAGTGCTGGCTTACAGAGCAGAAAGGTGATCATTGCTCTTTCCATGACCATTTCCCAGCTCATGTGAAGAGTGTGTGTTATAAGCCTGTGGGTGGCTCAGTTGGGGAAGGCGCATGCCTGAGTCCAGAAACCACAGCGGAAGGAGAGAACTGACTCCTGAAAAGGTGTCTGGTGGACACACCCCCACACACATGCACACCCCCATGCACAGACGCTCACATACACACATATACATTAATAGTAATTAAAACTCTTTTTAAAGTATGAGTCATATCTGAGGTTAGATCCTGCTCTGACCAACTCATTAATTGTGTCACTTTGATCAAAACGCTTGACATCTCTGGTTCTGTTTTCTTCTCTAAAGGGAAAGTAATTCAATAAGAGATACTATGTCTATACACTAGCTAATAACAGAAAGTAGTAGTTCTGGTTTTTTAAACACTGAAATTTTTTAAAAATTTAACTTTATTTTATTATTGGTGTGAAGGTGTCACATCCTCTGGAACTGGAGTTACAGACAGTTGTGAGCTGCCATGTGGGTGCTGGGAATTGAACCTGGGTCCTCTGGAAGAGCAGTCAGTGCTCTTAACCACTGAGCCATCTCTCCAGCACTGGTAGTTCTGATTTTTAACATAGTTTGCTATATAGTTCAGGCCATAAAGTTGTCATTGTGTTACCTTAGCTTTAGTCCCAAGCGTTAAGATTACAGTCATGTGCTTGTATCATTAATAATAACTTAGATTATAATCCTTCGTGTGTGGTGTGATGCTGGGAATTAAACCCAGGGTCTTGAAATATTTGCCACCCAGCTTCATTCCCAGTCCTTGTTCTTTTGAGACAAGACTTCACTTGACTTCTAGTTCACTGTGTATCTGAGGGTGGTCTTGAACTCTTGATCTTCCTGCCTCTACCACCAAAGTGCTGGGATTACAAGCTCTGACACTATGCCTGGCTCAAAACCTAATTCTTGTATTTATTTATTTATATAGATTTACTTTTTGAGATAGGGTCTCTCTTTATAGCTCTGACTGTCCTGGAACTCACATGACTGGTCTTGAACTCACAGAAATCCACCTGCCTCTGCCTCCTGAGTGCTGGGATTAAAGGCATTCAACACAATGGCCAGCCTCGTTTATTTATTTTTAAAATTTAGTTATATAAACAGGTGTTTTGCCTGCATGTATGTCTGTGTACCACTTGCTTGCCTGTTGCCCTAGGAGGTCAGAAGAGGGCATCAAATCCCCTGGGATTGAAGTTATAAATGGTTGTGAGCCATCGTGTGGGTGTTGGGAATCAAACCTGCGTCCTATGAAAGAGCAGCCAGTGTTATTAATTGCTGAGCCATCTCCAGCCCCCACATCTAACTCTTAATTGAATCTGTATTGTAGGTCAGTCACTGCTCAGAATAGTTCTCACCTGTGTTGGCTTGTTTGATTTTCCTAATGGCCTCATAAGGTAATCTTATTCCTGTTTTGCAGATAGGAAACTGGAACAGGAGTGTCTGGTAACTCTCCACCTGGAGTTGCTTTGCCTCGGGTTTGAACCCGTGGCTTGGAATCTGCTTTGCCTCAGACACTGAGTGCGGGGTCTGATGTCCAACCACTGCTTAATAAACAGTAGCTACAGCCAGGGTAGAATTTCCTTCTGCTTTCCTTTCCCACCCAAAGAAAAGGGATTCTGTCAGCAAAACTGTGCGTGGCTCAATCAGGGCATTCCAACATGGGAAAAAAAAAACTGCCGTGGAGGGGCTGGAGAGAGGACTCAGAGGTGAAGAGCAATGACTGCTCTTCCAGAGGTCCTGAGCTCAATTCCCAGCAACTGCATGGTGGCTCACAGCCATCTGTAATGAGATCTGGCGCCCTCTTCTGGCTTGGAGGCAAACTTAGAGGAAGAATGTTGTGTACATAATAAATGAATACATTTAAAAAAAAAAAAACTGCCATGGAGCCCTCAAAGACTCTGGACAATGGCATGCTTTAATCAGAGTCTGACCGAAATTGCTAGGACAAGCCTGTTTTTGCAGGAGGCGCTAATTGAATTGTTTGCTGATTTGCACATTGGCAGGGCAGGTGCCTTGGTTTAGCATGTTCTCGGATTGTCACTCTAGTCCTGGGAGTTGGCGCTCTTCAGGAGAGGAGAGGAGACCAGGAGACCGTCCAGTGACGGTTCCCAGGAGCTGCTAACAGGTGCGCCTGCTGCCGATGCAGTTATTTACACGGGAAGAAACTAGTGCAGAGGCACGCCTGAGCTGGAACTCCGTAATTTAGAGACAGATCACTAGATGGCATGCAGGGCAGGTTAATCTGTACCCAGGGCGTTTTAATACATTTGCTAAAGAAATCAGTGTCAGCTCTTGTTTTGCTAGGGAGGAAAATGTGTTCTTCCAGGGGAATCGTTGGATTTTATTTGATCTAAAAGCTCAGTGTACTTAGACACATTTAGAATGGATCTCCGAAGTATTTCAGTTACATAATTCGGTTGTTTCAGTGACTAAGTTTTTAGTCACTAAGTCCTATAAAACTATACAGGAGACACTGGTCACTACCACAAAGGTACATGCTAAGGATTCATTAGATCAAAAAACATTTCTAAAGCACCTACTGTGTGCCAGGTGCTGTGCCAGGTTCAGCATATGCAGAGCAGAAAAAGGGTGTGAAGCAGCCAAGTGGTGGTGGCACACACCTTTAATCCCAGCACCTGAGCTGTAGAGGCAGGCGGATCTCAGAGTTCAAGGCCAGCCTGTTCTACAGAGTGAGTTCTGGGACAGCCAGGACTATACAGAGAAACACTGTCTCAAAAGAAAGAAAAAACAAAGGCATGTGAAGCACCCTGGTAGTGTGCTTGCTAAAGGCTTCTTGGGGACGGAAGTGTTCTCTCATCTGCAGTGTCCATAGCGGCTACCATCATCTATGCCTATGCCTGGCTCGTGCCTCTGGCTCTCTGGGGCTTCCTCATGTGGAGAAACAGCAAAGTGATGAACATTGTCTCCTATTCATTTCTGGAGATCGTGTGTGTGTACGGCTACTCGCTCTTCATTTATATCCCCACAGCGGTGAGTACTATGCCAAGTAGACTAAAAGATGCTGCATCGGGTGGAAAATTCAACAGAGTATCCCACGGGGCCTTGTTACTTCCAGCCTGCTGCTTCCCTGTCCCTGGAGGTTCCTTTTGAATTTAAAGTACCGGATGGATGGGTGCCAGGGAGGCAAGGGCTTTGGCTGTGTCAGCAGCCCTGGGTTAGGACCATCCCTCTGCATGCTGGTAGCACGCTCTGCAAAGCCGCATGGCAGTGTGTGCCCAGCTGCAGACGGGCTCAGCGGCTTTGTGAGCGTATGTCCTGGGAAGGAACAGACACCCCCCAACTCAACCTCATGCTCTCTCCTTTTCCAGGTACTGTGGATCATTCCCCAGAGAGCTGTTCGTTGGGTCCTTGTCATGATTGCCTTGGGCATCTCGGGGTCTGTATTGGCAATGACGTTTTGGCCAGCTGTTCGTGAGGATAACCGGCGCGTTGCCCTGGCCACCATTGTGACAATCGTGTTGCTCCATGTGCTACTGTCTGTGGGCTGCTTGGTATGTTGTCACTGTACCCTCTTGGTGTGGTTTTAAACGTTGATCTATAGTGGATGTACAAGTGTAGGCATGTGCATACGGTACACGTGTGGAGGTCAGAGGTCAGCTAGATTCAGTTCTCTATTTCCATCACATGGGTTCTGGGGGTCAGGCTCATGCCAGCAGGCTTCCCCGTGAGCATCTTTACCTGATGAGCCATCATCCAGCTCTCTGGGTGTGCTTTGCAGAATCCTCAAGCTGTTAGGTGCAGCGGCTCTTTTCAAACTGACACTGGGACCTAAGCATCAAGATCATCCTAGAAGGAAGGTGGCAAAGGTGCAAGGACTTGGTTGTAACGTGTGGCTTTTCTGGTTTCTGTGATGTGGTTAAGATTCAGTGTCTGGCCAGAGAGGGATGAGTGTCCATATGTCTCTGTACAGGGCTGGGGAGCAGGACTGGGGGTGGGGCTCTGCCTGCTGGTACCTTTTTGGTTTCCTGTCCATGACTAGACAGATGTTGGACATCTGGCTGGTTAGAATGAAGGGGAAAAGTAGATTTCATGGGTAGGAAGCTTAAGATTGGAATCAAATATAGATACCTGGATTGTTGCTAAGGGGCACAGGGTTTGAACTGTTTGAGTCCCTGTGTCTAGGTATCCTTTCAGGAAAAGCATGTGCTCCTGAGTCATGCAGACCCAGCAGAAGGCCAGCTCTGTTGTGTGGTGTTTGTGTGTGAGCTTGGCCACGGCTCTGTGCTCCTCTGAATCCTACTGCTTCATCTGTGATCTGACTGGCATCTTCCCGCATCGATTGTCCCGAGAGTCAGACAAAACAATACACAGGAAGCATGTGACATAGAGCTTGTCCACTGACGACCTATAGATCTGTTGTTTGTTTATTTGGTTTTGGATCCTAAGGAGACAGGCCCAAGCTCTTGAGATACTGCGATGTCCCTCTGGACCCTTCTGTCCTCTCTACTGCCTTCTATTGACATCTTTTTCCTCCTTTGTGTTTTTAGCATTGTCAGGTGGGCTGAGGCGAGGAGGAAAGAAGGAAGGAGGGAGGGAGGGAGGAAAGAAGGAAAGAAAGACTGCTTTTTTTTTGAGAGGGGTTAAAGGCCTTTTTTTGTTTGTTTGTTTGTTTGGTTTGTTTGGTTTTTTTGAGACAGGGTTTCTCTGTGTAACAGTCCTGGCTGTCCTGGAACTCACTTTATAGACCAGGCTGGCCTCAAGCTCACAGAGATCCGCCTGTCTCTGCCTCCTAAGTGCTGGGATTAAAGGCGTGTGCCGCCGCCACCCAGCTGGAAAGGCCATTTTTAAGTCTGTGAGGGCTAGAAAGGAGCAGAGCACATTGAACGAGGAGGAGGGAGTGCCATTATCATTATTAAGAACACATTTCAGGGGCTGGAGATGACTCATTTGCTAAGAGCACTAGCAGCTCTTATAGAGGCCCCCATATGGAAGCTAATAGCCATCTGTAACCTCAGTTCCAGGGAATTTAATGTCCTCTTCTGACCTCCATGAGCGCCAGACACACATGTGGTACACATACATACATATATGCAGGCAAAACATTTTACACATGAAATCAATAAATATGAAAAAAGAGCCCATTTTGAGGGGGTGGGGATATGACCTAATGGGTAAACTTGCTTGTTCTGCAAGCCTGACGACCTGAATTTGCATTCTCAGCACCCATATAAGAAGCTAGGTATGTGGACATGGTCATACTGTCAGTCCCAACTCTTGGGAGGCAGAGGCAGGCAGATCTCTGTGAGTTCCAGATCAGCCAGAGCTACATAGACCCTGATTCAGGAGGAAGCAAAGCTGGGCATGACTCCATGTGCCTGGGACTCCAGCACTGGAGGTTGGAGACAGGTGGATCCAGGGATCTCACTGGTCAGTCAGCCTTGCTGAGTGAGGGACGCGATCTCAAACCAGTAAGATGGAAAGTACACGATGCTCTGCCCTGTTCTCTACATGAACGTAGTGTGTGTGACTCTACACACCTATTGCATATCACACACACACACACACACACACACACACACACACACACACACAGACCCCAAACAAATCAAATTAAAATGTAAAAGAACCCATTTTGGGGTTGGGGATGTAGCTCTGTGGATACAGTGCTCGCTAGCCTGCACAAAGTCCTGGGTTTGCTTCCCTGTGCCACATGAACTGGGCGTTGTGGTGCAGGAGGAGTGGGTCTTCAGCTACATAAGGAGCTGGAGGCCTCACCTACAAAAAAGAAAAAGAAAGAAAAAAGCCTGTGGTAGCTGTGTTAGGACCTGCAGGGTCTTTTACTGCCCAAGACTTTCCCTTCTCGGGTAATGCACTGCAGGTAGAATTGTCTTGCCCATCTTGCTGCTCAAGAATTTTCTAGAAGAGAGCCAATGAGATGAGGGATGGCTCAGTAGCTGCCAAGCTTCATGACCTGAGTTTAAGCCCCAGGACGCACATGATGGGAGGAGAGAACCAACTCCTTTACTTTGCTCTCTGATCTCCAAATATGCACTATATCCCTTGTGCTTCCCCTACACTAATAAATATAATTTAAAAGTAAAATAGTTTTCTAAAAGAGAGCATCATTATGAAGTAGAAAGAACTCTGACCGGGGAGGTGCTTGATGATGTAAACTGAGGCATCTTAGCTATCATAACCTCAGTTTTCCTTTCTTTCTGGGCTTCAGTGAGAGTCAGCATATGGCAGGAAATCCCTCTACTGAGGAGGGTTCTTCAGGTCAAAGGCATCAGCAGAAGTTTCCAGGGCCACTCTGCTGCAAATTGTAACCTAATTCCCTTGTAGGAGTGACCCAAGGTCACACAGCTCATAAATTGACTGAGGCTCTTGTTTCACACTATGACCGTGCCCTTCATTGGTCCCTCTCCCCGGGCCATCTGTGCCCTGAACTTTTCACATTGTCTACTTGGCTGAGAAGTTGGTAGAGCGGCAGAGGGAGGAGAAGGGCACATTCCATTCAGCTCTGAGAAGTTGCCTAATCCGGGCACATTGGACTGTGGACAGAGGTGTCCACCAGGAGAAGGGCTCTTCTCGTGGAGGAGCCACTGTGTTTCTGGACAGCTTGTGAGCCCATCACCAGGGAACTGGAGGCAGGTGGGTCTCGGAGGCTCCCTGCCAGTCAGCTTAGCCTGCTTGTTGAGTTCTAGTGAGAGAATGGGCGTCCTTTTGAAGGAGGAGGATAGTGCCAGAGGAGTAAGCTTGGGGTCGTGCTCTAGCCTGCACACACTTGTACATGTGTGTCTACACACCACACACAGGTAAGCATTCACATAGACATACACATACAGAAAGGGAGAAGGAAAAAACTATGTCTAGTCATGTTCTTAGAAGACATTCTTGTTATTGACAGTGGGAGGAGGAGTTGGCTGGGGAGTCGCTTGAGCTGAGGGGTGCCAGCTGAACCAGACAGCCTAGCCCGGCTCTCTCAGTCTCCCCTGGGAAAGCTGGATTGGCGTCTTCGTCTCAGCGCTGCGATGTGTGTGGCAGCCCCACACCTGCCGAGGTTCCCCCATGTCTGCACTTGAAAATGATCTCCAGGTCGTCACTGAAGGCGCAGACCTGGCGGGGACAGTGAAGGAAGCACCCAGAGAGTGGGTCCTCAGTGGGCTCGGCGAGAGCCAGACAAGCCTACATTTGAATGGTGACTGCCGACCTCAGAGACACCAGTGCCTACTGGCCCACAGTGCTCAGGACAGGCTAGGCCAGGTATAGACCCTGTGCCAGATCACAGGCTGTGTAGAGACTGGAAGAGAATGCCGTTTGGAGACAATCTTATCAATCTTTTTACAGACAGAACTGAAGAGGTAGGGGGCTTATCTACAGGCACAGTGTTAGTGGTTAGTGCAGATGAGGGACGTGGACCATTCAGCTCTGGCCTCTCACTCACCCATATCCCCCAAGTAGAGGAAATTCCTTCCTTTGTGCCAGAAAACAGCTGCAAGAAAAGTAAGTTTGCTCTGAAGAGTTGATAAGCTAGAGGCGTACGTGGACTAAAGCAAAGAGAAACTAAAGAGATTGTTAAGTTTCAAGGTTGGAACGGTCTGGGAAGCCCGAACATGTCATGTTGGCGCCCTCTTCTGGCTAGTAAGGGCAGAGCTGCTGAAAATAGTTTTGGCTTTTTTTACCTTTGCACCTTTCTGAGCCCCTGATGCCAAGGGCATCCTGAGCATCTGGTAGCCCTTGGCAGAATAACAGTTCTACCTACTCTTTGAAGGGAAGCTCAGGGCTAACAAGATGGGTGTTTTTCTGGGCTAACATTAGTATCCTCACACCTCAAGGCAGGAGGAAAGATCTTCTTTGCTGCCTTCTCTCTCCCACTACCTCCTGATTCCTGACAGCTAAACTGGATGGCGAGTGGAAGCACTTGTCACACACAGTCTGCACGTCTAAGGGCAAGTACTAGGAAGTTAAGCGTGCCCAGCACTTTCTTTCCAAGGTCCCTGCAGAGAGTCAATCGACTGGTTTAGCAACAGCCAGCTCAGAAGCATCTGGCTACTTAGTATCACACCACACCTGATGAGATGCCGGTAATACAGACAGTCCCTGTGTGACTCAGTAGTTGCAGAGGTGAGCTTTGGAGTCACGTGAGCACAGCTGGAGTCCTGGCTCCACTGCTCATCCGGGCATCCTGACCCGAGGGCACTCTCTGTGAGCCTCAGTTTCTGTACCTGTCAGGTGAGGATCACCGTACAAGCCCTCAGGGTCCTTGGGAAGATTCGGGCACACAACGTAGCGCAGTGTTATGGGAACTAAGTTTTAAAAGGCTGGGTGAGTGAGATGGAAGGACTGACCGGTGACTGCAGTCTGGTGTGATGGCTTGTGGTGGGGGAGGGGAGAGGCCCCAAAGACGCTTCACCTGGCTGCTAGAGGAATGCTCACCTGGCTCCCTCATGTGTCTCCTTCCTGCAGGCTTACTTCTTTGATGCCCCAGAGATGGACCACCTCCCCACAACTACAGCCACTCCCAACCAGACAGTTGCAGCAGCCAAATCCAGCTAACAGGGAGAGCAATTTTCATCCTGTGGGGTACGTTGCAAACGGGCAGGGGCAATAGTTCCGTGTGAGCATGAAGGACAGGAGGCTAACCCTGCGTCTTTCTGCACACCTTCACGTGGGTATGCTTCTATCGCGAAAATTCCATTTTGAAGTTCACGTGCCGTCGCCCTGACAGTTGGGAAGCGCGGGCAGTGGAGTCCCTGCTTTGTCCTTACACCTACCTTCCCTGCTTCCTGTGTGCTTTCCAGTGCACGGGAGGGCTTCTCCATTTCCTGACTGTCGCAGTGATTTCCCTGTACCTCTGTGACTTCCCAGGCTGGCCTCTGAAACTCGTGTTGCTCTCTGGAGTCCTCTAAAGGCTTCTGAACTTCTGTGCCTCATTTGTTCAGGCCCTCTGCAGTTATCCCTCCACGAATGGCTGGCTGAGTGGGTTAGAGTGCAGAGAAAAAGATCCGGCTTCGTAACTTATGCTTCCCCTCCTGTTCTACCTCCTTTGCAGACCGAGGCTGAGCCTTTTTGTGGTTGACAAGTTTCCAGGTAGCTCAGGGTAGCCTCTCATTCACTACGTAGCCAAAGATATCCTTGAGCTTGAGCTCTTGATCCTCATCCTGCTGCCCCTGGTTTTCAGATGCTGGCATTACAGGTGTGTGTCATCATGCCTAGTATGCTTCCCCCGACCCTTCCCTCTGGGTGAGAATTGACCCTGAACCCAGGGCCTTGTACAAGCTAAGCAAACACTTTTTCGCACACTCCATGGTGAGCTTTGGCGGAGAAGGGCGATGATAAATTAGGATGCAATTTCTCAGGCCAGGCATCTGGGTCTCCACTTATATTTTAGTTTTACGGACTAACACACGTTAGTGAAGGGGTAAGGAAAGCTGAGGGTTGGACACAGCGCTTCTTGTCTGTTTCTTGAGCTTTCGCATTTTCTTGAGCTTTTTCACACTTCGGTGACGACTTTCCGATCCAGCATTGTGTTATCTTCTTCCAGATGACAGGACAAGATGGAGAATCTCCCAGTTTGTTTTCTCAGCCCCCTCCTAGAGAAACAGAGACGAGTGTGTTAGCACTGGCATTTACACACTTACGTTGTGAAGGGAAGTAGACCTTCAGTCAAGAGGAACATTTGAAAGATAGCAGAAGGAAAAGGTCAGGTTGTAAAATCAGTAAAACAAAACTATTACTGACTCTGTCTCCCGTGGCCCCACACGGCCCTTCTGCCACGTCACATAGTGACTGGCACCTTCCAAGTGTCTCTGGTAGTACTGACCATGGTGTTGTTACCATCTGTTGTGACCAGACTGACTCACCTAGATGCCCCTGCCACCCTTTAGCTGCTCCTCCCTGACAGTCACAGACTGAAGCAAAGGTCCACTTCATCTGGGAACCACCCAGGCCTCTCAGGGCTGACAGGAACATGGGGGTCTCCCGTGTTTGTGTCTTTTCACAAGTCCTGGGTTTTCTCTGCTCCCATGCTGAGCCTTTGCTATTGCTGGAATGCATCCACACTCGCAATTCCATTGTCTAGAACATTCTTCCCTTCCCACAGACGTCACTTACCTGGTGCTCCTATTTATATTATGAATACTCTATTCTTGTGCTCAGGACCCTGTCTGTCCATCTGCCTGTCTGCTAATATGTTCAGTCTTTCAGCCACCCGTTTGTCCTCTGTGTACCAGTGTGACTCCTTGGTTAGAACTGGCTCCTTGAGAACAAGGGGTGGATATCCTTGGCCACCACATAACCTCACGGTACACAGTGAGTGCAGCCAAGAGCCTACGGTTCCTTGCTCTCAGTCACCGAGTGTGGTGGCAAACTAACACCTGTCACAGTCTGCTTTTCAGACCACTTTCCAGGTCACTGTGTCGTCGGCCTCTCTTACCAGGCTTGCCCATGATTGCTTGGATAGGAGGGTGAATGTGTGGGGATTGATTGTGGTCGTCCACTGCTGAGAAGTAGAATGGGGACTCGAACCCAGGTCTTGGAGAGCCAGCTTCTGAGTTTACCCATCTGCCCCAAGTTTTAGAGATGACACTCTTTCTACAATTGAAATCTGCAGGCCACACTGCTGCCATTCAGAATTTTTGGGGACCCTCTTGTCTGGCCTAGAGAGCTGTGGTTCATAGTGCCTGTATCTTTACTGCATGTCTTGCTCGTGGCAAGTCTGGATCGTGTGTCCATTACCTGTTTTGCTGCTTCCCCCCCCCCCCCGTTTTCTGCGTGCTGGGGAATCTGGGCATAGTTTAGCCTCTTCCTCACTTTCAGGTCCTCTTACAAGGCTGTGGCCTCGTGCTGGACCGGGGCTCATCCAGAAGCCAGATCTGGGGAAGAACGCTTCACTCCTGGAACTGTTGGTGGGCTCTAATTCCTGTGGCTGGTGAAGATGAGGCGGCCTTGCAGGCTGGTGGCTGGAGGCCACCCTTTGTTCCTTGTCCCGTGGGTCTCTTCAGGTGATCGCAAACCTCATCAAAGCCAGACACGGACAAGGGGTTGATAAGAGTCTGTTAGCAAATATGGAAGTAACTGTCCTACATAGCATAGACCCAGAAGTAAGTCGTTCCCTTGCTTTGTTTTTTTTTTTTTTTGTTTGTTTTGTTTGTTTGTTTTTAGTTTTTTCGAGACAGGGTTTCTCTGTAGCTTTTGGTGCCTGTCCTGGAACTTGTGCTTGACCAGACTGGCCTTGAACTCACAGAGATCCGCCTGCCTCTGCCTCCTGAGTGATCAAAGGCTGCTTTGTTTTGTTGATTAGAAGCAAGCCACAGGTTAGCCCACACTGAAGGCAGGGGAGGGGCTCTTACAAAGGCATGAGACAGCCATTACTGAGGCTGTTTTCCATTCTTTACCCAGTGCAAACCCATGATGTATGCCTTAAGTATACTATTGTCAATCCGTATGGTAACTATTGAGACTTAAGTTCTTGAGGAAATATAAATAGAAGTTCTAGTATTTTCTTGTCAGTCTTAAGTGGGTTGGTGTGGGGCCTCCTTCCTTTGCAGGAACACACCGTGGCTTATTTGCATCAGGACCTAATCACTCATCCAGCTTATCCTGCAGATGGACTCTTCTAAGGTTAATGAAGAAGGCCTTGGCAGGGCAGGTCCCTTCCTTAGGCCAAAGTTCTCAGGGATAGGACAGAATCTTGGTTGACTTGACCACTGTAGTGCTTGGTCTGGGTCTTGGCTGACTTGAACAGTGTGGGCAACCAGTGCATGTCAGGAGGGTGCCAGCCTTTGTGAGATGAAGGGATAATGGTTTCTCTGCTGAGCTCAGGGCTTCACTGCCCCTCATACACTCGCTAAGGCAATTCTGTGGGACTTAGAAAGACAGATCTGGTTGGTCCCTGCCTCCAAGATCCTCAGTCTGATGGCGTGATCCAACCTGGAGGGAATGACTCAGGCTTCACAGGCAGGTCTCGTTTTGGAGGAGTAGTCACTATCCCATGGCTTGGGAAAGGGGACGATCCAGGCTGTTCAGTGGGACACAGCGATACCTCAGAGGCACACATCTCTGAACGACAAACTCTGAGTCCAGCTAGAGAGGGACAGAAAGAACATAGGCAGCCATTGCCTAGCCCAGGTGCTGTGACCCTCCAGAGAGTCGGTGCAGGGTCAAACACGCTAGCCCTGGTGCTGTAACCCTCCAGAGAGTCGGTGCAGGGTCAAACACACTAGCCCAGGTGCTGTAACCCTCCAGAGAGTCGGTGCAGGGTCCACAGAGCTGGCTCCTCTGGGCTGTGCACAGATCTGTAAGCTGGGGTAGCTCCATTAAGGTGTCAAGTCTCCAAATGAGGTAGTGATGAACAGCTTCTTTGCAGCCTCCCTGGCAGAGCATCCATCGCTTTGCCAATAAGAGGGGCTGTTCAGAGGCCCGGGCACTGTGGATTTATGAGCTGGCAATGTCTTCTGCTGTAAGCTCTGGGCTCCTAGCTTTCATGGAAGAAAAATGGCTTCAAATCTCAACAATAACCTTCCCTACATAAATCTGTGTATGAGGACAGCTTAGTGTGGAATGGGTTCTTGTGAGAACATTAACCTCTTCTCTCCCGGGAGCACCAGATCCTAGGGGAGCCTCTAATTACTGGTAAGCAGGGAAGCTGTCCCTGAATAAGTCACTAAGGCAGCTAACTGCAGCCGTTCTCTCTTGTGCACTGGCTTATTACCTGAGCGTCACTGCTGTTTCTCCTGTGTCAAGGCCCTGAGAAAGACCTGGGAAGGTCCTGCCTGCTTGTGGGATTGCCTGAAAGACCACCCCTCGGCGGAGGCACCTTCCCCCAGCGGTGTTCGGTGTATGTGTGTTCCGAGGAGAGCAGCCAGCAGTCATGGTGCAGTGTGACGAGGGTTTTAATAGATGAGCAGAGGGTTTCCAGCCAGGCCTTTGTAACTAAAATCCTCCCGGTCGGACACATGGATTCACAAGCTGCCATCCTGCCATCGCTCATACCACCAGCACCTGCTTCTTTCTCTTTCTGAACATGTCTGTATGCGTGCATGTATGTATGTATACATGTATGTACTCATGCGCACGCGTGTGGTGTGAGTGTGTGTGTGAGAGATGGTACCTGTGTGGGAAGCCAGAGGACATCCCGAGGGAGCTGTTCCTCTCCTTACCATGTGGGTTCCAGGAAACGAACTGATGAAGGCAACAAGTTCCTTTATCCTCTGAGCCATCTTGCTGGCCCCTGAGTGCTTATTTCAGAGGTTAAAGGTACAAACCATTTCCCAGGTTTCTACACATTAGTTCCTTTATTATGAAATCAGCTTTGACTTTGTGCTGCAAGCCCTCCTCCCACTCCACCATTTTTTTTTTTTTCGAGACAGGGTTTCTCTGTGGCTTTGGAGCCTATCCTGGAACTAGCTCTGTAGACCAGGCTGGCCTCAAACTCACAGAGATCCGCCTGCCTCTGCCTCCCGAGTGCTGGGATTAAAGGCGTGGGCCACCACCACCCGGCCCACCCCACCATTTTAAAAAAATAGTTAGGTGCCTTTAATCCAAGCAGTTGAGGGATGAGAAGGTGCAGGCAGATCTCTGAGTTCAAGGCCAGCCTGGTCTGAGTAGCAGGTTCCAGGCTAGTCAGGGCTATGTAGTGAGACCCTCTCTTGAAAATAAATTATAGTATTTTAATTAATTCCTTGAGAATTTTATACATTTGATCATATTTGCTCTCCACTTCTCCTAACCCATCTCAGGTTAATTCTTCATGAATTCCCCTTGAGGTCCTCCAGCCTGCATGGTCTCACCCCATCACACACAGGAGCCTGTCCCATCACACATAGGAGCCTGTCCTTTCCATACCAGACGTGTCAGCAGTGCCCTGCCCAGAAAATCTCTTTTCAGTCCTTCAGTCACTTTCTCAATTTCCCCCTTTGTTGGAGGTAGATTTAGGATGCTACCTGGGTCAGCACAGTCCACTCCGAGTGCCGAGCTCGGGGCCTAACTTTGGGATCTGCGGGGTGGGAGGCAGCCCTGTGACTGAGGTTGAAGAACTATTTCTGCTGCTTATCTCCAAGGATCTTTATCTTGAACATCACTTTTTTTTTTCCCCAGTTCTCTCATGTTTGGTGGTGTGTGGCTCTTCTGGACACAGCGTCCACCGTCAGAAACCAGGATGGACAACGTCAGGAGGGAACTCTTGTTGCGTTGAAGCCTTGCCACCTGTTTAATGAGAATTAAGTGTTGGCCTGGGGGTGACAGTCACATGCTAGAGCTGTGTCTAGCGTGTGTGAGGCCCTGAAAGTCCAACCCTGGAAATAAAATGCAGTGGTATTCCACCTGTGTCCGTCAGCTCTTCTTTCCCATGTTCTGATCATCACTGTGACGAAAGCAGTTGCTGTGTTAGGGAATGAAAGGTGACGGAGTATGTAGGCAGGAGGGCTCGGGTAGGGACTGCTGAGTTTAGGAGTTGGAGGCTGGTCTGGACAACATAGTAAGGCCTTGGCCTCCAGTCGCTCTCCTAACCCCATAATAATTTATAGAGGGGACACCTCATATCTGGGGGACATCCTCACAGAAATTAGTACTTAGACGTAGTGTAACCCAGGCTAGCCTTAAACCTGTGATCCTCTTCCTTCAGCCTCCCAAGTCCTATGATTACACATGCATCCCATGTGCCCAGTTGGAATCATGGGATTTGAGACTAAATCCACTTTAAGCAGAGTCATAAAGGGATTTGAAGTCCACCATAAGCAGAGGCACCATAAGAACAGAGAACAAATGCTTGGGGGCCACGAGGGGTCTGTGAGCAGGTAAGTTGCAGTTTCTTCAAAAATGTTTCAAATATTCTGTGTATAGTCTTCTCTGTATTATGTCTGTGTGCAGTGTGTGTGTCTGATGCTCTCAGCGGTCAGAAGAGGGAGGGTTTCAGGTTCCCTGGAACTGGAGTTACACAGTTGTGAGCCCCCATGTGGGTGCTGGGAATTGAACCCAGGTCGTCTGGAGGAGTAGCCAGTGCTCTTATCCACTGAAGCATCTTTCAGGCCCCCAGTTTCAGTTCCTCAGACCTCTACTTCCCGTCTTGGTCCAGTGCCCAAGAACACGTAAGCTGAATGTTAGTAACCAGCTCTTCCAGGCGCATTGGGTGAATGCCCACGAGGACAGACGGTGACCAAAGGTAAAGCTTGTGTACCAGACGGAAGCACCCAGCACAGCGCCTGGCTCTACTCCTGGCTTAGTAAGTGCTGGTGGGTTAAATGAAACAAAGGGCACACAAAATGAGGTTTTCAAGAGCTTTTTAAGTCTTGACCTGGACCAGCAGGTTCTTCAGTGACAGGTTCCTTCCTGAGCGGGAGAACCGGGGAAGCAGTGAAGGAGACAGGAAAGCTGGGGTCAGGAGGTCTTGCACAAGCTATGGCTCTTGCCGAGCAAGTTTATTAAGAAGAGCGGCATCTGCTCTACAGTTTGCAGGGGGAAAAGGGACAGAGTCAGCAGGAAGCTAAGCAAGCAACGTTGCACAAAAGGAACACAGGCTATCTCAAGTGTGTCACAGACCGAGCACACAGTGGCCTTGAAACTGATAACTCTGGCCCCTTCAGGGGAAAAAACCAGGTTCCCGGGAACCAAAATCTTAACTCCTTTGAGGCCCTATCGCCAGTCCCAGACTGGACTTTGCCAAGTGTGCTCCTGGGCAAGTACACAGATCTAGTGTTCTCTTCGCCCTTTCATCAGGGCGTCTGAGAGAGCCTTGAATAGGTATGGCTCCCAACAGAGACTTCTGAATTTGTTAGTGTTGTTTGAGGGGATACTATGTTATTTTATGGTATTCACCGACTCCAAAGTATCAACTTAAAACATCAGTGTTGTATCTCTTGTTCATATTATAAATTCCTTCCAAGTTGGTGGGGATATGGCACATTCCATCACTCAGGTACTGGGGCAGGGGTACTACTGGTTCTAAAATCTTTGTGGTCACTGTGTTAGAGGAAAAGATCTCTGGGGCATCTCACAATGGCAATGACATCTGCCAGCTATAAATGCCCCACGGCACTCCTGCTCATAAGAGCTCATACAGCCATGCTGACAGGTTATTTGAAAGGTGGGTGACAGGGCTCAGGGCTCAGTTTCAGTGCATTGGTGGAAGCAAACAGAATACACTACTGTCCCCTTTTTACAGTTGGGGACCATGCTGAGGTTGGGCGACTTGTTGAAGCCATCCACAGGGCGCTGGGATTTTCCCTGCATTCGCTTCTCTTCAAGCCTTTACCTCTGGCCTGTGTACTCTTCAGTGTCCAATGACAGCTTTGACACGGCTTCTTCCTCACACACCTGCAGATGAGATGTCATTGGTTGTACTCTTCACCTATGGGTCTCATTTGGCCATCTGTGTCATAGGCTCAAATCCATCTTTGTAGGAAACCTATGTAGTGTTGAAAAGGGTGAAGATCTGCATGTGCAGCCTGGATTACATGCTTTGCTCAGTTTATGTGGGTTTCCCCGTGGTTCTCTCTTCATTGGTTTTCCTCATGAGTTCTGACCCCCCAAAAAGCAGCAGAGATGGCCCTGCCACATAGCCACAAGTACAATCTGGCCGTGGGGACGGGAGGAGCCTGAGCTTGCCTATCAATGGACTGAACCTTACAGAGTCTTTCCCAAGGCCTGGGGTTGGGTCTTCAGAACAATGGCCTGCTCTTATCCTGAGACAGGTGTTCCCTACACCCCACAGGGAAGTATCACCTGTGTGTTTCAATCCCTTTGGCTCCCTTCACTAAATGTGCTTGTACAAGAGCTGTGTGGTATCCCAGGAGCTGTCTTTCAAAGCAGATGCCTTTTATTTTCCTTTTGCAGAGACTAATTTTACTAAGAGCTGGTTGCTTCTTTCTGGAAGGAACTGAGCCTAACACTAACCAGATGGACAGAAGGAAGGGTTATTTGCCACTCTAAGCCCTTATATTTTACAAGGTTATAAAACATAAAAATCTATACAATTGAAGAATTTGAAATGATTTAGGAAATTTTTAGTATTTTTAAAATATTTGGGAAATTGAAAAACAAAAAGAAATTTCCACATTTCTGTGTGTTGCTGGGTGGTTCAGGATTTTTCAGAAGCATCCATTATTCAGAGGTTAGAGCTTCTTTGCTATCTTCTTTATTATTCACATTTACTTTTGAAATTGTATTATTCTCCGTTAATCACTTAAAAACATAAGACATTTATTTTTATGTGTATGGGTATTTTTTTCTGCAAGGCATATCTGTGTACCATATGTGTGCAGTACCCTTGGAGGTCAGAAGGGGGCGTTGGATTCTTGGAACTAAAGTTACTAGGTCATGAGCCACCATGTGGGTGCTGGGAATCAAGCTTGGGTCCTCTGGAAGAGCAGCCAGTGCTCTTTTTTTTTTTTTTTTTTTTTTTTGGTTTTTCGAGACAGGGTTTCTCTGTAGCTTTGGAGCCTGTCCTGGAACTAGCTCTTGTAGACCAGGCTGGTCTTGAATTCACGGAGATCTGCCTGCCTCTGCCTCCCTAGTGCTGGGATTAAAGGTGTGTGCCACCACCGCCTGGCGAGCAGTCAGTGCTCTTAACCACTGAGCCACCTTTCAAATCCTTTCTTAGTCACTTTGTTTTTTTTTCTATTAGTTACTTTTATACTTTTGGTTGCCAGCCTAGCCTTAATGACTGAGCCATCTCTCCAGTCCGTCTATTAGTCACTTTAAAAACATTATTTATATATTTTCATTTTATGTGTGTTGGTGTTTGCCTGCCTGCATGTCTGTGTGAGGGCATCAGATACCCTAGAAATGGAGTTACAGACAATTGTGAGCTGCCATGTGCGTGTTGGGAATTGAAGCTGGGTCTTCTGGGAGAGCAGCCATCTCTCCAGCCCCCTATTAGTCACTTATAAAAAAAAAATTTTTTTTTGCTTTGTATTCCTTTATGATTAAAATTATTTTGCTGTACTTTTGCTATTGTATACTCCTGCTTCCATTTCTTCAGTGCTGGGATTGCAGGCATGTGCCACTGTGCTATGGTTTTGGGGTGCTGTCGATCAAACCTAGGGCTTGGTGCACTTTAGGGAAGCAGTCTACTAACTCAGCTACACCCCCTTCAGTGGTTATCTTTTTATAGCATAATATTTACATCTTCACCCCATGACAGGATGTTGTGTTGTGTTTTTATCCTTATTTTACACTTGAAGAAATAGAGGCTCAAGAGGATCAAGTCACTGCACTTAACAAGTGTTATAGCTCGAGTTAAATACAAAACAGTTTTCTTAGCAACAAAATCCATTAAAAAAATTTCAGTGAATTACTGAGTATTAAAAAGAGGACTGCAGAATCCTTTGCTTTCACTTTTTAGAAAGGTGGTATTCTGAAAAAAAAAAAAGGATTGAAAAAAATCACATTTCAGTTATTTCTGAATTTCCTTACTCACTCCCAGGACTAGTATAGCTTTACTTAAAAAAAAAGGAAAAAGAAAGGAAGGCAGAGAGATGGCTCAAAGGTTAAAAGCACTGGCTGCTCTTCCAGAGTTCCTGAGTTCAATTCCCAGCAACCACGTGGTGACTCACAACCATCTGTAATGAGATCCGATGCCCTCTTCTGGAACGCAGGTAAAACACTGTATACAATAATAAACAAATAAATCTTAAAAAAAAGAAAAAAGAAAAGAATAAGAAGGAAAAAAAAGAAAAAAGGACTACAGTTCCCAGCATGCTTCACGCTACATCGCGAGCCTATACTTTGGAACTCCAAGTTCCAGAGTGCAACGCTCCTCCCTTTGCGTTGCAGAGGTCGTGGAGACTACAGTTCCCAGAATGCAGCATCGACGTCCCTTGTTTTTGGCGCCCCGATGGACCCTGCTTCGTAAGGACGTTTTGAACTCCAGAGGACGGTTCCTCGAGTCACAATCCCCCAGGGGACATGTGACTAAGAGACAGTTCTGGCCGGTCGAGCCTGTTCAGAAGACGCCACGGAGAGATGGTCTGGCGGCTGTGGAGGGCTCTGCTCAGGCAGTGTTTCGGGCAGCCTCAGCTGGGTCCTCGCGGGGTCTTTCTGTCTTTGAACACTGGTGGCGGGCGTGCACTCAGTACCCGGCACGCTTGAGAGCAGGGGCCGCCATCTCCATGGCCACGGCTTCGGGTGGGCCCTGCGTCGGCGGGGCGCGGGACATCCTTTGGCGCGTAAGTTAGCGCGCGGTGAAGCTCACTGCCTCCCTGTGGCTCGGCGGGCAGGCAGGCTCTGGCCGTGTGGCGCGCTTGGCTGGAAGTGGCCTGTCTTCGGGCGGCTCACCTGAGGGATTGGGCGCAAGGCTGTGGGGATGTCTTAAGTGGAAGTTAGGTTTGGGGTATTGATCTGGAGTCCGAAGTGGAAGTTGGTCAGCGCGGGTGGGATGAGTCGAATGGGAATTTGGACAGGGTAGGAAAGATGTATTGCAAAATGTTAGTGATTCGAGCTGCTGCATAATAAATGCCTTGATTCCTGGGGTTGCGAAATGGGAGTGGGTGCCATGTGCAGAAACGATGTGGTGTGGCCTTAGCAGGCGGTGGGGTTGGGAAGAACCTAACCGAGCATATATTCTTGGTTTAAGACTGTCCCTGCATCGATTCTAGGTATGGGCGGAAAGAGAATAGTAGGATTCTTTTCCAGTAGTGTTTCTACCTGGATGTCCTGTAATCTATCCCAGGCTAAAAATAAAAGGATATTTAGGTCTGTTTGTTAACCATTTGTATCACCAGTCACACTAAATCCTGTAGAATTTATTCTCGTGTTTTCTTTTTCCGTGTACATGTGTGTGTTAGTGAGCATGTGTGTACACTCAGAACCAGAAGAAAAAAAGATGATTTCACCCCCACCTTAAATGCACTTGGTGTTACACTTGACTCTGGACTCAGTGCCACGGTTCAGTAGTGGTATGTGACATTGCAGAGAGCGGCAACCGTTGGGTTTATATATTGACTGCGTGGACTATGATTTGGATATAAATAGTAGTGGTTAACGTTTAGTAGCCTATATATGAAAAGGCAGGATTTGCATAGCTAATTAATGTAACGGACTTCATGATTGAGGAGTTCTGTTCAATTGTAGGTTTTGGGTTGGAGGATAGTTAGAAGTATCATTTGGTCGGTGTTGCTTCTGCCCGTCTGTACCACAGCCTTTGTAATCTTCAGCAGCGTCGATGTGTTCCATCCTATTCAGTGGCTGTCAGGTAAGTGGGGAACTTCGGTTACTGCCTATGTAGTGTTGATCCATTAAGACATTCACTTTTAGATAAGTAAAGGCACACCCTGCATAACATAAACTGCATTTTGTTATATAAAAATCAGTAAGTGTGTCGGATTTTTATGATGACCGAACAAAGCTCATTAGAAGACTACATAAATAGCGAGGTATGGTAGTGTACACCTGTAGGCCCAGTGTCACTTGGGAGGCAGAGGCAGGACGATATGAATTCAAGGCCAGCCTGGGACATATAGTGAGAAGAAGAAAAAGATTACATACAAATAAAGACTTGTCCTTTGTCTTTTCCTTTAACAAGATTTTTTTTTTTTTTTTTGGTTTTTCGAGACAGGGCTTCTCCGTAGTTTTGGAGCCTGTCCTGGAACTAGCCCTTGTAGACCAGGCTGGTCTCGAACTCACAGAGATCCGCCTGCCTCTGTCTCCCGAGTGCTGGGATTAAAGGCGTGTGCCACCACCGCCCAGCAACAAGATGTATTTTTATTTTTTATGTATATAAATATTTTACCTGCATGTATCTGTGTTCATCACATGCACACCTGGTGCCTATGGATCTCCTGAAGCTGGAGTAGCAGATGGCTGGGAGCCACCATGTGGGTTCTGGAACCCAGGTCCTTTGGCAGAGCAGCAAGTGCTCTTAACTGCTGAGCTATCTCTCCAGCCCCATTCCGCCTTCCTTATTTTTTGTTTGTCTTTTCTTTTGACAAATTCATTGACTTTTTTTTTTTTTTTAATCTTTTGGAGAAAGAGTACTGTCCCTGTCATTTATTTAAAGTTGTAGATAGAAACTGACCTATAGTCTTAAAAAAATTGTTCAAACTAGCTGGTTAGTGGCACATTGTTTGTTTTGTTTTGTTTTTTTTAAATATTTTTATGGTTTATTTAACTTTTATTTTATCTGCATTGGTGTGAAGGTGTCAGATCCCCTGCAACTGGATCTTCAGACAGTTGTGAGCTGCCATGTGAGTGCTAGGAATTGAACCCGGGTCCTTTGGAAGAGCAGTTAGTGTTCTTAACCACTGAGCCATCTCTCCAGCCCCCGTTTTTTTTTTTTTTTTTGAGACCACATTTCTCTGTGTCGCTATAGCTTTGGAGTCTGTCCTGGAACTAGCTTTTGTAGACCAGGCTGGCCTCAGACTCACAGAGATCCACTTGCCTCTGCCTCCTGAGTGATGGGCTTAAAGGTGTGCGCCACCACTGCTTGGCTTAGTGGCACATTCTTATAACTCAACTCTTAGGAGGCTGTAGCAGGAGGCACTGGGGTTCCTATGGAGAAACTATTTCAGTAGCAGTGAGTGACAAAACAGAAGCTATATATATATTTAAGGAATATTGCCTTATTGTGGCCAACAAAGATAGAGAGGCCCAAAATAAAGAATGCCAGGGAAGACTTAGGGGAAAAGGTAGAAGCAGGCTGAAATGTTTGTTGGGGTCTTTGGTTGTAAAATGAAATTAGGACATTCAGGAGCCGGAAAGATGGCTGAGTGGATAAAGTGCTTGCTGCTCAAGCGTGAGGATCTGAATTTAGATGTCCAGCATACACATAAAAGCCAGGTGTGTGTCATGCATCATAACCTCAGCATTGTGGTGGAGCTCACTGGCCAGCCTAGCCAGCTGCTGAGCTCTGGGTTCAGGTGAAAACATAGGCTGGAGGACAGCAGAGGAAGAGACCTATTGTCACTCTCTGGCCTTCAGGTGTGCACGCGTGAGCAAGCATGCCCACACAAAAATAATTTAAAGCAATCTTTGAGTTCATTGAAATGTTGTTATTAACTTATATCAATCGTAGCCATTACTGTGTGCCAGGCCCTAAATACCTTACGCTTGTTACCTCTTTCCTATATTGCCACTTAATGAGGTGTTGTTGTATGTGCTTTGTGAATTCAAAACTAAGGTTCAGGCTAAAGTGATCTGTTCAACATCCAGCTAGTAAATGACTGAAGTCTTTGTCTTCAAATTTGTTTTCTCACTGTGTGACATAATAGACAGTTTTCAAAACTATTTAATTTGGGCAGTGATAGCACACAGTTTTAATCCCAGCACTCAGGCAGGTGGATCTCTGTGGATTTGAGGCCAGCCTGGTCTACAAAGCGAGTTCTGGGACAGCCAGAGCTGTTACATAGAGAAACCTTGCCTTGAAAAACAAAACAAAACAAAACAAAAAAGTTAAAAGACATAAATATTGTCAGACTAGGTTTTGAAATCTTGAAAATATTCTCTAATATTAAAAAACACAAATTACTTTGGGAATTTTTTTTCTTTCTTTCTTTTTTTTTTTTTTTGTTGGTTTTTTGAGACAGGGTTTCTCTGTGGCTTTGGAGCCTGTCCTGGAACTAGCTCTTGTAGACCACGCTGGTCTCGAACTCACAGAGATCCGCCTGACTCTGCCTCCTGATTGCTGGGATTAAAGGCGTGCACCACCACCGGCATACTTTGGGAATTTTTTTTTCCCCACAGTATGTTCCTTTCTTTTTCTTCTCTTCTAAGGAACTGTCAGCTATCAAGGAGTTGGAATTTTGTGTTGTTTGGCCTTTGGAAGTATTGCTATTAATCGGTAGAGTCCTGCTTTTGTTGATGTGTGTCAGCCTTTGCTAAGGCACACCGGACTGACGAAACTAACCCATGAGCTAGTGCATGGCAGCTGATTAATTGTGGAGGCCTAAGAAGTGTTGCAGTAATCATGGTCTCTGAATTCTACTTTGAAAAATAATTGCTTTCATTATTAAGTGAGTCTGTTCAGCAAACATGTTCCATGTCTCTTTCTTTTGTTCATATTTTTAGACAGTAACATGCATAGTTTGAACTTGGAAGCACGTTGGTTGCTGGGTTACTCTGAAATGCGAGTGTTTTGGTTTTCATGGAGACATTGCTGGTCTTTGTTATTTAGCCCTTTTGATGACTTTTAAGTTACACCGTTCCCATGTTACTTTGACTTTAGCTGTAGGCACTAATTGCATTTACTAAGTAGAGTTTAAAAATTCTGTTTACGTTTTGAAAAGAAACTTGGTATGTTGCTGTGTAGTTCTTCGTGGTGAGATGTTTGCATATGGTTGTATTTTCTCTGTTACTGACATCTGTGTTATTTAAAAGAAATTCTAATACCATTTTTTTTCCAGTACCTAGAACAAAGTCTAAATAACTCCCTTTGGAGTTTTTGTGTCCTATTGGACATGTCAGCAGTGTACAAGTAAATGCTTTAAAAATAAACAAAAAAAGGCAGTCTTTCAATGTTAAGACAACAGTTGTGGATTCTGCTGAGATGGCTCAGTGGTGAAGGGTGCTTGCTGTGTAATCATGGGGATCAGGGTTAGATCCCAAAACTCACAGAAGAAACCGGGTGTCTCATAGGTGCCTGTAACCCCAGCTCTGAGGGATTCATGCTCTCTGTCTTGTGCTGTGTGCACAGGTACACAAGCATCACAGGTACACATACATTCACATAGTCATCACAGGTAGACATATGTTCACACAGACATCACAGATACACATACGTTCACATAGACTTCTGTACACACAAAGTTAAAACACTAGTTGTATTTCGAGCTCTTGTTGTATTTCCGTGCGCTGACAGAACTGTAAGACTGAATGGCTGCACTAATTCATTTCTTGTCTTCTAGATTCGTTCAATGACTTATGTAGTTCCCGTGTCATCTTCTACCTCCTGCTGTTGTCAGTGGTAATTATAATAATAAGTATTTTCAATGTGGAGTTCTATACAGGTAGGTTTCCGAATTTTAATCTTTTTAAAAGTCTGAACATCGGGTATGGCATGTGCTTGCTGCAGTCCTAGCGCTACAAGTTTGAGGCCAGCTTCAGTCGTGTGGTGGGTTAGACAGTTGTCTAGGTTAGATGGCAAGACGTTGTCTCAAAACAAAACAAAAATAATTTATTCTACCCAGGGTAGAATTTCAAAAATGTGTTCATAGTCATGTTCTGTTATTTCTTCAGTGTGACACTTACTATTATCTTGGTGTTTCTCTTTTGAAGATACATTTAGGGCTTTTATGATAGACATTGTGTGCGTCTGCTTACAGAAGTTGGGTATAGACACTGGGCAGAGTCATAAAGACAGAGTGGAGTAGTGGCACCAGGGGCCACAGGCGCAAGGTCATTGGCCACTGGGTAAGGTTTGTTGGGAGGATGGAAGGGTCAGGAGGTGGTGCTGGGCTGCTTGCCAGCAGGGTGAGTGTCCTCATGTCTCAAAACTGGGTATTTATAAAGGATTCAAATCATAGATTTTATTTTTTACCACAATGAAAAAATAGATGTAACCCTTTTAATAGTTCACAGTTAGTGTTAAAGCTCTGAGTTAGCAAATGAATTATGAAATAATTCCTTATGGGATACTGAACCAAATCTGGGCTGACCTCAAATTTGTAATCCTCCTGCCTCAGCCTCCTGGATACTAGGATTACAAGCATATGTCACTGGCTTTGTGAGGTTCATCCTCCACCCCTCACCCCCACCAAATAACAAAGTCTGTAGTTTTATAATTTTTTTTTTTTTAAATTGGCTTTGCCTTGGTAGAATCCTGGATTCCAGGGCGTTTTTTACTCAGCTTATTCCTTTCTTGCCTTTTTAGACTCCTGAGTTCGTCACTTAAGGTTCTTCAGATTATTTGTTTATTTTTCATGACATCTTTCCTCTCCTTTTAGCTTTTTAGTATTACAAAGAAAGTTCTATATTTAAAAAAAGCAGTATGTAAAATTTGAACTCCCGACTGGATGTTGTAGCATACTGTTTTTCTTTGCTTTCGTAGTGTTTCTTGCTGACTGGGTCTCTGTCCATTCTAACCCTGTTCAGAGCTCCCTGGCTGATGGGCTGTGTTCTCACACTCTCTCCTATGCTCCTGGGTCATCTTCTCTATGTAGGTGGGCCAGGTGAGGGCGCTCAAGTTAGTATTTTTATTTTATTTTATTCATTTTTTGGTGTTTTTTGGCCACAGGTTTCTCTGTGTAGCCCTGGCTCTCCTGGAACTTGCTCTGTAGACTAGGCTGGCTACAAACTCAGAGATCTGCCTGCCTGTGCTGGGTCAAAGGTGTGCACTCGTGTTTTTAAGGCCTCATTGGTCATGTTGGCGTGTCCTGTAGGAGTAGGCTTATACTTGTACTGTGTGCCAAGCATCATGTGCTTGCTTGCTCCAGAGGATCTGTGACGTGTATTTGCTCACAGGTACACTGGGCAGGTATGACAGAGTCCAGGGGGCCATCTTTGACCCAGCATGGGAGCGGCCTAGAGGAGCCAGTGGCTGGACCAGACTTTGAAGGAGGAGTTGTATTAAGCAGATGAAGAAGAAAAATGATTTTCTAGGGAGAAGATGGAACTTGAAAGAATGTTGAGTGACATGGCAGGGTTTGTCACAGTAGGAAGTCGGTCACATAGTTGGCTCTCAGGGCAGTTTTAGTGGGGAGAGGAGATGATGGCTACTTCCTTGCTAAAATGCTGAGTGTTGGAGCCTCCCTTTACACTCCGTTCTTGCCCACACGGCACCTGCAGCGCCTCTTTTCTTTGGGTAGACTAAAAGATCATCGCGTGTCTGTGTCAGGCAGCCTAGACATAAATGTTCTTCACTTCATGCCCACAATTGTCCTCCATGTCATTTGAGAGAACTTTTTGGGTTGTTAGGGAGGTCTTGAAATACCTATATAGAAGCTCATGAGCAGGTTTAGCGGGGAAAGGAGAGGGCCGGCTCTAACCTCTACACAGACCTCCTTGCAAATAAATAATTTGTAATAACTATAAGCAGTTGATATTCATTATTGTGATTGTTGTCTTTGTGCCTTATTTTTCAGAGATGAACTCTATAGTGAGTTTCAAATGTTGAAATAAAGGCAATTTGGAGCTATCTTCTAAATTATTTATTTTATAAGCACTTAGGAAAATGTCAGAATTAGCATTATATTAGTTACTTGGGAATATTAATTTAAAGGGAAAAGGCCATATGTATGGGTACACATCAGTAATCAGGAGACAGGCAAGGGTGGATATCAGTAGTTCAGAAACATCCTCCACTCTGCAGGTTGTGTGAGGCCAGTCTGGACAACATGAGACCCTTGTCTATAAAACAACAACAAAAACAAGAAAAATGGAAAATGTTAATTATGTCCCTTTAAGTCCTCATCTCTAGATTCCCTGGTTTTTCTTGTATGTGTACCTCTTTTTATTTCAAGTTTTTAAAAGCTAGAGTTGTTAGCGTAAGAGCTTTCTGTACTGGATTTTTGTTGCTTGGGTGTTCGCAGTGAGAAGGTAGTGAAGCTCCTCCAGCTTCAGGTTGCGTAGTTACGAATCCACGGTGCTCTGCTTTCTCTGCAGTTGTGCCCTCCATCCCCGGCTCCCGACTGGCCCTGATAGGGAGGATCCTTCACCCTCAGCAGCTCATGCACTCCTTCATCCATGCTGCCATGGGAACGGTGGTGGCATGGTGTGCGGCCATCATCACCAAGGGCCAGTACAGTTTTCTCGTGGTTCCCTGTACTGTAACTGAGAGGTATAGTAAGTGTTTTTCTTCTTTCTAGGAACTGTGTTTGCTTACCAAGTCAAAGGAGCCCTATGGAGATCAGTAGTATAGCGCTCTGCCTTCTAGGCTCTCTCAGAAGTTCCTGTTTCTGTATATGACGTGTTAGTGATGGTTTATGTTTCAGGAAATTAGCAAATTTTTAAGACATTTGTATGTGGAAGGGGCTGTGAGGTGCTGTTGGGTCTCTGGGAGTGGCTCAGGGACAGTGTCAGCTGCTTGAGAGTTGAGGATGATAGCCATGGATGCAGACATAGATATGATGGAAGAAGGAAACAAGAGCCACATCAGTCCAGTGTGGTGCTCCCTGATTTCGTATCTTCCCGGGAACTTTAAAGACACTGTCCAGAAGCCCGGAGAGGGATGTCCAGTTAGAGCCATGAGAAGCTCCAGCACCTCCAGTAGGTGCATGCAGATGAAGTCAACTTGCCTTGGAAGCAACATTACTATTGTGCACATTCTTACTTCAGATTTCCAAGGAAATAGCAATAGTCAGGATCTCGTGCGTCAAGGGAAAATGCTTTGTTAATCTTTTGCTTCTGTTTACCTAAAGTGAGTCATTTTGTTAGAATTGAGGCATTTCTTAAGTGATTAACTTGGAATCTTGCCTTCTGGCAAGTAGCCTTAAAACAATGATAATGTGTTTTTGACTGTTGAATTAATAGCTTAACTTTTCCCCTCAGCTTAGATAGCCCTGCTTCCCAAACCTGCATGAATGAACATCACCTGTTTTTCCTTCTGGCTGGAGCATTCATGGGCTATAGCTATAGTCTTCTGTATTTCATTAACAACATGAATTATCTCCCGTTTCCCATTATACAGGTAAGATATAATTTGAGCATTTCCTTACCTATAATACTAATATCTTGTAACATGAGGGCCTGCTTGTTGGGGTTTCTCTCCTGCCTGGTTCCCACAGCCGGCAAGTCCCAAAGAAAAATCACACAGAGTCTGCATTAGGTTATAAACTGATTGGCCCATTAACTCAGGCTAAGTATTAGTTCTTTTTTTTTTTTTTTTTTTTTTTTCCAAGACAGGGTTTCTCTGTGGCTTTGGAGCCTGTCCTGGAACTAGCTCTTGTAGACCAGGCTGGTCTCGAACTCACAGAGATCTGCCTGCCTCTGCCTCCCGAGTGCTGGGATTAAAGGCGGCACCACCATGGCCCAACATAAGTATTAGTTCTTATAAGTTATATTAACCCATTACCACATGGCTCAATACCTTTTTCAGCGGGGCAGGTCACATCCTGCTTCTTTGGGTGGTCTGGGCAGGAGTGAGGAGGAATGGGCTTCCTTCTTCCCAGCATTCTTCTGGTCTCATCGCCCTGCCTCTCTTTCCTGTCTGGTTGACCCGCCTATACTTCCTGCCTGACTACTGGCCAATCAGCGTTTATTTAAAACGTGGTTGACAGAATACAGACAATTATCCCGCACCATATGTCTATACATATGGCCAACTTCATCTGATTAAGTCAAGATTTGATCAGTAAAACTGGAATTTGTCAATAAAACTCTGTGGGTAAAATTGCCTGATTGAGAGGTCAGGTCCCATGAGAGTACAGTAGCACAGGTGTCTGATCCCAGTTTGCTTGGAGGACTCCCAAAGCTCAGAGGTCAGCTACCCTGGGGTACAGGGTGAAGAGTCCCTATCTTAAACATGGGAACAGTGAAGAGCAGTACAGCACAAAGAGGTTGTCCTCTGCCTCCACAAATCCCCGTTCCCACTCAGACTCGTCTGTCTTCTCTCTCTCTCTGTCTCCTACACACACACACACACACACACACACACATTCTTTAGCACCAAAATCTTCAAAAGGCGGTTTGGAAGACCTTTGTGCCCGTGAGACTTCAGTGTGTTTTGAGAGCTCTATCTGCCCTCTCCTGCCACCACTCTGAGAACGCTGCTCCTGCTCTTGCCTTTCCTGGTCGTGGTAACACTTGCTGTGGTTCAGCGGGCTGGAGGAGGATGACAACATTCATGTGAAGGGCTTGGTGTAGCCATCTGCTTGGGGATGTGCAAGTGATTTAAGACCCTTTTAGAATAAGGCATGGATGTGTAAATACAACTCTTATATCTGGTTTGAGTGGTGTAGTAAGAGTGTGCTTCAGTTAGGGTGTGGGTATATTGCATGAATGCATACATGTGTATGCTTGCTCACTTACGTGTTGAGAGTTGCATGTGTTGAGGCTAGAGATTGAAGATGGATGTCTTCCTCAATTGATTTTCACTTTAGATTTTAAGGCAAGATCCCTTACTTAATCCAGAATTTATTAACTTGGCAGAGTAGCTGCCCCTGAGCTCCAGGGACCCTCCTGTCTTGGCGTGTGTAATGCTAAGACCATAGGCATACACTGCCACTTCTGACTCTACATGAGTGTGGGGGATCTGAACCCAGGCCCTCAGGCTTGGATGACAAACAAGTGACTGACTAAGCCATTTTTCCTGCTCATTCAATAGGTTTTTAAAAAAATTTAATCTGAAGCAGGTGAGATACTCAGCGGGCAAAAGTACTTGGAGCACAAATCTTATCTGCACTGTCTCTCGGGATCCCACAGCAGACCAACTTGCAAAAGTCGTCTTCTAACTTCCAAATGTGCATTTTGACACATGGCTGCTTGCAGACAGATGGACAGACTGACAGACATACACACAGGTTTTAAAAAACAAAAGCCCCAACTATAGGAATACAGGCTGGAGCTGAGGCATGTGTTTCTGCTATTTCTGCTTGTGTTTTTATGCACTTCATTTTGGCCATGGCTGTGAGGCCTGGGCACTGGAATTAGCTTTAGACCCAGTCTCTTCCCACTGGCTCCCTCAGTGGTGGAAAAGAAGTGAGGTGTAAAGCAATCGTGTGCTAAAGTGAATTTCATCCATGAGAACCGCATACGAGGTTTCTCCCAGCTAACGTGTCACATGCCCATTGCATCAGTGAGCAGGAGCTGTAGAGAACACATCTGTGAGAAGATCTGTCCCTCAGAGGATCTGATCCTTACCTTCCTGAGGTTGTGTGTGAAAAAAAGCTTCCTTTTAAGGATCTCTTTACATTTGTGAAGAGGGATTTTAAAAGTAGGGGTGCACCCAAAATATCTTGAGAAAAATTCCATACAGGAACACTGTTGTGCATGACCGTAAGTCCAAATATAACAAATGCAGAGAAAGAGAAAAAAAATTAAGTGTTGGAGAAAATAAGACACTTCTGATCGTCTTGCTGGTGAAGTCAACCATTTACAGATGTGCAGTGCACACAGGAGCTAATAGTTGACTGCTGAAAATGATTGTTTCTACCATATAATGCTAAGTTTTAGGACTTTTTGTAATTTCTTTTGATCAAAAGTTTATTCTGAAATAATAAACTCACTTCACATTAACTTTGTAAGAATATATATATTTAGACAGGGTTTCACTGCATAGCCCAGGCTAGTCCTGAGCTCTGGCTCTTCTTGCCTCAGCTCCCCAAGTGCTAGTGACAGGCATGTGCTACCATGGCTAGCTTTAAAATCTTAATATTTAGCCAAAATGTATATTTGGGACACCTCTGCAGCTACAAGTGTGTAGCTGTCTGCCTAGGTGGGCACTGTTTTTTTTGCGGGTGGCAGGACAGTGGGGTCAGAGAGGCAGAGATAGGCTGATAACAGTTGAAATGATGGATCTGGGTGACTTCTCTCATCAGTCAGGTTTGTGCCTCCGTTTTTATTGTGATAAGTTTGCCTCCCTGAAAGGCTGAGGCGAAGGAGCACATTGGCTTAGGCTTTTCAGTGTCTGAGAACATTGCTCATGCACAGTGCTCTTGTCTTGTGTGTGTTGAATTGGTGATCAAAACAGGGTGAACTGATAGGAAACGAGAAGAAAGGCCCTTTCCTTTTCCTCTCTGCCTCTAAAGAGTGGTGAGATACTTGTAGTCATTTACTTGATATTGTCAGTGTTTTTATTTCTGATCTTAGTTATACTATTTAAACATCAGAATAGTTTGTCTTTTTGTGCAATTATTGTGGGTCTTTACGTTCTAAATTACATTTTTATTTCTCTGTGTGTGTACAACTCGTACTATACGGTCTCCTGTGGCCTAACATGCAGATCTTCAGGCTTGGCAGGAGGCGGCTTTATTCACTGATGGGCTCCCAGGTAGAGGTTTTTTTTGTTCAGATTTGATTCTTTCTGGTGGTAGTACAGGCATGCTCCTGTACTATCTAGCTGCAATCGTCGCTCTTAATGATTGTGTTTCATCTTCTGCATCTGCTAGAGTGCCCGTCCCAGAATGATACTGAATGTGTCCTTTGACTTTTTTCTTGTTTTCCACAGCAGTATAAATTTTTGCGCTTCAGAAGATCTCTCCTCTTACTAATTAAACATAGCTGTGTGGAATCCCTGTTTGTGGTCAGAAATTTCTGCATTTTGTATTATTTTTTTGGTAAGAATTTCTACCTTCTAATATAGTATATTATTAGCTCTTAGTGTAGAAAATGTCAGTTGCAAAGTTACCCTTTAATGAATTAGTATTTTTTTATAGTTGTGCTTGATCAGTTAAGGGAATTTTTATTAAAGGAAATGTGATATATACATGTAAAATACTCATTAAACAGAGAAATCTCTTATGTTGCGAAACAACATAAGCTGTTCACTATTGTGTTCACCTCAGAAACCAGATGCTGCACAAGGCAGCCAGAGCAGAACAGCGGTTCTGAAGGCTGAAAGCTGGGGGAAGGGGAGGGGCTGTTAAGGGCGAAGTGTTCAGGCATGCATGTGGTGAGACAGTTCTGGAGATCTGTTGCACAGTGGTCAGCCAACAGCTCTGTGCTGCACGGTTAAAGATAGTAAACATGGCAGCGTCAGAGGACAGCTTGCAAGAGTTGGTTGTCTCCTGTCCTGTGGGTTCTGGTGCCGAGCTCTTATCTGCTGAGCCATCTCACCAGCTCAGAAGCAACATAGCTATACATTTTGCTCTGTGTGAGTGAGAGACAGGGATGAGTGACTGCTCACCTGTGGATCTGAGATGGGGTGATAGAATTGGTCACAGTTCATGGCATGCATCTGTTAGCCACATGTATTGTGTACTGAAGAGTTGGAAGTGCTACATATAGTTCGTCACAGTTGTCTTGCCTTTCTTTGTTTTTAATAACCATAGTGACTAAGACTTGAATATCTTACAATTGTACAGTGGAAGGACTTCCATTATTTAGGAATTATTCTCTTTAACTCTCCATTTCTAATCAGACAACCTAATATTTTAACCTTGTGTACTTGAACCTTGTAGTCTAAAGCACGCTGAAGAGTTGTTATTCTAACTTCTCATGTTCCTGTCGTGGTGTTGTTCTCTGCAGGCCATATTCCCAAAGCTTGGATTAGCACTGCTATGGACCTTCACATAGATGAGTAAGCCAAGTCTAATTTTACCTCTGTTTCCTTCCTTTTAAATTTTGCTACTTTGTAGATGCTTTGTTTAGGTTTATCCTTTAATTTTTTTCTTTAAATTGAAATAAGAAACAGCAGAAAAGAGGTAGGAGCTTGGTGTAACAAGGTGCTGTCTCGTGCCCTGTCCTGTTTGTAGGCTTGAAATTCCACACTACTGCTCACACTCCTTAGCAGCCACTGTGGGGTCAGGTGAAGGCTAAGCTTACCTTGACACTGCATCCTTCCTGGCTTCCCCACCAGTCTCTCCTGTGCTAGACGTTTCAGCTTCTCATACTTCAGTTTGGGTGTTTAGTGCCATATATTGTGCGCCATTGGCTTACCCGCTTCACTATAACTCCCTAAAGATGCTGGAAGTTATCTAATCTTTCCAATGTGTGTTTGAAAATTAAATCATTAATAAATCACTAAAATTTCTGAGTCATGCACCCATATCAACACAGTGAGACTACTGCCCATCATATCTATAATTTATTAAAAAATAAATGCATTTTTTAGCCAGGCAGTGATGGTGGATGCCTTTAATCCCAGCACTTTGGAGGCAGAGGCAGGCAGATTTCTGTGAGTTCAAGGCCAACCTATTACACAGAGCAAGTTTCATGAATTTACATACGCATACAGTTCTCAGATAAAACAAAACAAAAAACAATTGCATTTATTTTTCAATTCATGTGGCTCCCATAGTTTAAGGATATGGCCCATAGCTTTAATCCCAGCACTCTGGAGCAGAGGCAAGCAGATCTCTGTGAATTTGAGGCCAGTCTGGTGAGTTTTAGGCCATAGTGAGTTTTAGGCCAGCCAAGGCTACATAGTGACATCTTGTCTCAAGATCCCAAAACCAAAAGAATACTCAGTGAAAGACTACTGTCCTGCACTCACTCAGACCCTCGCCCAAACTTAAGAAATAGCCATCCATTTTGTTACAGCTTCTGTTAGGTATCTTTCATACTAAAGGAAAGTGGGCTTTCTGAGTTGTGTGGCCCATGTCTGTCTTTGTCATTTATTATATGTCATAAAATTTTTCCTGTTCATCCTTTATTTTAAAAAGTAAATGGATTTTTTTTTTTGAACTGGGCAGTGGTGGTGCTTGCCTTTAATCCCAGCTTTTCAGAGGCAGAAGCAGGTGAATCTCTGTGAGTTTGAGACCAGCCTGATATACAGAGCAAATGTCAGGTCAGCCAGGGCTACACAGAGAAATCCTGTCTCAAAAAACCACAAATAAGTAAATAAATAAACAAATAAATGCAATTTTTTCTCATAGAATTTTTTTTTAACATTTATTTAATGTGAGTATGTGTGCCCATCAGAGGCATCTTGTGGGAGTTCTGTCCTTCCACTATGTTCTCCTTTTACTGTGTGGGGTCTGGGAATGAAACTTGGGTGTCAGACTTGGTAGTGATGTCTTTACTCACTGAGCCCTACCACTGGCTCTCTTAGAACTTTTTTTTTTAAAATTTATTTATTATGTATACAATGTTCTGTATTCTTGCTGGCCAGAAGAGGGCACCAGATCTCATTACAGATGGTTGTGAGCCACCATGTGGGTGCTGGGAATTGAACTTAGGACCTCTGGAAGAGCAGTCAGTGCTCTTAACCTCTGAGCCATCTCTCCAGCCCTCTCTTAGAACTTTTAATGATGTAGCGATGGTTTAATCGTCAAATAAATATGGAAAAAAGTAACACACTAGTAATGTGTCATTCTTTTCGCTTTGCCTATGACACAACCGTAACTGAGCAAGGCGGCAGCCGATGGAGTGCTGGAGTGCGCTGTCTTAGTTACCCCACTCATGCTTTGCACACAGCTGAAGGGCTCATCCGGCTGGGTGGGGGTGCATACCTGCGACCCCAGGACTAGCGGGGCTGAGGCAGGAGGGCCATGAGTTTGAGGTCAGACTGGGCTATACAGAGAGTTCCTGTTTCAAATAAACAGACTATAAAGGGTTTACCCCGTTGTTGCTGGATAGAATCAGCTTCCTCTCTGTGCGTCCTTTTGATTTTGGTTATTTCACTGTGAGACTTGTATCATACGTGGAATTCACCAGATTTGAGTTTAGAGAATTGGGATTTTGACATATCTCGAAATTTTAGAGGTACTGTACATTTCAATTTTTAAAAGCTAATTTTTAAAAATTTTATTTTTTTATATTTTATGTATGAATGCTCTGCAGGCCAAAAGAGGGCATCATATCCTATTATTCACATAACCTGTTTGTGAGCCACCATATGGTTGCTGGGACCTAAACACAGGACCTTCTCTAGAAGAGCAACCAGTATTCTTAACCCTTGAGCTATCTCTTCATCACCAGATTTTAATTATTTTTTAAAAATTCCTAGGTAAAATTTAGTTTTGTCCTCTGCTTAGTTACTAGATGAGAAACTAAATGCACAGGCCATTTATTCGGTTATCCTTCTGTGCAGCCTGAGTCAACTGGAAAGAAGAAAACAATATTTTATAGAAATTTTAAGTTTTTGTTCTTTCACTCAAAAAAATTATAATATGGCCAATCGCCTAATATTCTTCTTTCATGAAAGTCAGGTCTTCCTCAGTCAGTATTTACTTAGAAGCTAAACATAATTCTGTCATGTATTGGCTTTCCCCACGAATACCAAGCATTGAGTGGACAATCCTGTTGTAAGGTGATTGAAATCTTGTGAGCGCCTGAAGAGTTTGAGTGAAGACATTATACTCTGTTCTACGGATAAGGAAAATGAAGATGAACATATGGTTATAGGTGGCAGTTTACCTAACAGCACTGTGTAGTTTGTGGTCAGATTCAAATCCTGTTTTTGCATAGTTGCTAGTTTTGTGATTATAGGATTTATAGCAGTACTAACTAAATCACTCAAGGATTTGTAGCATTCTAATAGTTTCTAAAGTCATTTTAAAAGCAGAGATCATTGTTTTTGTAACATGTGCAATACTCTGAAACTGTTTATATGCCATATACACGGAGCTGATATCTGATCCACAAGTCATCAGTTTTTGAGACTATGGTGGCCTTGACCTTCAGATCCTCTTGTCATGCCCTGCTCCCCAGACATGTAATGGGTTAAAGAATTAAGCCATGAATCAGCAATAATAAGTTTCTACCTGTGCTAAATAGGCTTATAGACGTGGCTATGACTTCCATAGTAAATGGTACTGCAGATACTCAGGGACCTGGAAGGCCAGTTCCTGCCAGCATTTCCCTATGGCTCCCCTGTATACCTCTGAGGGAATGTTAGGGAAATAGCTCTAGAAGGGTACCAGCAAATAGGGTGTGTTTCTCAGTATGGAGTCCTTGTCTCTGCCGTGGGAATTAATAGTACTTATTGTTTTCATAGGCAGGCTCACAGGCCTCTTGACACGATAGGCGGCCTCCTTAATGTCTCGTTACTCTACCATGTTTGGCTGTGTGGTGTCTTCCTCTTGATGACTTGGTACATCTCATGGATACTCTTCAGAATCTATGCAACAGAGGTCCGTATTTGTTTTTTGTTACTACTGTTGTGTTTCAGAGTGTAGGAAGTTGTGCTTCAGCAGATGACTGCTGAGAGCCGTGTTCATTAGCTGTGAAATGAGTTTCCTCATTTACTCTGTTTCTAAGGAACAGAGTTGGTGCTCACAGAGTAACGGGCTTAAACAGGATAGTATTTGCTATGCTCTACTTAAAGCCTGGCTTTCTTCCTGGTTATTTTGAGTACGAGTTGGGCCTAGATTTTAAATTAATTTTACGTGCTATTGAAATAGATACTATCAACATTTAAGTATGCAGTTATACAATATTTGCTTTTTGAAAAACATCTTGAAATTTATTAAGAAATTCTGAAAATTGAATTAATCTGGACAATTCTCACAAAAATATTTTAAAAAGATTTATTTTATGTGTATGGGTATTTTACCTGCATTCATATATGTGTACCGCATGCATGTCTGTTGCTATGGATACCTTGAAACTAGAGTTACAGATAGTTGTGGGTTGTCATGTAGGGGCTGGGAATTGAACCTGGTTCTCTAGAGGAGCAGCCATTGCGTCCAACTGCTGAGCCATTTTTCCAGCTACACAAAAATTTTTGTTTTAAATTGATTTATTTTTATTTCATGTGTATTGGAGTTTTGTCTGTGTAAGGATATCAGATCCCCTAGAACTGGTGTTGCAGACAGTTGTGAGCTGTCTTATGGGTGCTGGGAATTGAACCTGGGTCCTCTGGAAGAGCATCCAGTTCTCTTAACTATTAAGCCATCTCTAGCTCCACAAAAATATTTTTAAGTGAAGGATTGCCATTTTTTTTTTTTAAATCATCTGATGTGTCTGTTACAGAAAAGAAGTGTTCTGTTTGATCTTATCTCTGGTAATTTTAAGTGACTTCACAGAGTCTTTGTTCCTGGAATTTATTTCTGTTAATAGATGTCAGTTTGATAAAATTGGGACTGTGTTATTTTAGAAAATACATTTATTTTTTATCTTTATTTTGTTTTATTTGTTTTGGTTTTTTGAGACAGGGTTTCTCTGTAGCTTTGGAGCCCGTCCTGGAACTCACTCCGTAGAACAGGTTGGCCTTGAACTCACAGGGATCTGCCTGCTTCTGCCTCCCGGGTGCTGGGTTTAAAGGCGTGTGCAACTACTGCCCAGTGAAAATATATTTATTTTTATTTAAAACTTTTTGTACATATGAGTATGTTTGCATGCATGTATACCTGTGTCCCATATGAGTGCCTGGGGTCTGTGGAGGCCAGAAGAGGGCATTTGGTCCCCTGGGACTGGTGTTAAGGACACTTACATCCATGCAATGTGCCTGCTGAGACTCAGACGAAGATCCTTTGAAGAGCAGCCAATGCTTTTAACTGCTGAGCCATCTCTCCGCCCCCCACAGTAACATTTCTTAAACAGTGCGTTTGCAAGGAACACTGAAGATGTTGATTTGACTGTATTTGTCTCTCTATAATCGCATTCAGTGCTCACTGATTATAACAAGGTCATGAAAAGAATTTCTTTCACATTCTTTGTATCTGATTGTATCCAACAGGCTTATGTGTTCCCTGTTCAGCCTCCATTTGCAGAGGAATCGGATGACTGCCTCCCGAAAGTCCTAAACAGCAGTCCTCCTCTTGTCATAAAGGTACCAGAAGTGTGCAGCTTGCAGCTTCAGTTTCCTTTGCCTTAGAGAGTTTGAGGCAATAGTTAGCACAGCTAGGCCTTTAGATAGACTTTTTGAGGACCTAGAATGGGTTCTCAACCTGTGGGTTGAATGACAGGGATCACCTAAGACTGTTAGAAAGCATAGATTTTTATGTTATGATTCATAATAGCAAGATTACTATTATGAAGTAGCAACAAAAATAATTTTATGGTTGGGTCATCACAACATGAAGAACTGTATTAAAGTGTTGCAGCATCAGGAAAGTTGAGAGCCACTGGTATAGAATATCCTAGTGTTGGTATTGTAAACATTACCTACTTGTTAATGGCATTTTTTTAAAAATTTCATTTCAAGTGATTAAATACAAAAGTAAAGTGTCCTGTGTGTGCACCAGCTATGTGCATATGTTTTCCGGGACGGCTTTGAACTCTTGGATTTATTCTGTACTCCTGTCTTGGCTTTCTGAGTAATGGAGACCACCAGCCTGCTCCACCACACTCAGCTAAGCTAGCTAACTTTTTATAAAACACATACAATTCTCTCAAGCATAATATGCAGTGGTAGCCAGCTAAATACATAATCTTCACAAACCATTCCTGGCAATAACACAGAAACACTAGAAACACTGGTGAGTCTTTACATTGCAGGATCAAGACACACTTATTCATGCGGTGTTTGTTGTCTCCAAGGTAGTGTGCTTAGTTGTATGTTGACATATGAATTACTGATAATTCTGAAACAAATCATAATCATAAAAGTTAAAGAAATTTACACATCAAACTAAATGAGAAAAATTTAACAGTATATATCTTATCCTGCTAAAATATCTTAGGGCCTTATTTATTGTATTATTTTGTTTGTTTGTTTTTGAGACAGGATCATGCTATGTAGGCCAGGTTAGACTTGACTTTTCAATTGTCCTGCCTAAGCAACCTTCTAAGTGCTAAGACCCAGGCACATAACAACATGCCTAGCTAGCTTACTAATTTAAAAATATTTTTACAAAATGCTTGGAACCCAGTGTTTTTGACATTGTCTAGAGAAGCTATAAACAAATAGGAAGATGATTCTTTGAGACACTAATTGTTCGTAAGCATTAGCTACTCATTTGGTCACTTGCTAAATCTTTATTAGTAGGCAGGTGTCAGGTACTGCTGGTTGCATTGGGTAGAGCGATGACTAAGACATAGCATAGCCTAATGGAAAAGGCAGACACACAGCACTGCTAAATTAATATTGGCAAATGCAGTGGTGCCTCTTATTCCCTGTGGTTTCAATCCTAGGCTGCTTCTTAGAAGGAACAATGCTTTGGAATACTTCAGTAAAGAAGCTTGCCAGGGAGAAGGTAGATTTTCAGTAAAAAGCAATAGCTGTGTGTTTTATGTGTTAGGCTCTGCCTTTGTGTTTGGCAGTGAGCAAGATAATGTCCCTGTTCTTGTGGGCCTCATAGTGTGGTGAGCAGGGGCAGAAGAAGCAGCAGGTGGATGTGCCACAGCTGAGAGCTGTGAGTATGTGTGGGAGGGCAGAGAAAGTTCCAGAAATGCTGTGGAAACTGCTCTTGCACACTGTAAAGATTTGTCAATCATATTGGTTTAATAAAACACTGATTGGTCAGTAGCCAGGCAGGAAGTATAGGTGGAGCAACCAGACTAAGAATTCTGGGAAGAGGAAAATAGAGTCAGTCACCAGCTAGACAAAAGAAGAAATAAGATGAGATGCCTCTCTGATAAAAGGTACCAAGTCAGTTGGCTAAACATAGACAAGAATTGTGGGTTAATTTAAGTTATAAGAGCTAGTTAATAATAAGCCTGAGTTAATAGGCCAAACAGTTTATAATCATTATAAGCCCCCCTGTGTTTCTTTGGGACTGAATGGCTGCAGGATCAGGCAGGATAAAAACTCAGTTTATACAGAAGGAAACAATACTGGAGTTTTCCATTACAGAGCTATAAAATTACAGAGCTCTGTAGTTTTTGTATGTAGCTGGAGCTTACAGTGTATAGGGAGGTAGAGGCAAGAGAGTTCCAGAGATCCAGAAAAGAAGGTTATGGTTCTGAAATATTTCTTTTTTTAAAAAGTCCATCTGATTTCTCCTTGGTTATGTAATGAGTCTAGTTCTTACTTATGATTTTGTTAAAGCTTCAACATCTTTCTTTTTTCCTTTTAGTATTTGGCCTTACAAGACTTGATGTTACTTTCTCAGTATTCTCCTTCTCGAAGGCAAGAAGTTTTTAGCCTCAGTCAACCAGGTATTACTGAGAGTAGTAGACTTAAATGGGTACACAGGTGTGTGTGTGTGTGTGTGTGTGTGTGTGTGTGTGTGTGTTTGTGTAGTGTGAATTCTAATTGGTCTTAATAATAAAAACCTGGAGTCAAATATTAGGGCGTGTAAGCTGAAAGATCAGAGAAGCAGAGCCACTAGTTCTTACTCCTACCAAATCCTAAGGCCAAATGGGGGATCTTATCTCTAGGAATCCTCAGACTGAGCGTACTGAGCTCCTATCTCCTCCCAATTTATAATTCCTCTCTCCATCCAGCCATATCCCTTCCTGTCTCCACCTTCTTAGTACTAGGATTAAAGGTGTGAGCCATCCTTACCTGCTCTGTTTCTCTTTTAGTCTGGATCAATCTCATGTAGCCCAGACTGGCCTTGAACTCATAGACATCTGTCTGTCTCTGCCTCCCAAGTGTTTGGATTCAAAGGTGTGTGCCACCACTGCCTGGCCTCTGACTAACTCCGCTTTCTAACTAGCTCTCCATTATTTTGCTTAGCTCGCCAATTCCCAGATTTTAAAAACAGTTATATAAAAATATAATTGATTAGAGCTGTTCTCTTTTTAGTGGTGAGAAATCCAGAGCTGCTGTTGTTGAGAGCAGACAGCTGCGGTGCTTTTTGGTCACACTTGGGTTTGTCTTCTGCACGTTATTTTTCCAGAGATCCAAGCGACTGACAAAATAGCATGTGTTCTGCCGAGAACTGGGGCATGTGATCAAAATCTAATTAGAATATTACACAGCTCCCAGCTGTCCTGAGTTACCAGTGCAGTACATCAGTCTGCTGGGGACAGTGTCATGTGTACCTGCTGGTTAGGTGATGGTTCCCTTACAGGATACGAAAGGAGCATAGGAGTAATCCACGTGTCAGGGAAGGAATGACATGAGATGGGAGAAGTTTACATTGCTTCTGCTGTTCTTAACACATAACGGAGCATGTTTGGTCTTTATGTGATAGCTTGAGTAGACAAAGGTCTTGGAAAATCAAAGACAGATAGATGAGAAGAAATTTTTATTTTTTTAAATAATGAGAATTGTTAGTTCATGTTTAATAGCATTATAGCACATACGTAAACTCTGCAAGTACACAGAATTGTTGTAGAGTCTGGGTCTGCTTGTTCTTGGTGTGTGATTTTTTTGGCTTCTTTTTTAATATAAAGTTTAAAATCAATTTTAAAAATTAAAAAAAAATCATTATCGATATAGCCAAATCACTCCTAGAGATACAATAGCAAAAGCTGGTTCTCTCTCTCTTTTCTTTTTAATATTTGAAACATTGGTCCCTTTCTAGTCCTGGCTGTCCTGGAACTAGCTCTGTAGGCCAGGCTGACGTTGAACTCAGAGATCCGCCTGCTACACCACCACACTGGGGCGAATGCTGGCTCTTATACGTGGTCTCTCTCTTATCAATGGTACATGTTCCAAGGCACCCAGTGGTGCCTAAAATCATGGATGGTGCTGAGCCCTCTGTACCATGTGCTTCCCAATATATATATACCTGTATACCTATGATGAAATTTATATATTATGCACCTTAAGGTATGAACACCAATAAGAAAAGAGAACAATTGTATAATATACTATGGTGAAATTGGTATTGTACCATGGGGCCGTTATTAAATAAAGTAGGGGTATTTGAACACAGCATTTTGATACTATGACACTCAGATAATCTGGATGATTACTTAGTGACTGCCTAGCAGGTGGTGTATGCAGCATAAATATGTCAGATGTGAGCTGGGTTAATGTCCAAGACAGTTATCATTAATGGCACTAGATTAAATAACATTATTTAGAATACCTGATTTAAAACCTAAAAATTATTTTAGAACTTTTCCATTTTTGGATTGTGGTTGACTGGGGAAACACATAGTGCAATGTGGATGAGGAGGAACTCCTATAAATGAAAATGTAAGGAAGCAGCAAACAGACAGCCAGTGGAGCAACCACTGGAGTATTTTGCATCCTAGCTTTCATTGCCTTAGTTCGTTTTTCACAGACTTAGCAGTTTTCAGCATTTCTAGTGAAGTAACTCTGGTCTTTGAAAAAAACATGGCCTAGTACTTGACTTAGTTTTGGCAACCAATTTGGGAGCTTTTAAGAGTAAAATCCAAATTCTTGTTTGCAGACTTTTGAGCAAATCGATTGAACCACGTAGTTGTTAAGTAGCTGTGTATAGATGTCATGACTACCAATAGTAGTTTCACTGAGGAAAGTAGGTCCTGGCGCAGGGTGTAATCAAGGCTTCCTTATTGAGTACCTCCCACCCCAAGCTTTGAGAAGTGAGTACAGTGTGTTTTACATTTTAAAAGCTGTTGTTTGGCTATCCTAGGTGGACATCCCCATAACTGGACTGCCATTTCGAGGGAGTGTTTGAGTCTTTTAAATGATATGACTCAGAAGCTGGTTCTCTACCAAGAGGCTGCTGCTACAAATGGGAGGATGTCTTCATCATACTCAGTGGAGCCCAAGAAACTGACTTCTCCAGGTGACTCCTAGTTCTAAATGGGAGGAGAAAAACATATCTATTTTCTAGGAGAGTGACAGTAGTTAATTCCTGGTTATTTGCATGCATAAGGTTTATATGTTTAGCTGAGATTGATCCAACATGACAGCAAATACCAGATATCATACTGGACTGAGATAGACCTTTGATATCATGGTAGGTTGAAAAGCAGCAAGTCATTGAGCATTAAAAAAATATATAGTTTTTCATTTTCCAGTTAATAAAATGCTTTATATTATGTCCATGATAGCAGTAGCTTTTAAAAGACTGATAGAGCCAGGTATGGTAGTGTATGTCTTTAATCCCAGCACTCGGGAGGCAGAGTCAAGGGGATCTCTGTGAGTTCGAGACCTGGTCTACAAAGTGAGTTTCAGGACATCCAGAGCTACATAGAGAAACCTTCTTGAAGTCATGAAATACAAGTTTAGCACTTTGAATCTCTCTCTCTCTAGCACACATTCTAATTGTACTTAATAATAAAAACTTAGAGTTTTTATTGAAGATGTTAAAAGCTGAAGGATCAGAGAAGCAGAGTGGCCAATCACTAGAAAGTTCTTACCCCTACCAATGCTCAGACCAAAGGGGTGATCCTGTCCTCTGACAACTGCTCAAACTGCACTGAGCTCCTGTCTAATCCCGCCTTATTTCCTCTCTCTGCCCAACCGTATCAGTCCTGTCTCTACCTCACTAGTGCTGGGATCACCTTTGTGTCAGCTCTGTTTCTCTTTTTGTCTGGATCAATTTTGTGTAACCCAGGCTGGTATTGAACTAACAGTTCCATCTGCCTATGTCTCCTGAGTCCTGTAATTAAACGTGTGAGCCACCACTGCCTGGCCTCTAGTGGCTTAGCTCTGCACTCTGATCTTCAGACAAGCTTTATTTGTTAAAACACAAAATATCACTCCCTCTCTCTCTTTCTTTCTCTCTTTTTTTTCTGTTAAATATGGTTTTTTTTTAGCTCAGTTTTCTTTTTTTTTTAAGATTGATTGATTGATTTATTATGTATACAGTGTTCTGCCTGCACACCAGAAGAGGGCACCAGATCTCATTACAGTTGGCTGTGAGCCACCATGTGGTTGCTGGGAATTGAACTCAGGACCTTTGGAAAAGCAGTCAGTGCTCTTACCCTCTGAGCCATCTATCTCTCCAGTCCCCTTTCTTTCTCTTTTGAGACAGGGTCTCACTATGTAGCCCTGGAACTCACTATATAGATTAGGTAAGCCTTGAATTTACAGAGATTTTCCTGCCTCCGCCTCCTGAGTATTTAGATTAATGTTTAATGTTTTATTGCAGTTTCATATAAAAAAAAAGCAAAATCTGAATTCAGTGTGTTTGTCTTAGACCTTTGTGTCAGAGTTTTGGGAAAGTTTTTCTGATTTTGTGTAGCATACTTGAAGTGAAAATCCTTACAAGCTGATTTTTTTGTTGTTATTTGTTGTTGATATTTTGTTTTTCTGCTGATAAGTGATTGAATCAAGATCCTCACATAGGCAAAAAAATATGTTCTATGACTTTGCCACTTTAGTCCAATATAAGATAGCTTTTGATGAAGCTGTGTTTTGGTCAGATTAATACATATCCTGGGCAAATAAGTCTTTTTATTTGGTGCCCAGGATTGTGCATGCCAGACAAGTGCTCCAACCCTGAGCTACATCCTCAGCTCTTTTTTAATTTTTCATTTTGACACAGGGTCTTAGAAGTGTCCCTGGCTAGCCTTGACACACTTTAGCTTTCAACCTGTAAATCATCTGCCTCAGTCCCCTGATTAGCTGGGATTACAAGTCTGCCCTACCAGACCCAGCAACAAATTAGTCTTTGGTGGGACTCTTTTTGGAAGGTGCCCATTTTTACCATAAATTGGATGGGTTTAGCTAAGTAAGTAGTAGTTAAAATAGGAACTTACAGCGAAACTGGATATATTCTGATGCAGTCGATTTCTCCTGTTCAAAAGTAAACTACATATGATGAGTTCATTTGAAAATGCTTAGAGAGCCGGGCGGTGTGGCGCACGCCGTTAATTCCAGCACTCGGGAGGCAGAGGCAGGCGGATCTCTGTGAGTTCGAGACCAGCCTGGTCTACAGAGCTAGTTCCAGGACAGGCTCCAAAGCCACAGAGAAACCCTGTCTCAAAAAAAAAAAAAAAAAAAAAAAAAAAAAAAAAAAAAAAATAAAAAAAAATAAAAAAAGAAAGTGCTTAGAGAAATGAGACTTGGAATCAGGATACTTATGGAGGGGAATGAAACCACATTGATATGACAGAAGACAGAAGGTGGCTGGCTACAGGCTAGGGAGGTGATTCAGCTGCACAAGCCTGATAACCTGGCTTTGACCCTGGAGCCCATGATGAAAGGAAAGAACTAATTCTCCAAAGTTGCTGCTTGACTTCTCCACACGTGGCTGCTCTTAAACACACACACACACACACACAATAATAATGCATAGAACAAACAAATCTAAGACTCGTGGAGTGCTTCCTGGATTACAAAAATAAAATCTGGACATTGGGACTTAAATCCAAACAGAAGCCATCCACTGTGCTTTGGCTTAATGCTTTAAAGCCTGGGGGCAGGGTGTAGAATTGAGACCCTCTGCTGGCCTGCCTGGGCCGTGTTGCCTCGTCTGCATTGCATCTGTTCTTTTACAGAAGAAACCACTTTTCAGACACCAAAATCTAGCCAGATGCCTTCAGTGCCACCGTTAGTTAAAACATCACTGTTTTCTCCAAAATTATCCACGCCCGATGCTTCAAATCCTTTTGGAACCCCGTTTGGCTCCAGTGTAGTGAATCGAATGGCTGGAATCTTTGATGTGGACACCTGCTATGGGTCTTCCCAAAGTCCTCAGCTGATAAGAAGAGGGCCGCGGTTATGGACTCATGCTTCTGGTGAGAGCTGTTTAATTTTCTAAAATTTGAACTTTCATAGTTGCAGGATCAGACAGCCTAAGTTCTCAACTTTTCTTTTTAATAGATCAGCAAATGTCTGACTTTTCTAATCCATCTCCTTGTACTTCTGTCACTGCTGAGCGTAAGACAGTGAGACAGCCCAGTGTGATTTACTCATGGATTCAGAACAAACGTGAACAGGTAGGATGATAGATTTATAGGTTTCATAGTTGCATGACTGTAAGATTAAGGATCTCACAGCAGTAAAGCTTTTTGTTTGTTTTATGCTTCAAGTGTCAGATTTACTCATGAAATCACCAGTGTTTGAGTGTTTTGAGTTATAATGCATTTCACATGACTTAATTCCTTAAGAGATAGTTGGGCTTTTGGGTCTGGGTTAAACAGCAATTAAAGTCCTTCCTATATGTTTATATCTTAGTAAGGGAAATAGATGAGTAAGAAAATATATTACTCTATATTTCTTTTAATGTATAATGCCACTAATTGGGTTAATGTAAGGGCCGTTCTGGGATCTATTTAGGGCAAATGTTGCTTCATATTGTGGCATGCTGTTAACACTAAGCTGCATCCTGATAGAGAATGACCAAGATAGGAAAAGTATACTTAAAGGAAAAGAATTTTGATGTCTTAAGTATTATATAGAAAAAAGTAGAGCAGGTAAGACAGTACTTAAAGGAGGGGGTACTGTTTTATGTGGACTGGTCAGAGAAGTCTCATTGAAAATGTGACACTGAGAGCAGAAGGGAGGATGGGAAGACTCACAGACCCAAGGGAGGGAGTGTGCTTGGCTTGTGTGAGGAGCAGCAGGAACTAGTGTACCTGGAGCAGGGTGAGGGACAGTGGTCAGTAGGCAGGTGAACTCAGAGAGGTGGCAGGCTCCAGAGTAGCGCTTGATGGTGCTAAAACTGGCCTTTTCCCTCGTGAGACGGAAAACTGCCATATTGTTTTATTCATAGGATACTATAATGTCACTTTCATTGTGAAGGAGCTATTATATAGTGGGTTGAGGTGAGACTTGTCCTTGTCTGGACTTTGACTGCCAAGCAGGCATGGAAGCTGAGAGCCGGTGCTAAAGCTGCTGCAGTCATCTAGTGGGACAGGTGGTGTGTGATCATGGGGTTATAATGGCAGCTGTAAGGTATGATCAAGGTCTGGATATGTGTTTTAATAGAATTAGCCCATAATGTGCTTTTGGTGTGCTGGAGAGTCAGTATTCACTCCAAGGCTTTTGGCCCGAGGCACTAGACTTGCAGAGTTGCAGGTGACTGGAGCAGTTTACCACTGAAGAAAGAGATAGTAGAGGTGAAGTGGAGACCTTAGGGGTTTGGTTTTGGGTGTGGCAACATTGAGATACCTGTTTGGAAAAGCAAGTGGAAATTAGATGTGTATCTGGAACATAGAAGATTCTGGGGTGATAATGTGCTTTTGGAAGTCATCAGGGTACAGACAGCATTCAGAGCCACAAGATTCAGTGCTATTGAGTGTGGCCACTAAGGAAAGAGCTCTAAGCTGGACCCTTGACCAATTAAGGGTCATAGAGATGAGAGGGAATAATAGCAAAGGACTCTTAGGAGCAGCAACTGAGGTGAGAAAAGCACGTTTCTCAGAGTAGCCTCAGCAAGGGGTGGAAGTGACGGGTAACATAGGAGTGAGGGAGTGGGTCACCAGGTCCACTGTTGGGAACAGAATGCACTGAGCTACATCCCAGCCCGTTTTTATTTTATTTGGGACAAGTTCTCCTAAGTTGCCCAAGTTGGCCTCAGACGTTCTCTGTAGCCCAGTCAGGCAGTCTTTGAACCTCAGTTTCAAGCCAGTCAAGGACTTTTGCCTTAAATGGAGAGGAAATGTCCAGTCACTGGAAGGAGTTGAGGGGTCAAGGACTTGAAAGAATCTACTTTTTTAAATGGGAGACATAGAAACATGTTTGCTGATGAGATGATGAGGTTATATAGAGTAAAGGAACTGATGAGACATAGTACAGTCCTGCTAGTTTTTGTATAGTAACAAGATACGTTCTGCCTTCCACACCCCATGGCTTAGTGTGGCTTTGGGTGAGAGTATAGCAAGGCATAGATTGACTTTCAACTCGGTGGATTTAGAGTCTGATATAAGAGAACTTATTTTCTGTAAATGTCACCTTTAGAAAATGTTTTGGAGGGGGATGTTAAAAGGATAGCAGTTGTATTGAACTGAGAAAAAAAATAGGTTTTAAAAAGTACTACCCAAACATCTTAGATTTCCTTCTATTACGGCAAGGCTGTAATTGGGTATTCAGTGCATGTACATGGAAACACATTTAAGGTTAGGTGGCCCTCATGTTTATCCAATCCATAGCACAGAGTTATTACTTACGTAGTTCATTGTAAATACTGCTCACAACTACATTTACATTTAGGGAACTCTTCTGCAGGAAGAACTTAGAAATGTATACGATGCTTGAGTAAACTTGAAAAAATAACCATGTTAATTCTTTTTTTTCCCAACTCAGATTAAGAATTTCTTGTCAAAACGGGTGCTGATAATGTACTTTTTTAGCAAGGTAAGAATAGAAAATAAGAGTTGAGAATGGGTTGAGGAAATGAAGTGGGAGGTAGCAGATAGGATCTGACTTGTAGTATTTTATAGACATAGTCTCAGCAAGCCGTGTTGAGATCACTGCCCTGCGTTTGGACAGCTCTCTCCCTAGGCACACATGTCACCACGATTCTGGGGCTTGACTCTGTAGTTGTTCCCCTGAAACTTTGGCTGCTGGAACATTGAGCCTTCCGTGCTTACTGGTGAGCAATTGAGCTTTCTGGTGCCTTGTGACTCATTTTCCCGTTCACATCTTTGTGGCCTATTTGGTATTTGAAAGAGAGGAGACTGAATTAGATGACTTAGGTTGAATTTTTGGTGGATTAAAACGTTGCATTTCAGGCCACAAAGTTGCATTCTTTGCTAGCATTGTGGCTTACATTTGTACTCCCAGCACTCCAGATGCTGAGGCAGGAGGATTGAGAGTTTGAAGTGAGACCTGGCAGTTTAGGAAACCCTATCCAAAAAAAGCCCAAACACCAAAAAAAAAAAAAAAATCCCCCAAAATTTCCAAACAAGTAAACAACCCTTTCAACTGGCCTGCCACTTGTTTTTGCTATCCCTGGGTAGTAAATCTCAGTTGCAGAAACCAGATGTAGTGGTTTTGTGTCAATCCTCAAACAAAACCTTTGTCCACATAGAGGACTGAGTACTTTTGCTTTTAGTGTTCAAGTCTTACCTCTCTGTACATACTGCAGTATTAGTGAATGGGCTGATGGAGCCTTCAGCACATACAAGCAAAGGTTTTCATCATTCATTTGTACTCTCTGAAGCCATATGATAATGGCAACAGAACTGAGCAGCCCTGATGCAGAAGAGCCATTTCAACCTCTTCGCGTTGCTTTTTCACTACAAGCGAAGGAAAGATCCGCCTAATGGTCAATTGCCTTTCCAAAAAACAGTCTACCTAGGACCATCTTTAGCAACAAGTGTCTTATCCTTCGTGAAGGGCTGAGAGTTCTCTGGAGTTTTACTGTTCTTGGTCACCAGAGGGGAAAGCAAACTTACTGTGAGTGCCTTATGTGTGACATGCACTTTCTTAAATTCCCTCCTGTAATTCTAACCATGGTCCGCTGGCCTCATTTTATGGAGAAGAAAATTTCTGCTCTGAGCAGAGTCTTTTCCTCTGTGAGTGAGTATCTGATTCTAGTTCTGTAAGAGCTGTTGTGAGGCGCTGTGGGCGATGCTGTATACTACAGATGTTGACAATTGAGAATCGTCGTAGTAATGAGCCCAGTCTCCACTGGGCACTTTCATAAAGCCAGTGTGCTTGTTTTTAGTTTGGGTTTTGAGATGGTCTCAATATGTTGTGGTTGGTCTTGAACTTATTCTGTAGCCCATGTAGGCTTTTGACCTTCCTGCCTTTGCCTCCCTAGTAGCTAGGATTACAGGTCTATGTAGCACAGCCCTGCTAGCATTATTTAGTTAGGCCAGTTGTTGTTCCATACTGCCTATGCAGGGCATAGTAAAGGAAGTCTCATAGGTTATCTTTTTATTGAGTTGAGAGTAATAGACAGTCTAAGAGAAGAAATCCATAGTTCCGAGGTTCTTTTGTTTTAAAAAGAGCTTTAGCAGCTTTCCTTGAGTGATCACCGTGTTGATTGTCTGGGGTGGACTGATCGATCATAGGTAGCTCTTACTTTAAATGAGACACTGAGGCTTGGGGTTACACAGTAAGTTTGGATGCTCTGTTGTACTTAAAATTTATATAAGAAATTATTTCAGTTTTTAAATTTTGGGAGCAGCTGTGAGTCTTATTGTCACAGATCATACAACTGGTAAAATGGCAATTTTTGCACAGGGGACTTTACTTAAATATTTTTGTTTTATTTGTAGCACCCAGAGGCCTCCATTCAGGCTGTTTTTTCAGATGCCCAAATGCATATTTGGGCTTTAGAAGGTAAGAAGCATCTTTGAACTATAATCTATAACTGACTTTAAGCAGTTAATTTTGAAGTCTGGTTCATGAGTGATTACTTCTGGGATTTGACTCTCAATCCTTGAATTTTCGGATACATATTTATCTTTTTATATGGATAGTTTTCTTCCTCTCTGGCTTGCCAGTTTTGGGGCAGAGCCCAAAGCTTCATACCTGCTAGGCCAGTGCTCCCACTGAGCTGCAACTACAAGCCTAGATGGGGTTTGATTTGGGTAGAATTTTTCCTGTACGTAAATAAAGATGTCTTTCTATAATTAAAGTGCAACCAGTAGATAGTGTTTACCTTAAGGTCAATTACATTGAAACATGAAAACTTAGCTGTTAAAGAACTATTTCACTTCATAGACACTACCTTCTCGATGCTTCAGGGAGCCAGGCAGACCTGTCTAGATCATAAAGAACTATTTCACCTCATAGACACTACCTTCTCGGTGCTTCAGGGAGCCAGGCAGACCTGTCTAGATCACTCTAGGGGAAGTGTCCTAAGGGCTGTCAGGCCTCGATTTTTTTTTTTTGTATGTTTTGTTCTGTGATGCTAAGGCAGTTGAACATTTTTTCAGGGCTTGTTCATCTTTTGTCCAGTTTTGTTTTGGTTTGTTTTGGTTTTTTGAGATAGGATTTCTCTGTGTAACAGTCCTGGCTGTCCTGGAACTCACTCTGTAGACCAGGCAGGCCTTGAACTTAAGGAGATCTACCTGCCTCTGCCTCCCAAGTGCTGGGATTAAAGGTGTGTTCCACCACTGCCTGACCTGTCCAGTTTTGTATTACAGCTCTTTGTAGTTCTCTTTATATCTAGACTATCAGCGTCTTCTCAAATAGACATAGTCAGGTGGGTTTGTCTAATTTTGCTTCCGTTTTCTCCTTGAGGTCTGTCTCACTTAGTAGCAGCATCATTTACAGAAGATAGATTTGGAGTTGTCCAGACCACACTTCCAGCTATCCTTAATACTTTGTTGACCCTGCAGGAGGTAAGTGCTATGTCCCAGTGTTGGGTGTGGGTGCAGGCTCTCCTCCAGTGCCCTGTGTTTCTGTTTGTTTCTCCAGTCCAGTAACAGAGTGTCTTAGAAAGTAAGATCCTGGTTCTGTGTTTACCCTTAGGAAATTACAATCTAAAAGAGAGAACAAGAAGAACAACTTTATTTGCTTAAAACTTATAAAGAAATTCCACGGAGCCAGACCAAAAAAAAAAAAAAAAAAAAAAACTTATAAAGAAACTGGAAACTTTTAAAGAAGCCTACTCTGTGGTAGGCTGCTGGAATCTGGTAGATAGTCAGGCTATTTTGTGCAAGTTGGGTTCTGTCTTGTTTTTTGAGACAAGATCTCATATATCTCAGATTGGCCTTAATTAAACTCACTGTATGCCAAGGATGACATTGAACTTCTGATCCTCTGCCTCTACCTCCGAAACGCTGGAGTACTAAGTGTAAGCCGTCATACTCCAATTCACACTCAGTTTTATGTGGTGCTGGGAATCAAACCCAGGGCTTCATATATGATCAGCCAGCATTTTGCCAATGGAGCTACATTCCCCAGGCCAAGAGCTACTGAAAGTGGCCTGTGATTTCGTCACCCAATCAGGTAAGTTCCCCTTTGGCCACTGGCTCAACAGCTAGGGCCACTGGGTGTCCATCTCAAGTGGTCGTTTGTTTTCACCACAGGCCTTTTTAGTCCTGTACTTATAGAAAGGCAGAAACGACAAAACCATATTTCCTGATTTCCAACAGGCTTCCTCCCCTTTTCCCTCCCTCCCATTCTTCCTTCTTATTTCTTTTTCCTGTCCTTTTCATTTTTAGAAAAGGTCTTGCTGTGTAGCCTTGAATTTCCTGGCCTCAAGCTTTGCTTCTGAGAGCTGTGCCCAGAAGGCTTCCTTTTTTGTCCTATTTTACATTTTTTGTTCTGTTTTGGTTTTGAGGCAGGATCTTACTATGTGTTCCTGGCAACCAGTACTCACACAGATCCACCTCTCTGCCTCCTCAGTGCTGGGATTAAAGTCAAGTGCCACCACAGCTAGCCCTTCCTTTCTTAATCTAAATGATTTGTTTTATGCTACCTTTTGTTTTGTGGCCATGGGAAGTATAAACATAGAGCTCAGGGCATTTAGAAATAGTGTTTGGGTGCAATAGGGTCTTTGTAGGAGCTGCTTAGTTGGACCTGAAGAGTAACAATTGTTGAATTTTTCGGTCTTGGGAACCTTTTAGGAAAGGAGAGAAAAGCTTGCTCCACAGTATGTTGTTTAAAATTTAATTCATATCACCATTTAAGAAGTCATAATAAAACCAGTGATTTTTTCCCCCTTTTTATTACTGTTGTTGCTTTGAATATTTTGTTTGATTTTTTTTTGGGGGGGTGGTGCGGGAACTTTTGAGAAAGGGTCTCATTAGGTAGCACACGTGGTCCAATAAAGTCCTAATCCTCCTGCCTTTGCCATCCAAGTTATGCACCACCCACGCTCAGTCCAACAGTGCCTAAATGTACAACAGGGCAGCTGCGCCTCGGGCATGTTTTCTGTCCTCATACATCTTCGTTTATATCTTGTGAAGTCAGTGATAGCTCTGAACAGATATGGGAGACTCACTAGTACAGTAATGTGTGTCTGAATTTACACACAAACTTCAGAGATGGCAGAACTAGATCCTGAATGCAGGCTAACTGCATGGTATTGACAGTGGAGAAGCCTCAAGGAGAGCAGCAGATTCACAGCCCTCATCTTTGACCCTGTCTAGCATCTTGTCCTGGGAATCCCACTTAGGATTCTTCAGAGAATGATTCTATTCTTGAAACTTTTTGGCTCATGATCTGTAGTATGTTATGTACAACTTGTATGTGTGTAATAGGAACAAGATTCTTGGCACAGTACTTACTTAACTTTAAGTATGCAACGTATCTTAATATTTTTTTGTTTAATTTTCTTAGAATGTGCCAACTGGAACCCATTGTAATTGAGTAAATGATGATGCCACAAGTGCGCTAGATGACCTCATTGACTGCACAGAGCTCTCACTGCCCACCAGTGTTCTGTGCTGCAGTTACTCTGCTCACCCTTCCCCTACTGTCAGAATCCCTACTCTTCAGAGTTTACTAGGAGACCAGTCTATATTTATGTGGGTTGCAGTTACTCGTACATTTGGGTGGGAGGATGAAAATCCCAGATTTGTCAAATCTCAGTCCTTTCCTTGAAAACAAAGGAGTTGAGATGAAAATACTGTTGAAAGGCAGAACAGAAAGAGGCAAAGAAGCCTGTGCTGTGCAGTTGAGAATCAGAGGGACAAAGAGCAGGACCAGGGAACTGACACTTCCTTTGTGAGTCTTATGTACTACAGACAGTCTTTTTGTCGTACTCATGGATATTCTCAGCCTGCACCCAAACACTACTGCCTGCTGAGCCATCTGATCAGTTCAGGAATGTACTCAAAGTTCGTAGGATTAGAAAGGAAATGAATTATATTGCGTTGTAATTATCAAGATATGAGTTTATGCTGAAGCGCCTTGTGCTTTCTGATTGTTTCATTGAGTAGGAGGTTCTGTCCGTGAGTTAGCGTTTTTGTCGTCATTTGAAGCAGTAATAAGATGAATGGTATTTCAAGATAACTGCAACAGCAGGACTCGGATTTGGAGACAGTGCTGACTTCTTTGATACAGAAACTGCAAATTACTGTGATCTGATATCCCTATTCATAATTAAAGCCAATGCTAAATCTTAATTTAGAGCTTTGGGAAGGAACCCTTACTCCGAGCACAGCCCTCTTCCTCTGGTTCCCTGCCCTCATGTTGCCTTTCAACTTCTTTTCCTCTCCAGGTTAGGCCTAGTTTGATGCTTTAACTGCTTTAATACCAGATCCTTGAGTCCTTTATCTTTATGTTTTTTAAGTCCCTCCCTACACTGCAAAATTCCTGTCTGCTGCCATCAATTCTTTAACCATCGTTCCTGACTCAGCTTTTCTTTAGGCCCTGAATTATTACTTCAGCTTCTCACCTGGGATCCCTCTCATTTTGACCCTAGATTCTGCCGTTCCACCTTGAGCCATCTGCTATAAAATGACTGTAGATTATGCCATTTTTCTTCAAGGATGACTTACTTTCTTAGATGACTGTTATTTTCTGTTATTGTTATTATTATTTTTGTCTAAAACATGCTTTTCTTATTTCTTCTGTCTCCACTTTGTAATTCCCATGCCAAGACGCAATTAGTCAGAATAAAGGCAGGGATTGATGTTGTCTTGTTTTATTACTCCTAGCATGTGATACCTGGCAAGTGACAGGTGCTTATTATTAAAATACTTGTTGAATGCCTGTTGATTTGCTTGTTTACTGGCTAAGTGAGTAATTCAGGGCCTTGAATTGAGTGGCACTTCTGATGCAGTGGGCTGATTATAATGACTGCTTCTTTACTTTGAGGAGGCAGAGATGTTATATGAATCATCTTAGTTCTATTTTATGTTCTGTGATCTTGAAGAGATAGCTGTTCATACTAAAGAGCAATTTCTAAGTGTCTCTGTAATGTAAGGCTCTTACTAAGGGAGGTTTGTGTGGCACTATTAACTTCTCACTGTCAGTAGTATCAGTCATTTAGCTATGAATCATTAAAGGCCAAATGAAAAGGATGGGGAGGCTCTCACTCTTCAAGCTATCCAGAGGGCAAGGAGTGGAGAGATGGGCATCCAGCATCCTGCTGGTGGCCACACCATCCTTCTAGGTTACAGTTACTTCAAGTGACTCACAAGTTCATACACATTCTTGCCATCTGAATTAGTTAACATGTATCCTAACAGATATCCAGTTGTTTCCCAGAGGTTTTTGTATGCTGTTTTGGTTAGTTAAAATAGAAATTCCTATGAGAGCGTTACTGAGTTCATGGTAATTTGTCATCAATGGGTAGTCTTCATGTTGAAATTCAGTCATTTTTGTTGCTGTCTTTGAAGGAGGTCCTTAGAGGTAAAAAGTTGTAGGCCAAGATGAATATTTTTTAATTATAAAAATTTTAAGTTATGGTAATGTATAATGTAAAATACATCATTGAACTATTTTGATGCCAAGCATGGTGGTGTACATTTTTAATCCCAGTACTCTGGAGGTAGAGGCAGGTGGATCTATGAGTCCAAGGGCAACCTGGTCTATATAGCAAGTTCCAGAACAGCCAAGACTACATAGTGACATCCTGTCTTTAAAAAATTCCATCTTCATCGTCTTCTTCTTCCTCCTCCTCCTTCTTTTTTTGTCTTCATCCTCCTTTTTCTTCCTCCCTTCTTCTTTCTTTGTCTTTCTTTTTCCTTCTCCTGTTCCTCCTTCTCCTCTTCTTTCTTCTCTTTCCCTCTTCCTCCTCCTTTCTTCTTTTTTTTTGGTCAAATTGGACCTAATGGTGCAGGCATAAAATCTCAGTTCTTTGGGAGGATGAGACAGAACTGCAACTTCATTGCTCACCTAAGCTATAAAATGAATTCAAGATTAGCCTGGGCAGCTTAATGAGACCCTGTCTCAAAATAAGAGTATCAAGAGGGCTGAGGATTAGCTCAGTGGTAGAGCACTTGTTTAGTATGCTCAAAGGCAAATCCCTGAGCTACATTCCCCAGTAGCGGGGGAGAAGAGTCAGTGGACAGTTGTGTGGCCTAGACTGTATTTCTTCACACTGTGTGACCACTCGTACCATCAAGCTCCCGGTCCTGTTCATCTGGAGAGAATGGTACATAACAGTCTCAGAGAGCCTTGTTCTGAAAGGGCAGTGTCACTTTGATACAGGAGGTCAGTCCTGTAGTTTTTTGCCTCATCACCTGCAAGTTAGATTTTGATTTTAGAACATTAAAATTTATTCCATTCACTGATCTTTTTATCCAACAGATACTTATCTAGGAGTTAACCATAGAATGACATACAGAGTAGAAAAGACACACATGATTCTTTTCCAACAGAAGCTTGCAGGCTAAAACATAGCCACACCAAGAGCTGATTACTGAGGTTGGGTGGTGGTGGGACACCTTTGATCTCAGCATTCTGGAGGCAGAGTCAGGTGGATCTCTGAGTTTGAGGCCAGCCTGGTGTACAGAGCAAATTCCAGGACAGTCAGGGAGGGCTACACAGATTAATCTTGTCTTGAAAAACAAAACAAAAACAACAGCAAAACCTAGTTACTGTTATAAGGATTCATTCATAGAAATGCAGAATGCTGACAATGTAACAGATGATTCTAAACTAAGATTGTGGGGGTCTTATGTTTGAGTATGTGTTTTTGTACATGCTTGCATATGTGACTGTATGATGCAGGTCAGAAGACAATTTGCAGGAGTTGGTTTTCTGCTACCATATGTGTCCCAGGTACCAAATTCAGGTCAGCAAGGTTGATAGCAAGTACCTTAACCCATCGATCCATCTCACTGGCCCTAAACTAAGAAAATGAGGCATAGAAATAAATATGAGGGGCTAGAGAGGTAGCTCAGCAGTTAAGAGCACTGGCTGTTCTTCCAGAGGACCCAGGTTCAGTTCCCAGCACGCGCCTGGCAGCTCACAACTGTCTATAATTCCAGTTCCAGGGGATCTGACTTATTTACACCAATGCACATAAAATAAAGTTAAATTATTAAAAAAAAAAGAAAGAAAAAGAAATGGATTAAAGTGGCCAATGGCTTCCTTCAAGACAAAGAAGTTGGGAATAAATAAAGGTGGAAAAAAATATGTTCTTGCAGGCCAGAGCTTTAAGGTTTGAAGGTATATTAGTTAATTTTCTTATCACTGTGACTCTGACAAACAGTGGCTTAAGGGAGGAAGGGGTTGCTTGGGTTCAGAGGCACACAGTCCGTCATGGCAAAGAAGGCATGGTGGTGGGAGCAGCTTTATTCATGGTATGGACCAAAAAGCAAAAGAGAATGCCAGTGCTCATTTGTCAGTCGCTCTTTATTTAGTCTGAACATCACTGTGTCCCTGGGATGGTGCCACCCACATTCAAGGCAAGCCATCCTTCCTCAGTTAAACCTCTGGAAATCCCTCCCACATACACGCACAGAGGTGTGTCACCTAGGTGATCCTTAATCCAGTGGAAATGTCAACTTCATAAAGGCCCAGAGAGTTTTCACCAGTAGGGTGTATATCTCATTTCTCTAGAATTTTATGCAGTTTGACCTAACTTGTGTGTAATACTCCAAAAGAAATGCTTTATGAAAATGTTTGTAACAGCTTGGGAAGTTGAAACAGGGCTTGTTTTGCATGACTGAATTCCTCTTGAAAGACATATTGCTATGATTTATTCAATCAAGATCATACCCAGTAAGTGGTTGAGTCAGAATTGGCAGTCGGGCTTAGGACTCAACATATCAGATTCCCTCTTGAAGGCTTGGCAAAGGGATACATTTCTTCACTTCCTTTCTTAAGACAAGTGCCAGAGTGTCAGATCTGGAGTCAAACATAGCTGGGTTTTATTGGAAAAGATGGTTTTTTGCATTTCTTTGCATTCAAGATTCCATTATCTGGGTGGGAGTGGTGCACACCTTTCATCCCAGCACTTGGGAAGCAGAGGCAGGGGATCTCTTGAGTTCTAGGACAGTCTACAGAATGAGTTCCAGGATAGCCACGGCTACACAGAGAAACTCCTGTCTCGGAAAAACAAAACCAAAGACAAGACTCCATTAATAATTAGAGGCTCCAAATCCATGTTAGAAATTAGGAAAAGTAAAAAGGATACATTATAGGACCAGTGTATCCCAGGGTACATATCTGGACGATTTGAATAGTTCCTGAGGTGTGGATGGTGAAACGGACCACCCCTGCATAGAGCTCAGTCACTCAATTTGTTCTTATCACTGTGCTGTCATCACTCCGGTGCTGTAGAACAGAACTCTCTGTGAAAAAAGAGCTTTGAGATTAAAAGGAACATTTTTCTCTAAATTCCCAAGAACCTTTGGTAGTGCTATAAGGAAGCAGTCCAGGAGACACAGCATGGGGCAGCTCCACATTCCTACCCAGAACTCACTGCTTCCTGAGATCAGTGTCTATTCATGTCAGTTCTCACTTCTGAAATGCTTGGTACTGAAAGGGTTTCAGGTTCTTGTGGGGAAATAGTTCAGTCAGTAAAGTGCTTCTCACACAAGTGTGAGGATGTGAACTTGATCCTCAGCCACCACAGAACAGCTAGTGGTGCTTTATAGTCCAAAGATGACCATCCTGGGGCTCACTGGTCAGCCTGTCTAATCATTGAGCCCCAACTCCGTTCGAGAGGCCCCCCTCATAAAACAAGGTAGACAGTGGCTGAGGAATGCCACCTGAGGTTGAGATTTTTCAGATTTGAGAATATTTGTATAGACTTTAGTGGTTGAGAGTCCCTAATCTGAAATAGTTCCAAATCCATTTTGGAGCATTTCAGGATTTCAAAATATTTTGGACTTCTAAATTTTAGATTGAAATATTCATAATTCTGTACCTTACAGAATCATGAGGATTATCAGAAATAACTATAAAGGGTCTAGAATGGTTTATTGAGGAGCTGAGAGTATGGTAAGTAGCAGGTGCTTTTGGTGTGAGCATAGCTTGTTAAGTGTGGCTGCTTTAGCAGATTGTTATTTGATATGACACTTCCCTCAGGTGCTGGCACACAATAATGGTAGTCATATTTTAGCCACGTCAGCACTAAGAGTGCTTTTCAGCCAAAGGCCGTTTTGTCCTCTTGGAGACATTTAGCTCATGTACAACCGTGTGGAAATTAATTGGGCAGTTACTTTCAAAATAGTAGCCTCTCTGTAGGCTTCCTTAGGCCCAAAGTGTAAGCAGCTTTAAATTTTTCTCCAAGGGTATTGTATTGGGTGTTTCTGCTCACTCTTCTTCATCAGAGATACTCGATAGTCATCTGAGTGGAGAGCAAGGACCACGTTCAGTGCATTAAGAGATGTGCTCATTAGATGCTCATGGGAGTCACAGCTGATGAGAGTTTAGTTCTAACTGTAGGTAGTGCGTTGGTTGTTGTGAACCACAGTTGTCTGTGGTGAACCTACTGCTAAGCCACCTTCATACATTTGACCTTAGTTGCTCCTCACCATATTCTTTCATTGTACTAACCCTACTTAGTCACTTGGACTTTTATCTATTTAGTAGTTTAAGTCATTCCTTTTAGCTTAATTACTTAAAGAAAACATACCTATTGTTAAAAAGAGAAATCTAGTTTGGCTTCCCATAGATAGAATACAGGTTTAAGATAACTATGGTATCCCAAGCCATATTGTATATTTTAGAATTCAGATTAATAATTCTTTTTTTAATAATCATTTTTATTTTATGTGCATTGGTGGTTTGCCTGCATGTATGTCTGTATGAGGGCATAGAATCTCTTGGAGCTGGGTTTTCAGACAGTTGTGAGCTGCTGTGTTGGTTCTGTGAATCGAGCCCTGTTCATCTCTCTGGCCTCTAAAAATCCTTTGAAGTGTGCCATTTTAGAGTTAAACATACTATGTTACCTTCCTTATAGTGTCTGAGGTAGATCCCCTAAGAAGAAAACTGAGTGGTTTTTCCTCCCCTGAAGTAGCTGAGCACGTGTAGTGGGTGCGGTGTGGAATGAGGACTATAAATAACCTGTGTCAGCTCGGGTCAGGGTTTTCTGCCACATGAGGTAAGTTCAGGTCAGTTTCTGCCACCAAAGTAGTGGTAAAAGTTTTTAGTTTTCAGGGTTGGTTTGTTTGTTTCTAATTTGGGGTAAGGCAGTTAAAGTAAGAAAAGTCAATGGTTTTCTCTGTAGATACTATTGTTTGCTGAAATCCCTGAGCCTGAGGCATCTTTGTCCATTTTGTCACATGGAGGTTGGTGGTGACTAGAGAGTGATAGAAGGATGGCTGGCTTCTTCATGAAACCCTAATGCATTTGCCATCTCTATGTCTTTTTTGAGCAGTTCTAACTGTAAAGATCGATGCTTTGGACTGGAGTAAACACCTGCTATATAAGCTTTAGGTCCTGAATTTGGATCTCTAGGACCCAGGAAAAAAAGCTCAGTGTGGCAGCATATGGCTGTAATCACGTCTTTGGTGGGAGAAGGGTTCTGATAGGTAGATTCCTGAAGCACGTGGGCCAGCCAGCCTAGCTGAATTGATAACAAGTTCAGTAAGAGACTTCCCTCGGAAAACAAGGGGGAGAGCAGCTGATGGAAAGACAGCACACATACACACAAGAGATTGGGAGTTTTGAGGTTTATTCCTAATTAGAAGCCTTTTAAAGAACAATTACTAAAAGTTTAATAAAAGTCATTTTCTTGCAGTTACTCTTTAGATATCTTGGATCCTTTTAAAATTCAAGGGCAGGTATATTATGGGAGCACAATGATTTGACGTTTCTAGTATCTTGAACAATTTGTTGTTTGTCATCCTAAAATTTATTTTATTTTTTTTTAAATATTTTATTTTATGTTCATTGGTATTTTGCCTGCATGTCTGTCTGTGTGAGGGTGTCAGTAGGTTCCCTAAAACTGAAGTTACAGACGATTGTGAGCTGTCATGTGGGTGTTGGTAACTGAACCCAGGTCCTTTGGAAGAGCAAACAGTGCTCTTAACCACTGAGCCATCTCTCCAGCCCCAAATTATTTTATTATTAATAATTATTTTCCTCCATATCTGGTAAGAGACTAATAAAACAGAAGAATGTTAAAAATCATGTGATTTTAAGAAACACTATATAAGAAGTTTATACACACATTTTTGTAGTTATATTCATAAAGGTTCCATTGAGTGTAATTGGTAAGCAGATTTTTTGTTTAAAAACTTCTTTTTTGTTGTTGTTGTTGAGCTATATATTATTCTCCATTCCCCTCCCTGCCTCTCCCTTCTCCTTCTACCCTCTCTCATGGTCCCTATGCTCCCAATTTACTCAAGAGATCTTGTCTTTTTCTACTTCCCATGTAGATTAGATCTCTTTTAGGGTCCTCATTGTTGTCTAGGTTCTCTGGGATTGTGAATTGTAGGCTGGTTTTCTTTGCTTTATGTCTAAAAGCCACTTATGAGTGAGTACATATGATATTTGTCTTTTCTGGGTCTGGGTTACCTCACTCAATATGATGTTTTCTAGATCCATCCATTTGCCCGCAAATTTCAAGATGTCATTTTTTTTTTCCGCTCTGTGGTAAGTACTCCATTATGTAAATGTACCACAATTTCCTTATCCGTTCTTTGGCGAGGGCCATTTAGGTTATTTCCAGGTTCTGGCTATGACAAACAATGCTGCTATGAACATAGTTGAGCACATGTCCTTGTAGTATGATTGAGCGGATTTGGGTATATACCCAAAAGTAGTATTGCTGGTTCTTGAGGTAGGTTGTTTCCTTATTTTCTGAGAAATCGCCATACTTATAACCAAAGGGGCTGTACCAATTTGCAATGCAGGAGTGTTTCCTTTACCCCACATCCTCTCCAGCATAAGTTGTCATCAGTGTTTTTGATCTTGGCCATTCTTATAGGTATAAGATGGAATCTCAGAGTTGATGACTAAGGATGTTGAGCATTTCCTTAAGTGTCTTTCAGCCCTTTTAGATTCCTCTGTTGAGGGTTCTCTGTTTAGATCTGTACCCCATTTTTTGATTGGATTATTTGTTCTTTTGATGACCAATTTCTTGAGTTCTTTGTAAATTTTGGAGATCAGCCCTCTATGCGATGTGGGTTTGGTGAAGATCTTTCCCATTCTGTAGGCTGCCATTTTGTCTTGTTGACCGTGTCCTTTGCTTTACAGAAGCTTCTCAGTTTCAGGAGGTCCCATTTGTTAATTATTTTTCTCAGTGTCTGTGTTACTGGGGTTCTATTTAGGAAGTGGTCTCCTGTGTCAATGCATTCAAGTGTACTTCCCACTTTCTCTTTTATGAGGTTCAATGTGGTTGGCTTTATATTGAGGTCTTTGATCCATTTGGATTTGAGTTTTGTGCATGGTGATAGATATGGGTCTATTTTCATTCTTCTGCATGTTGATATCCAGTTATGCCAGCACCATTTGTTGAATCTGTTTTCTTTTTTCCAAGGCTTTTAAAAACTTCTTTAGCTGAGTGTGCTGTGCATTCCTTTAGTCTCATCATATGGGAGGCAGAGGCAGGTGGGGTCTACATAGCAAGTTCCAGCATAGCCAGTATCATATAGAGAGACCCTGTCTCACAAACAACCAAAAACCCCAAATGTTTAAAGTTTTGGTTTTTTTTAATGTATATGAGTGCTTTACCTACATGTGTATATGAGCACCATGTGTGACTTGTTGCCCATGTAGGCCAGAAGAGGACACTGAAGCACCTAGAATTGGGTAACAGGTGATTGTGAGCTGCAATGCAGTGCTGAGAAACAACCTTGGTCCTCTCCAAGAACAGCTAGTGTTTGTAATTGCTGAGCCATCTCTCTTATCCTGAATAAAGAATTTTCTTTCTTTCTTTTCAAAAACAGCAGCAAAAACCTTATGTTGACAATGGCAGAGGATAATGCCACTCTATTGCAGCACTTAGACAAACCAGAAGAGTGCAAAGCCAGGCAGCAATAGCTCATCATAATAAAGTTACATTTGCTAGTAGTTGTTAATAATGGAAACTAGTGTTAATTTATTTTACTTAGCTCAGTCATTTTATTGTAATCAGGATAAATTTGTTTTTGTGCGAGCTTGTTTTTTAATATTTATTTATTTATTTATTTATTTATTTAGGGTTATCGAGACAGGGTTTCATTGTGTCATAGCTCTGGCTGTCCTGGAACTCGATTTGTAGATCAGGCTGGCCTCGAACTCACAGAGATCTGCGTGTCTCTGCCTCCTGAATGCTGGGATTACAGATTTGTGGCACAACTATCTGGCAGGTATTTTGTGTTCTTTTTTTTCACACTTCCTTTGGAAATCTCATGTGTTGCTTATCTCAATTTCGTGCTGTCACAGTTCAAGTTCTCGGCAGCTATGGCTGATTAGTGGCTGTTGAGTTTGGCAGCATGGCTCTGAAATCTCATGGTTGTGATGATACTGATCTTACAAGAATTGGAAAGCAGGCATGCAGGTGCAGCCTGTAATCTTTTTTTTTAATTTTATTTTTCCATTCAAAAATTGACACTTCCTCCCTTTATCCCATTCCCCTCCCGCTCCCCCACTAACCCTCCTCCCTCCCCCTCCATCCTTAAGAGAGGGCAGGGTACCCTGCCCTGTGGGAAGTCCAAGGCCCTCCCCCTTCCATCCCGGTCTAGGAAGGTGTACATCCAAGTAAACTAGGGTCCCAAAAAGCCAATACATGCAGAATAGACAGGTCCCAGTGCCATTATCGATGGCTACTCAGTCCATCCCCATTGGCAGCCACATTCAGAGAGTCCGGTTTGATCACATGCTCGTTCAGTCCCGGTCCAGCTGGATTTGGTGAGCTCCCATTAGATCAGGCACACTGTCTCAGTGGGTGGGCCAACCCCTCGCAGTCCTGACTTCCTTGCTCATCTTCTCCCTCCTTCTGCTCTTCAACTGGACCTTGGGAGCTCAGTCCATTGCTCTGATGTGGATGTGGGTCTCTGTCTCTATCTCCATCCATCGGACGAAATTTCTATGGTGATAATCAAGATATTCATCAGTGTGACTATGGGACAAGGCCAGTTCAGGCACCCTCTCCTCTGCTGCCCAAGGACCTAGTAGGGGACATCCCCGTGGACACCTGGGATCCCCTCTAGAGTCAAGTCTCTTACCAACCCTAAAATGGCTTCCTTAGTGTAGATATCTTCTTCCCTGCTCCAATAGCTGCCCTTCCCCAATCTCCACCCTCCCACTCCCCCAAGATCTCCCCAGTCCTTCCCTTCTCCCTTCTCCTTCCCCCTCTCTCCTTTCCCCACCCCCACCCCTACCCCCACCCCCGTGCTCCCAACTTTTGCCCGGCTATCTTGTTTGCTTCCAATTTCCAGGAGGATCTATATATGTTTTTCTTTGGGTTCACCTTGCTATTTCTCTTCTCTGTGCAGCCTGTAATCTTACCATTTGCGCAGCTGAGGCAGGAGAAATGCTGGCTTGAGGTCAGCCAGCACCACACATTAGCTACAGATGGGCTTCTAAAGCATAGAAAGACCCTCTCCAAAAAATGACAGACAGGTCTGGGGAGATGGCTCAGTGGGTAAAGCACTTGCTTTGTAAGCACGTGGGCCTGGTTCAGACCCTGAGAGCCCGTGTAAAGCTGAGCATGGTAGTGCACATCACTTTCTTCATTATTGTTAAAAAATGATTCTGTGTGTATCGCTATTTTGCCTGCATCTATGTCTGTATTACCATTTGCAAACTTGGTGCCTGCAGAAGCCAAAAGAGGGTGTTAGCTCCTCTGGAACTGGAGGTTGTGAACTGCTGTATGGGTGTAGAATTAAACATTGGTCCTGGAAGAGCAACTAGTGCTCTCAACTGCTGAGCCATCTCTCCAGCCTCAGTCTGCATCTTGAATCTCAGTCTGATTATAAAAAGATGGGAGGCAGGGAGAGGAAAATCCCTGAAAGTCCCTTGGCCATCTGACTTAGCATTTGCAGTGACAACTGTCTTAAGGTGGAAGGTGTGGTCTGACACCTGAGGCTGTCCTCTGACCTGCACAAGTACACCATGTCATACATGTCATTTTCATACATGAAAAAGACTTCAGACAGAACAGTGTTCTCTCTCTCTCTCCCTTTCTCTCTCTCTCCCCCTCCCTCTCTCTCTCCCTCCCTCTCCCTCTCTCTCTCTCTCTCTCTCTGTGTGTGTGTGTGTGTGTGTGTGTGTGTGTGTGTGTGTGTGTGTGTGAGAGAGAGAGAGAGAGAGAGAGAGAGAGAGAGAGAGAGAGAGATGTATGCATTGTAGAGGCCAGAGGATATCCTCAACTTTCTTTTTGATATAGGTTCTTTGTTGGCAAGAATGATCAGTGAGCTCCAGGAGTCCACCTGTCTTCACAATTACAAGCTTATGTCACTATTCCTGGCTCTAGAACAATTTATATTTTAAGAAATTTATAACATTTTTTGTGTATGTATATGAGGTGTCTATGCCACTTTCACCATGTGGGTCCTGAGAATTGTACTCATTCATCAGGCTTGGTTGTAAGTTCTTTTACCTGGTGGACTATATTGTGAGCTCTAAAACAATTTTTGTTTTCATTTTATTTTATTTTCGAGACAGGGTTTCTCTGTAGCTTTGGAGCCTATCCTGGAACTCACTCTGTATACCAGGCTGGCACTGAATTCAGAGATCTTCCTGCCTCTGCCTCCCGAGGGCTGTGATTAAAGGCATGTGCCACTACCACCTGGCAAGAAGAACAATATATTTTTAAGAAAAAAGGAGAGGGCCGGAGAGATGGCTTAGTGGTTAAGAGCACTGGCTGCTCTTCCAGAGGTCCTGAGTTCAATTCCCAGCAACGACATGGTGGCTCACAATCATCTGTAATGAGATCTGGCGCCCTCTTCTGGCGTGCGGGCATACATAGAGGCAGAATGTTGTATACATAATAAATAAGTAAATAAATCTTTTTTAAAAAAAAAAAAGAAAGAAAAAACATGAATATATATGGTATTCTCACTAGCGAGTCGCTCAACAGGAGGAATATCCCATAATATTTTTTTCTGGTCTTACAATATTTTATAAAGTAGTCATCTATTCTGCAAAGACGTTACATGGCAGTTTTCCTTTATCTTGTGTACCAAACTTAACATAATTTACAAGAGCCTAGCAAATAATGCAGTTGTTCAGATATGAAAAGTGGCGATTATGAGGTGATTGCAGTCCTTGTATGGGTCTCGTGGGTTTGTATTTATAAACCTCACAGAGAAGTTGTTTGTAATTATATTCCAGAGGAAATGTCTGTGATCTCTTCAAGATTCTGAAATTTAAATATAATTGTATTTTGATTCTACAAACACAACAGCTTGAACTATTTGATGCACTTGGTCTTATTAGGGATATACTTTTGATTTTAAATCAGTATTTATGGACAAAATGTGTTTCAGATTTTGCATGGCCACTGTTGGGCAGCTAATTGCATACAGAGGGTATTTCCCATTTCAGTTGCATCTTATCTTACATCCTGAAAAACGAGCCAGGTGTGTGAGCCCAGGCCTTAGAAAGTGGCAAACAAGAGGCAGAAGTGGGTGATCTCTGAGTTCAAGGCCAACTCAGTCTACACAGCAAGTTTCAGGTCTGTCAGGATTGTATAGTAACACCCTGGATTGTTTTTGCTTTTAGGCTAAAACTGCAAAATACTGGATAAAAACTGAGTTTGCTACCTTTATATTCTGACTTAGTTCGCATAGCTATTTCACATTATCATGTCATTATTCTGTTGGTGTATTAAAGACTTGTGTGTGCCTGTGTGTGTGAGCGTGCGCGTAAGTGCCTGCGCATACGTGCATATGTGTGTATGGTACTAGGAATGGAATCCAGGAGGTGATGTAAACAGACTATAAAAGTCACAAGTTCAGTGGGTCCAGGTAGTAAAGAATGATGGCCGCTTTTTCGTGGTATAACAGCATGAAATTAAGTGTGTGAGGAAATTACAATGAGAATAATCTCTCCATTATGACTCAGTGTTATTTAATATTGCTCAAGTGTTTCTCTGAACACCACCTCCCATGCTGCCTAAAAGTATTTGAACTATGCCCAGTCTTAGGAAATAGTTCTAATAAGTGACCATTGTGAAAGAACAAATGATTGGACTTGAAGTTACCAGGATACATTCAACATGTGCATCAAATTTTGTTCCTTTTCCAAAATTCTAGGGTATGGTAAAAGAGTTGTTAAAATACATAATCCATAAGCAGTGGCGGGATTAATAGCAGCTCAGTTTGTGGAGCTGGAAAGCAGATGTTGATAGGTGTAGCAGACCCCAGAGGCGGGTCCTAAGTTGGCAGTGGGAAGGGCGCTTGTTAACTTTGTAACCAAGGTCAGGCACCCAAAGGAGGTTCCTAAACCAACCAGTTAGGACCCTAGGTTCTCTGCTGCTAATTGCTCCTTTCCCGCCCCAGCCTGATGGCCATCCTCTAGAGGCCAGAACGTGGGCCTGGACTGGGAGGGGCCTAGCAGTGTGGGACTGTGCACAAGGTGAGTTCCACTGAACACTGGGGCCTAGCCCTTCACACAGGATAGTAGACGACTGTTCTCGGGGTGATCTAGGGATAAAGACTTGAGATGACTGAGTGTGGAGTTCACCTCAGAGTCCATGCTGATCACCTTCCAGGAAGCCTGTCAGCTCTGGGAAGCTTTAGTCAGTTCCTTGGGAAGTTCCACTTGCACTCAGGAGCCAAACAGCTCCAGCTTTCTGAGGAGAGGCTCTACTATGGCTGATAGAAACCAAAGGAAGCAAAGGGAAGAAAGTATAAAAAAACAAACAAACAAAAAAAACCCAAAAAACAAAGAACTATCATCAACATCCACAGAAATAAGGGATAGCATATCCTTGAGCAAAAATAGGGTGCTAAAATAAGAAAGAACAACAAGATGACATACAAGGGTTCTTGAAATTCAAAACACGATGGTTGGGGTTACTTCAGTCCTGGTGATTGTCTGTGGCTGTGAGTACTGGGCCCATGACATCCTCCTCACTGAGCACTCTGGCACCGTAGGCTAACATCCTTCAGCTGTGCTTTTCTTTCCTCTTACTGTAATGACTGCTATCTTAAAATTATATTATTTGGACTGGAGAGATGAGGCAGTTAAGAGCACTGACTGCTCTTCCAGGGGACCAGATTCAATTCCCAGCATCCAAATGCAGCTAACAACTGTAACTCCAGGATCTAACAACCTCACACAGACAAAAATATGGGTAAAACAAAATAAATATAAAATTAAAATAAATGCACAAAAATAAATTTTTAAAATTGAATTGTTTGCTCTTGGCCTTTCAAAGACTTAACGCTTTCATTTTTTAATTGTATCAACTGTAAATAAAATGAGTTTCACTGTGTACGCTCTCTTGTCTCACATACTACTGCTCAGTGACGTTCATCCTCTAGAACTGTAAAGCCTAATTTAGAATTAAAAAGAAAGAGAAAAGTAGCTTAGTCATGGCTTTCTTCTGGTCCTTTTTGCTGAGATCAGGATTAAAGCCATTCCCTGTCACCAGTGATAAGCAGAGTATGGGGTCTTGGGACTTCCCTGGGCCCTGGAAACTTGACATGTCCTGGACAGGTGTTTTCAAAGTGTTGTGACTGATTCACTGAAGAACATACATGACTTTGTAGATGTGTACATTATCTATAATAAAAATTTCATATTTAAATTTTTTTTTTAACATTTATATGTGTGGACAGGTCATGAGGAAGTCAGAGGGCAACTTGTAGGAGTCATTTCTCTCCTGTGTGGGTCCTGGGGAGGGACCTCCAGTGAACCTAGGTCCTTCAGCTTTGCAGCAAGTGTCTTTACCCACTGCGACATCTCAAGCCTCGCCTACCCTGGCTTTCACAATGATCCGAACTGTGTTTTCTTTCTTCCTGGTCTAGGCTGTCGACAAGTACTTCAAACTGCCTCATGCTTCTAGTAAACCACCCCGAATTTCAGGAAGCCTTGTGGATTCCTCCTACAAAACATTAAGATTTGCCTTCAGGGCCTCCCTGAAAACTGCCATCTACCGCATAGCCACAACGTTTGGTGAACATCTGAAGTAAGTTTACCCATCTGATCCACACTGATGGCCTATCTCAGGACTTCTGAGAGCTGGGTACAAGAAGGCTTGCGGAGCGAAACTTTTCTTATAGGTGTTTGATAGTTCTCTGTGAGTAGAGCTTACATATAGACTTGGTATTTATGTTTAAAATTTTTGTTTATGATTATCTTTGGGAATGTCTTTCAAATGATAGAAAGTTATAAAAGCAGCAAATATAGATATATATATGTATATGAATGATATATTTGATACATTTAAGTTACCAAAAGATCCTTAAAGGAGAAAAAAAAATACTGAGTGCCTTTCCAGAAAGCATATTAAAAATAATTCTCTCTTTACATTTTGGTCAGGAAACTAAGACTTGGGTACTTGGGTGAGCAGAATATTCCATAAATGAGGCTGTGGCGCTTTGTGAATCATGCTGGAAAAACACCGGCAGATCACAACACCTTCAGAAACTGAACCAGAGAGAAACCACAAATGCCAGGCCTGTTTATATTTAGTTTCATTGATGTTTACTGCTTTGCTCTCATGAAATGCTCTAGCTGGACAGGATGAAGGATACTGGTTTCTTAACTAAGCCATGTTTATTGTAATTAGAAATGAGTTCTAGAGGGCATGAGAGGTTGTTCCGCCTTTCTGTATGCAGTCAGTAACAGAATACTGTATACCGCCTGCTTTTGTTTTCTTTTGCTTCCACGGCACAAGGCAGTAGCAATAGCAAATATTCCCGGCACACATTGGTTCTGTGTAAGGATAGAAAAGAACTGTAAATGACCGTGTATCATTGAGACGTTTATTTGTTTAAAAGCAAACAAAAATTATGTATTAACTTCCATACCTTTGCTGTCCAATATGATGGCATGGATTGTAACTTTTTGCTTCTTTTTCTCAACAATTTTGTGAGGAACAGGGGTTATCCTAATTACACAAGTGTGTCAGCAGAGGCACAGAACAGTTACGTCTTGTCTGATAGCACATTTATACCAGAACGGGAACCTGAAAGGTGGTCATACTTGCTCTAAGAATTCTGTCTTTTCAGGCCAGGTGGTCGTGGTGCACACCTTTAATTCCAGCCTTTGAGAGGCAGAGGCAGGTGGATCTCTAAGTTCAAGATCAGCATGGTCTACAGTGAGTTCCAGGACAGTCAGGGCTACACAGTGAAACCCTTTCTCACCTCCCCCCAAAATCCGGCCTCTTTCCATTTATAGCACTTGTCTGCCTCTAGGATGCGAGCTGGCGTATAGGATGTGCTCCAAATGTCCTCACTGGTGAATAGAAGATGAGTAGGTGTGTGTGTCTACTGACAGCAAAAGTGGACACACGGGGGTGGAGATAAGGGTTTATTAGCTAAGAAAGGTAGATAGGTGCTGATTGAGAATGAAGTTCTGTTTTTCTCTTTCCTCTGAGGAAAGCCGTATTTTATGTCACTGACACCAATGAGCATAGTCAGGACAGAGCGGAACAATAGGAAGAGTCTTAGCTCTGGATTTGCTAAAACATGTGGGTTTATGTCTGGTTACAGGATTTTTGTCCGTGGTTGTGGGGAAGTTAGCCAAGGTTGGGTCATCCAGGTAGCCAGTTATAGAGCCAGCATTCAGACCAGATCTTGCTAACTCTGGTTCTAGCTTCAGTGTCTGCACTCTTAACTAGTGAGCCACGTGGTATTTAGGCTCCGACTTTGCTTTGTTTTGTGTTGATAGAGGAAAAAAAATGGGATCATTTATCTATGTAAAGCCCAGCATACAATATGTGCTATGCCTGTGTAATTACCTGTGTAATTCTCAGAGCTCTGCCCTGAGAACCAGATACAGATGAGGGAAACTCTGGGTTTTTGAGATAGGGTCTCTTTATGTAGCCCTGACTGTCCTGGAGCTTGCTATGTAGGCCAGGCCAGCCTCCAACTCAGAGCTTTGCCTGCTTCTTTCTCCTGATTGCAGGGATAACAGATGTGAGCCACTGTAGCCAGCTCCATTGTCTCATAATTAGGCAAATTTGGTTTACTTCCAGCTTATAGCATCAAAATGTACTTGAGTGGCAGAGCTTAGAACAATTCTCTATCTACTAGTGGAGGGAGAGTTAAGGGGCAAGATGTTGGTTAGTTAGTGACAGCCACCTCATGAGCACCTCCCTAGGTGGCATCTTTCACAGTAAAGTGGCTCCATTGGAGTTTCTTTGCGGATCAGGAAGCAGGGATGATCAAGAGGCATTGTAGGATAATTTGTAGCAAAGGCATTAAAACAGGACTTCTTTGGTACTGAAAAGGGTGATCTTCAGGTTTCTGGAATCTTAATTAAGAACTAGAAGCTGGTCGGTTTTGATGATGGTGCACACCTTTAATCCCAGCACTCAGGAGGCAGAGGCAGGTGAATATCTGTGAGTTTGAGGACAGCCTAGTCTACAAGAGCTAGTACCAGAACAGGCCCCAGAGCTACAGAGAAACCCTATCAACCTGTCTTAAAAAAAAAAAAAAAAGCTAGAAAACCACTGGTCGTGGTGGTGCACACCTTTAATCCCAGCACTCATGAGGGAAAGAAGCAGGAGGATCTCTTGAGTTTGGGGCCAGCCTGGTCTACAGTGCGAGTTCCAGGACAGCCAGAGCTGTTACATAGAGAAACCCTGTCTCAAAACAACAACAACAAGAAAAAACATTTTTGTTATATTCAATTTTTGTTCAAAAGTTTACAAAGAAGTTGTGTACTAGTTGTAGGGCATATTTGCCTGCATTCTGCCAAGATAACATGCTTTTGTGAGGGAGAACTGAGTCCCCATCCATAACATAGTGTATGTTCAAAGGGAGAAATAAATCCAAGCCACCAAGCTGTTACCTTTGAAAACGATTAATGGAATCTATTGTGTTTTAACCAAACATTTTAGTTTAAAGGATTTTATATTAAAGGCAATTCAAATACTCCACAATTCAAAGATAATGTTTGAGTCTGGTTTGAATAAAATAATAAAATCCAGAAAATCTACTGCAGGGCCTGGAACTCTGCACAGCAGGTTCCGTAGTAGAGCAGGTTAGAGCGATGCCTGCACTTGTCAGTCTGAATTTGCTCTGGTCTTTCAGACGGTAGAAACATGCCATTGCCCAATGCAAGCCCTTGCCTTCATTAGATTGAAAAAGGTTTTCATCCAGCCTTTTCAGAAGTACTAAATAAGTGAAGATTTCTATTCATTTTTAATTGTTTTGAAAAATATTGACTCTGCACTTTGTGGTTCACTTAATATGCTTAATGTAAAATAAAGCTTATGCTTTGCATTTATGTTTCATTTAGTGCTGTGCAAGCATCTGCAGAACATCAGAAAAGACTTCAACAGTTCTTGGAGTTCAAAGAATAGTTAAGTAATATAAACTGTGTTCATTACCCTGCTGATACAACTACAGATGGGACAGTAAATGTTCAGCATTCTTGGATCAGAAGAAAATGGACTAATTAGATGCTTCCTTTGTCGTGGTGCTTGCTTTGAAAACTATACTTTAATGGGAGAAATCATGGAAAGAAATTCTCAGCAGAATAACTGAAAACTGCCTTTTCTGTACCAAGTGCTTTTTGTGTGTGTGGTATAATAAAATCTTTATTCAGTTTTACAGGAGCATCTATGGCAGCCGAGCTGTCTCTCGCTCATATAGCTTGATAATAATTACTCACAATTTTTTTTTAGAATTAACTTTTGAAAAGAGTGGAGCCAGCTCAGAAGTTAAAGTAGGGTGACTTGATACAGTCTTTCCTAATTGCTTTAAGAGTTTAGCTCTTTGTAAACTCAAAATACATAAACTTAAGATTAGTTTGTTTACTAAAGGATAAAAATGGTAACAGTGGAGAAAAATTCACAGTAAAAATATTGTCTACAGGACATATTTTGTTAATCTGTTAGGTTGTGTTTTTGTTTCCAGGGACAAATTAAATTTGCATGATTGTCCAAAAAGAGTCTCAATTTACAGATGCTAACTCTATATAAAGGAATATGGAAAAATCAAGTTCTTAAGTTACACGATTAAACATTCACATTTGGTTTTTGAGAAATAATTGAGCAACATCTATGAATTCATCTGTTTTATGCTAGTAAACAATGAGAATGGGCATTTCCCAGCCAGTTTTGCTTTCTTTTTTGAAACCATTAAACGATTGGCAGAGGTTTTCAAATGAGGGAAAAGGTTTGTAAGAAGACCTTGGAAACTTCTCATTCCCCTACTGTTTGTCTTTACCAGATCAAATTATGTTGTGAGTCTAGTCTGTCTTCACACAGGGAGCAGCCTCAGCCGTGTTAACTGGCTAATTAAAATATAATAGGACAATCTTTAAAGCCAGAAACACACAGTCCTCAAGTAATGAGTGAAGCCAGTATGTCTGAGGCACACTGTACTCAGGAGCGTGTATGTCCCAAATGTACATGTGGTCATTTTATGACTTATTAGATCATTTCTTTGGAGATAAAACATTGGAGGTCCTGCTGGTAGATATTCATTGGACTAGCTTTGGACTAAATCCTCCTTCATAAATCCTTTCCTGTTATCTTTTCCCTCTAGTGTCCCCAAAAGATTTCCTTTAAAGTCAGCACAGTATTGTATATGAATCTGAAATGTGATGTGTATGCCTAGCCTTTGTGGGCTTCACTGACATATTATGTCTTTATGGTAGTGTATTTTAGCTCCAAAACCTATCACCCCTTCAAACAGCACACGGCAAATTATAAATGGACCCTGCTAGGCTTAAAAGTCTCCTTATGGAACAATTCCCCAGTTGTCAGGTTTTGGGTTTTTTAAGTGCCCTTCGACCTTGTGTATGAAGTTGGCTTGATGCTTTTTTCAGTATGAAAGTTGGATTTCCAGTGTGTTAGTTTCTTACAGATGACCAGAGAAGCATGGCTAGATAATGGAGAACTGTTGTGTTCTGTGAATTAAAGCCATAAGCTTCTTATATTCCCTGACTGCCTCTGACTGCAGCATTTCAGGAGGCAAGCCCTTAATCTTCTGTTTCCATAAAGAACCGTGGCATGTAACTCACAGAAGAGAGCGATTCCTTTAAACTTTGACTTACTTCTACGAAATGTCTGGTTCGGTTTAGATTCTTCCCATTTCCACGTCTTCTGGGTGAAAGTGTGTTTGATAGCAGTATGAATAGTTCTGGATGTGCTTGCTGTGTATGAGACTGCCCCTCCCTTCAGATCTGCATTGCATTTGGAAGGTGGCAAGGGGTCAGCCTTTTTCTCCATTCTCTGTTGGTGGATGAGGGTATTCTTAAAAGGCACCCTTCTTCCTGCACAAAGGAGGACCTGAGGGAGGCCGAGAGGAGAGAATCATTTCCTTTGGTGAAGTTGCATCCAGATGACAAGCCTACTGATGTGATGGCCTGAAAAATCAGAGTCTTTGAAAACCTTCCTCTGGCTGTGAGTACAAAACATGATTTTATCAGCACCTATGTTTGCGACTATAATGGGACTTTGAGAACCACAAAGCTGCTTTTGCCGAGTCGTGGGAAACTTGTAGAATAAACCTTATACTGGTGAGTAGACGTGGAGAAGGCACACTGGGATCCTGTGCTGGATTTCTTCATGAGTGTTTGTGTGTCTTCCTGTTACTATTTATGATAATCTGTTTATATCCTTTTGTATGTCATGATACTGAATTGGTTGAAGAATAAAATGACAATTCTTAACTGAGACTGCTCACTGGAGTCTGAATCTCTGTGTGTTTCCTTAGCTATTGCAGGTTAGCCTCAGAGTTGTTGGTATGAAACCTGCACAGGGTTTAACTTTTTGAGTAACCAGCTTTTGCCCTTAACCAGCTGGTCTGTTGGGTGATCTGTGTTTACTAGTAATTTCAAAGAGCCTGCATTCTGATCAATCTCTCTCTTCTTTGTTTGTCTTGGCTTTCTTACAAAACTAAACAAAGAGTGCAGGTGCTGAAAGCTGTCTCTTAACAGAGGTTTCTTTTCTTGCCAAAATAGTATTTCAAAACAGACCAGATTCCCCAGGCTAACAGTTCCTTCTGTCAGCTTTACTTAATTAGTTTGACTTTTACCTCTAGGGAGCTGGGTAGTAGGTGGCTTGCTCTCTCAACCCTGAATCATCTTTAAATCAAATCACTTTATATATTCATCAGTTACCAATCCAACTAGGCTTAACAAGTTGTTCATTACCATTCTAATTTTTATGACTTTTAGACTAATTAATTAGTTTGTAGACAGAGCCTTCTGTGTGGCCAGGGCCGGCCTCAAGCCATGGTAATTCACCTGCTTCAGCCTCCTCAGTGCCAGGTTCTATACAGGTGTGTTTCATGCCTGGCTTCTGCCCATCATTTAAAAGTGAGCTAAGGCTACAGGAATGTGCCACTGTGCCCAGTGAGGACTTTCTGTCACAGCAGTTATGAGACTCTTACAACCATTAGGAACCGATCCTTGTTCCCTTTACCTGACTTTTGCTTTTTGCAAACTTTTCTTTTTCTCTCTTTTAAAATTTATTTGTGTGTGTGTCTGTGTGAGTATATGCCATGTGTGTACAGATTCCTGTGGAGGCCAGAAGAGGGCACTGGACCCCTTGGAGCTTGTGCTACAGGTGTCTGGGAGCTGTCTAACAAAGGCGCTGGGAGCTGAACTCAGGTCCTCTGAATGGACAGCAAGCTGCTGAACCATCTTTCCAGCCCTCAAACTTCCGAGCCCCAGCTCTTTAGAATGAGCTTTGACCTTCCCACATAGTCTGTGTATTTCAGTGTGATCCCTCGCTTCCCTGCCACACACTGAATGTTTGGGCATTCTCTTTTTGGGCCTAGTTTGTATTACATCATGCTGAACACAGATTTGCCTCCCCTTGAACACTAGATGCTCTACTCCTACCCTGATTTCCATCACCACCCTCAGTACACTTTTATCTGCAGTCCTGAAACACAGGGACAGCTCATTTGAATTCTTTGTCAGCCTCCTCTTCCCAGAGCTTTTCATCTTTAAACATGAAGTGTCCTGCTGCCAGCCTACTCTGCTGGGTTTGAGCAGCTGTACAGCTGCTGCTTGTCATTGGGTGCTCGTGTTGCATCTGGCTTGCACCCACAGCTTTTCCTGGATACTGTTGAGCTTTCCTCAGAAGTGATCCCGCTGGTAGAGTGGTTTGGGAAACCCTATGGGGTATCACTGTCTGAGAAACAATTGGGAGGTGGCTTCTCAATCACAAATGGCTTTTTGAAGCCATGTTGACTCTTGATTTATTCTTTTGTCTCTGAATCCACTGGTAATAGTTCACTGGTTCCTTTCTCACAGTATCATTGCTCTTAGTTACAAGACAGTTTCCACCCCAAATCAGCATAAACTGGACAAGGCACAGAAAACATCAGTGAGCCAAAGAATAGGTTGCATCTAGGCCCCCTGTAGAACCTGAACACTCAGTGTCTCCACGTGGTTCTCTGCTCTCTTTTCTTTCCCTCCGACCGGCTTTCTACTCCTCCTTCAGCTGCCCTCTAGCTCCTGAGTTTCCATGTAATGGAAACTGACCAGCTGTTTCTGAATGTCAGCTGATTCCTGATGCAAAGAAATTGGTCCAAGTGGATCAAGTGTCTGTCCAGTTATGCTTGCGGCTGTGCTATGCATTGCTAGCATGGCTTCTGAAAAGTCTTATCTTTACTGATGAGAGCAAGGTGGAGGGTAGAGGTGGGTCCCAGAGCCTCTCAGGATAGGAGACAAGATTTGGGGCTCAAGGCCTTCAAAAAGGACTTAGTCCTTTTTCAAAAGGGTAACAAGACCTCTAGTTAAATTGAATTAAAATGATCTCTCCCAGTAACCCCAGGTTCTAGCAGAAACTGTCACCGTCCTCTGGAGGAGAACAGTTCCCTGCCACTGATTCCCACAAGCACCAGTTCAAAGTAACCAGACACAGAAAGATGGCAACTTTAGTGAGAACCAACAAAAGCAACAGGCGATCCATATAGATGCAGAGGGTTTCCCGATAGAGCTGTCAGACATACCAAAGTAATTAAGATTCCTCGGTGAAATCATAATTCAGTAGAGAACTGGAAACCATGTATATACACAGAATTCATGTAATTCATTTTTGTTTATACAAACAAGATTTGAAAAAGCCATAAAAATTCTGGAATAGAAAATTATCCAGAAAGGAGTTTATTAACCTAGTATTCAGATTTGTTTGTTTGTTGAGACAAGTAGCTCAGGCTGGCCTCCAGCTCCTTGTCCGCTTGCCTCCACTACAGGCACCTGAAACCATGGGGGGTTTATGTCGTGCTAGGATTGAACCTAAGGCTTCATGTGTGTTAGGCAAGTGCTCTACCAACTGAGCTACATCTCCAGGTCCCATATCCAGCATTTATCTTCAAATATGGTAAATAAAGACATTTCAGACAAAACCCGAGAAAATCTTACATGAGAAGCTTTCTTATGAAGTAGCTTTTTCCCCTTCAGGAAAATGGAAGGATGGTGAGGAAAAGAGAAACAGACAAACATGAACACTGATTTAGAAAACAATGTCTTGCAGGCTTTTAATATGTAGAGAATTAGTATATACACAGAAAGACAGGTAAGTCAGCACCTGGGAGTGGAAGTGCTCTCAGGTCTTTCCATTGTCTGGGAAAACAGTGTAGGCTGTTTGTGCCGTGCAGCTCCAGCGGCCCTCAACTGCCACGATCGCCAACCTGTGCCACCATGACCAGCGTGGCAGACTTCGATATGTTAGAAGAGGTGCACTGTAGTGTAGGGATAACCACTCAAAGAATATAAAAGAATGAATGAATGAAGATCTTAAAGCCAGGCACAGTGGTGTACGTGTTTAGTCTCAGCACTCAAGAGACAGAGGCAGGCAGATCTCAGAGTTTGAGGCCAGTTTGGTCTGCAGAGAGAGTTCCAGGACTACACAGAGAAACCCTGTCTCAAAAAACCAAACCGCTGGGCGGTGGTGGAGCACGCCTTTAATCCCAGCACTTGGGAGGCAGAGGCAGGCGGATCTCTGTGAGTTCGAGACCAGCCTGGACTACAAGAGCTAGTTCCAGGACAGACTCCAAAGCTATAGAGAAACCCTGTCTTGAAAAACCCAGAAAAAAAAACAAAAAACAAACCAAACCAAAACCAAGAACCATCCTTAAACAATTTAAAAATCTTTTTGCTATTAATGAAAGACACATGTAAAAGTATAAGGCTGGATATGTTGGAAACAAAAGGCTAGGAAAAGATAAAAGATGACAACATTTATAAAGCCAAGTATTACATATCTTGACAAAGTATACCTTAAGGCAAAAAAAAACCTTGCTGTAAATTAAGAGAAGTGCTTCAAAAAAGATTCAGTTTTTCACAAAGACCTCAGTACACTTGGTAACAGCCTCAAAGTACAAAAAACATTAGCAAAACCAATTTATCTAAATTGCTCAAGGAAGATAGGTGTTCAGTATTGGCTAGAGAGATAGAAAATAAAACTATTATGAGATACCTTTCCATATTCATCAGAGAAGGACAGATGTGGAGAAAGTAAAACTCACAAAATAGTTGAAAGAGTGAAAAAATGGACAAGATCTCTCCTAACACTAAACAGGACTTTTCAGTTCCACCAGCTGGTATAAGCCCAAGGAAATTAAAGGGCTGTACTCTCCAAAAACCACGCCTTCAAGATACTTCTGGCAGAATTTCCCCAATAGTCAGAATCGCGGGATTTGGGTATGTAGCCTTGGCTGGCCTGGAACTTGCCTACGTCATGAAGACGGACCTTGAGTTTGCAATGATTGCTCTCCCTCTGCCTCTGGAATGCTGGGTTATAGGTGTGTGCTGCTTTTCTCGTTTCTTTTTTTTTCTTCGATTTTTCTGTGTATCCCTGAAACTTGCTCTGTAGACCAGGCTGGCCTTGAACTCACAGAGATCCATCTGCCTCTGCCTCCCGAGTGCTGTTTTTTTAAATTATTTTTTAAAAAGATTTATTTATTTATTATGTATACAACATTCTGCCTCCATGTATGCCCGCGTGCCAGGAGAGGGCGCCAGATCTTATTACAGATGGTTGTGAGCCACCATGTGGTTGCTTGGGAATTGAACTTCTGGAAGAGCAGCCAGTGCTCTTAACCTCTGAACCGTATCTCCAGCCCGTGTGCCACCACTGCCTGGCCCTTTCTTGTTTTTTAAAACCACTATTTCCCTTTGTAGTTGAGGCTGACTTAGAAATTGCCATTCTGGGGTTACAGGCAAGCACCACCGTGTCAACTGATCTTGCAGTGCCAATAGTCATCCAAAGAGCAAACTGCAACAGTGTAAAAGAACCACATAGACAAGGGAATGCATGCCATGATTGCTTTCATATGCATTTCAAGAAAAGGTAAAAGTTAATGGTAACAGAAGTCAGGACGGTGCTAGGGGAGGAGGTTGTGTACTGACGTGGAAAGGAATGAGACAAACGCTGAGCTTCTGGAATGTATGTCTTCATTTGAATCACCTGGGTGTTTACCTCATTGAATTGAGAATGTAATGTTTGTATACTTTGACATACATAGTGCCTCAAGGAAAAAAATACATGAAGCCTAACAAAATTACAAGGAAAGGGGGACAAATCATTCATTAGAACAAGGCATTTTATATTTTCCAGTTCTAGATGGGACATTACTGTAGGAATCAAGGTTGTGGGAAATGACCTAATGATCCACAAGCAGCACTGCACCCACCTCCGGAAGAACCGCCGCTCTGCAAGACATTCATGTAACATGTTCACAAATCCGGCCAGATGTTGGTTCAAAAAGCAAGACTCAACCAATTTCTAAGGATTTAAACTCTTAAAAGCACACCTTTAATTTCAGTACTCGGGAGGCAGAGGCAGGTGGGTCTCTGAATTTGAGGCCAGCCTGATCTACAGAGTGAGTTTCAGGGCAGCGGACTGCACAGAGAAACCCTCTCTTGGGAAAATAAAAAATGAAAAGAATGTCTCAACCTGGAATGGTAGCACACACTTTTAATCCCAGCCCTTGGGAAGCAGAGGCAGGGCAGAACTGTTTGAAGCTAGCCTGTTTTACTTAGTGAGTTCCAGGACATCCTGAGCTACATAGTGAGACCCTGACTCAATAAATCATAGATGTCTCAGTAATGGTACCAAGGTAGATCCAAATGACAGAGTATCCAATATGTTTTGAAATTTAAAAACTTGCTTTTAGCCGGGCAGTGGTGGCACACGCCTTTAATCCCAGCACTCGGGAGGCAGAGGCAGGCGGATCTCTATGAGTTCGAGGCCAGCCTGGCCTACAAGAGCTAGTTCCAGGACAGGCTCCAAAGCCATAGAGAAACCCTGTCTCGAAAAACCAAAAAAAAAAAAACAAAAAAAAACTTGCTTTTAAATCACCCACACCCCAAGAAGAAAATTTGGTAAATATTAGAAGAAATATTTTCAATGAGTGATTATGTTGAAACTTGTGAGATTTCTTTAAATGAATATATTAGAAAAGAAAGGTTGGACATGAATGTGTTAAGTATGACTTCAAAAAACTAGAGTCAGTGTGCTCACTGCAGTCTGTCGCTGTTTCTAGTGCCCGAGCATTGCACTGTGTGATCATCAGGCTGGTCTCGGAGTTCCTTGGGTTCAGAGACCGTGGCTCATTCATGTCCCTAGTGCCTACTAAAGTACCTTGCACATGGTTGATCTTTGTTCAGACTCAATCTCGTCACCGTGTTAGGGATGTTATTAACCCAGGGTCTCAGACCTAGTGTTTATGAACCTGAACACAGGATGAGAATGAGCTGAGTGAGGCTGACTGGTGCAAGGGGCAGGCAGTTTGTTTATGGGAAGGTAGAAGGCTGAAGGTAGAGTACCAAATCTCCATTTTCAGCGTGCCAGACACTAAAATGATGATGATGGCGGTGATGCCACAGTGGCTGCCAGCCTAAAGCACACAGCCCTGTGATGCCAATTTACCGCTTCTGTTCGACATCACACCTTAGGAGATGGGCGTGTGCTCTATGTGTAAACATCTCAGCCAACAGACTGCCTGGAGGAAAGGGTCCTGACTGCTTCCTAGCTGGGTTTCTGGGCCTTCTGTGAAGAGGATTGCAGGGCTTTTTAAAGCCTTTGTAGTGAGCTGTTCACTCCCGCTGAGTCAGACACGGGCTCCCAGGGATTTTCCCTTCCTTTTGTTGTAGCGTTCCTAATGATGCATTCTGACTTTTTCGTTCTGTTTTCTACACATTTGTCACCACTCTGCGTTTGGATCTTCATGCTGGAAAATCTGAGGCTTACATGGAAGATTGATTTTTAATGCCCCTTGTGTTGTTTTTCTGCTATAACATTTGCATGCAATTATGTTATTTTAAAAATAGGAGACCATGGAGCTTGAAGAAAAAAAAAAAAGAATCTTCTGGATGGATGAGCAAATGGAAAGGCTGGCCTTTAATTTTGTTAACACCCCAATTACATCGTGGTAACCCTTATGAAGATTTCTGTCCCTTGTAATGCAACACCTGGTGTTTGTTCCAGCGACAGGGACTGGGTCTTGGTAGACTCATCCCTTGCTCAGTCATGGAAGAGGTGATCAGAAGACTCATGTTTCCTTTGGCCAGCAGAGGTCACTATTTCAGAGATGTTAGAGAAAATTTTCCGTAGTCCACATGCCTCTTTTGTTTGCAGGAGAGAGAGGTTTTTAAATTCACTCCCCTCCCGATTTCTAAGTACTTTACAAAGTGAGTTATTCATATATATTGTGTTGAAAAGTGGAGATAGCTTGAGAAGGCTTCTTCTCTAGGCAACTGCTTACACAGGAATAATAGCTACCATTTATCAAGCACCTTGTACATGCTGAGGGCCTGTGCTCCGCTTGCTACAAACATTATCTTTATGTGTGTGGCCCATCTGCCTTTCAGGTTTCTTTGGTGACTTTGGGGAAGATGGTGGGGAGGGGAAGTGAAGTGATTTGTTGGGTGAATTTATGGAAACTATTTTACCAAAGGAATATTTTAGTGGCGTCAGACAACAATCACACAGCATGTATAAGGTACATATATTCTTTTTCCACTTTAAAAATATTTATTTTTATTTAGGGGTGTGCGTGCACCCACATACGCATGCCACAATGTATGCAGGTGCTTAGTGAAGCGGGAAGAGAATGTCCGATCTGGAGTTGGAGTTACCAGTGTTTGTGAACTGTCCAATGTGGATGCTGGGAATTAAACTCAGGTCCTTTTGAGAACAGTAAGTTCTTTAAACTGTTGAGCCATTACCCCAGCCCTTTACTTTAAAACAAAACAAAACAAAAAAAAAAAACCCTGCTGATTATAGGACTTCGTGTATACCAGGCAAACATTCTACCACTGACTATATTCCCAGCTCTATTTTTTGCTTTGTATTTATTTTAGTGTGCGTGTGAATGGTGGTGGGACATGTTTGTGTGAAGGCCAGAGGACAGCAGTAGGTATCGCCCTCAGGGAGTACTGTCCACCTCCTTTGAGACAGGAGATCTCTTTGGCCTGGAACTCACCAATTGTGCTAGACTAGCTGAGCTGCACGGATCCTCTTGTCTCTGCCTCCCCAGCACTAGGGCAGGCGCAAGTCCTACATTGCATTTTTACATGGATTTGGGGACTGGAACTCAGGTCCTCATGCTTGTAAGGCACACCCTTCCCCGGACGAGGCATTTCCCCAGCTCACTTTTTGAGATAGTCTCATTAAATTGTCAAGGCTGGCCTTGATGACTGACTCAGGCTAGTCTTCAACTTGAAATTATCCTGTCTCAACCTGCACCACCAGGACTGGTTGAGGTGTGTGCCCTCTTAATTTGTTTTGTTTATTAACATATGTGTATATGATTCTTGTGTGTGTGCTGTGTATGGTGTGTGTATGGTGTATAGTGTATGTGTGTGTGGTGCATGGGGGTGTATGTGTGTATATATGCAGGCTTGTGCGTGTGGTTCATGTGTGGTGATCAGAAGACAACTTTTCTCTGTGCACCGTGGGTTCTGAGGCTTGAGCTCAGGTGGACGGACCTTTGTGACAAGCCCTGTTACTTGCGGAGCCATCCTGCAGGCCTCCATCTCTGGCCCGAGAACTGTGCAGCCTTGAAGCAAAACCGTAGAAGTAGCTTGATTTTGTATTTTCTTTCCTTACAAAAAGCTAGTGTATTTTCTCCTTAAGAAGCTAAGCCTTGAGCTGGGCAGTGGTGGTGCACACCTCTAATCCCAGCACTCAGGGGGCAGAGGCAGGTGGATCTCTGTGAGTTTGAGGCCAGCCTGGTCTACAAGAGCTAGTTCCAGGTCAGACTCCAAAGCTACAGAGAAACCCTGACTCGGGAAAAAAAAAAAAAAAAAAAAAGCTGAACCTTGCTTCTTGGTGTCCTTGAAACTGAGAGCTGTGGTGGCTCAGGTCTCCCTTCTCTGGGAAAATAAACATGAGCGATATGTTTACCCCAAAAATGTTCTGAACTTGTACTAAGGAGTTATCGAAGGTTTAAGGATTTGTTACTCAAACTTCCTACTTGAAAAGAAATTCATTATTTGTAAATGAAACGGAAAGACCAATTCTCCATAGCAGGCTTTATGTATTCATGTAAAGGTAATCATCAGAGTGTTCCTTGAAGCTAGAGAGACCTGTGAGGCACTGGATGGCAAGTGGGCAGCTTGACCCCTCTTCTGAGAACAGTAAAAAAAAAACTTTGTGGGCTTTCTTTCTTATTATGTATACAACATTCTGCCTCCATGTATGCTTGCACACCAGAAGAGAGCACCAGATCTCATTACAGGTGATTGTGAGCCACCATGTGGTTGCTGGGAATTGAACTCAGGACCTCTGGAAGAGCAGCCAGTGCTCTTAACCTCTGAGCCATCTCTCCAGCCCTGCTTTACTTTTTTGAGACAGGGCTTCTCTGTGTAGCCTTGGTTGTTCTGTAGACCAGGCTGGCCTCGAACTCACAGAGATCCTCCTGCCTCTGAGATTAAAGGCATGCACCACTGCTGCCTGGCTAGCTTTGTGTTTTGGTAGCTGCTATAAAAGGTCTTGATTTCGAAGTCTCCCATACTGGCCTGGTGCACTGCTGGCCATTAGTCTTCAGGTATTTTTGTGTTGTTGTTAGCCATTAAAGTTATTCTTAGAGTGAGAAATTATATTATCTTTTATTATTTTCTTTCTTTCTTTGAGACAGGGTTTCTCTGTGTAGCCCTGTCTGTCCTGGAACTCACTCTAGACCCGGCTGGCCTCAAACTCACAGAGATCTACCTGCCTCTGCCTCCCGAGTGCTGGGATTAAAGGCATGCGCCACCACCATTGGCAGTCTTTTAGATTTTTATTCTTTTGGTTTTTGAGACAAGGTCTTACTCTGCAGCCCAGACTGGCTTAGAGCTCACCCAAGCGGGCCTTGAACTTGCTGGTGATCCTCCTGGCTCAGCCTCCCACATTTCAGTTCTTCTCAGGGAGAGAAGCAGGCAGTTATCCTCTGGGGATGGGTGACAAGGATTGCTGGTGGAATGGTTAATGGCTGTGGGTGTGAAGGAAATGGAGCTGTTAGTACTGACTCAAAGGCTTTTGCCTGGAGCAGCTGGTTGAGTGGAATTGCCTTTTGCCAGGTTAAGGGACAGATTTGCTGGGGGTAGGGCTGGGAGCAAAGCGGCTTAGTTAACTTTGGCTGCATATTCCAAAAGCAACAGCAACAACAAAATGGTGGCCTAAGGGACAGACATTTCTTTTCTTTTTTCTTTTTCACTAAAAGAAAATTTGGGCAGGCTATTGGTGCTGTTACAGTGATTCCCTGATGCTGTCAGGGATTCAGGCTCCTTCTAGGCAACAAGAAGAGAAATGGAAGGGAGAATGGCATTTCCCTCATTTTTAAGGAGACCTGAAAATCCACACCCTTATCTCATTGGCCAAAGTGAAGCTACGGGGCCACATCTGATAACAAGAGTCTGGAAAATGTCTTTTAGAGGTTGTAGGGCGTTCCTCAATAAAGTCGTGGCTTTATTGTTGGATAACAAGGAACAATGAACAGCCAGATGGGTTGCCAGTCATCCTTCCTAGAATTAAGTCTTGGAAGTGAGTTCTGGTCTTATCTCTGGCCACAGCTAGCTGCGTGACCTTGAACTACAGTGCTACTCCACCAAACTTCCACCTCAAGAGCAAAGTCAAGAATTGGACTGAACAATTTGGAAGTTCACTTTCAATTATAACAATTGAGTCCTTGGGCTTTGCATACAGATGGCAAACACAGAGTTTATAAAAGAGATAAGATGTGTTGGAGAGCGGGCTTGTGCAAAAGATGTCCATCAAGCCAGCATGGTGGTGTGTGCCTGTAGTCTCAGTTATAGCAGGGCCAACTGAACTCATGAGTTTAAGGCCGCTTTGGACCGCATAACAAGAGCCTGTTAGGAAAAAAGAAAGAAAAACGTTTTTCAGATGCCTTAAAGCTGATTTTTTAAAGTAGATTTTATAATTGTACTCAGACTTACTGATGCATACAGTTTCATCTTCATTTGGAGAATTCTTTGTGCGTGTCCAGAGGACTAAGATGTGCCTGGAAAAGGCACATGAATAACAGTGCTGTGTGCTCTGTTGTGTAAGAGGAAAATGAATGAATGTGAGCTGTAGGCTTTTCTGCTTCCTCGCAGAGGCACTGTTGCAGCCTCACCGCCCTACTTTTTGACCTCATGAGCCTGTCTGCTATGTACCCGGCCCCCCATGCCTTCAAGGCGGCTTTGGTTTAGTATCAGCAACACAGCAAAACCACACACAGGTCTGTAACCTGGCAGAAAGCAAGTGTTTTTAGATGGCTGATGTAGGCAGAGTCCCAGAAAGGAGTAAGGACAGAGGCTGTGTGCGTTTGGCTTGCAGCTGGGATGGGAAAGCAGGCTGCGTGGAGAAGTGGTCATTAGGATGGATGGGGGGAAGGGAGTGGAGCAGCCAGTCAGGAGGATCAGAAGGGCCTACTTCAGTTGGACACAGGGCATGATGGAAAGATCATAGTATTTCAGGCTCAAGGTGACCTAGGGCTGAGCCCTGAACCTACTGATCTCAAGCTCTAAGTGTTTGGAGCTCACTTTGTGCGATAGGAGGCAATGCAACCCTTGTCATTGCACTGCTGTCTGAACGGAAGGTATATAGTCTCCTGCAGTTGGCTGTGGGACGGTACCTGCCGTGGGGGCAGTGCTGCGATTCCATGCCCCCCTTCTTTATGGGCAGCTTCGATTGTTCCTCATCGTTTTTCAAGCTGTCAAAACTTACTGTCTCCGTTAGCAGCATTTGATGTGCATTCTGTATTGTCTTACTCTGTTTTCCCTGTGAACACAGTGACTCGCTGAAAACCAATTAAAATTGCTAGAGAAAAGCAGTAGCGTGTAACGAGCGTGAGGAAGGGATCTGCCTTCGGAGCCTTTTGGCCGTGACATCCCCTTTGCTTCTGGAAACCACTATTAGGGCTGGAGAATGCCTTGGGCCACCCAGGGACCATTCCAAACTTCTGTTTTCCCAGGCCCACAGCCTCTGGTCCAGTGTGTCAGGCTTGTGTCTTCCACACTGCTGCTCTCCGGACCACCTCCCATCCCCACCACTCCTGGTGCCCCGTCCCGGCTACTCAGCACCTCTCTTTGGCCTTCTGCCTACTCTTCCCGCCTCTTTCTCTCGCCACTTCCTACACGACAGCTGGGCTACTATTTTCAGAACAGATCTGATGGTGTCTGTCTCCAGCCTCCAGTCTCTCTTTGCCTCTAGGACCTGGCCTGCTCCCTCCCCCAGCGTCATCTGGTGTCCTGCTGCCCTCACTGCCATGCCATTCACACTGCTCTGCCACTGCTGCCTGGAAGGGATCTGATCCTCTGACCCGCAGGGCCTGCGTGCATGTTTTCCAGCTAGCTGGAAGACTCCACAGCCCATAGCCTTTTATCTGTAGAGGTTCTAGTTTAGCCCTCACCTTTAGATGGGGTTTCCCTCTCCAGCTCACATCTTCTCAGCATGGACCATTTGTCCCGCAGGTCTCACTGTGACTATACATCCATCTGTATGACTAGCTGATTATTTGTGTCAACCGTCAGTTGGAAGCACTGTCATTCTCTGGACCAAGGGTCATGACAGATGTGCAGCAAAGGCTGTCAACGATGCCATCTTCCTCTGTTGCTTTTCACCTTATTCTTGGAGACAGGGTCTCTTGTTAAACCTGGAGCGTACTAATTAGCTAGACTCCTGGGTATCAAGCCCCTGCCTTCCTCCTGTCTCTCCTCTTGGCACGGGAATTACAGGTGTGCGTTGTGCCCAGCTTCTGTGGGTTTGGGGGTCAGAACTCATGTCCTTACACAAGCGTGGCAAGCACTTTTCCCACTTTAACTCTCAGCCCAAGGAGGCGTCTTACTTTTCTAAGATTCTGAGGGATTTTCTGCATAGATGATCATGTATGCCAGCTGTCAGTAGAGACTTCTATTTTCTTCCTTTCCAACTTGTGCACTTCCTGTGCTTTTCCTTGCTTTCCTGGACCTGCTAGGATTTCTGGGGTGCTGCTGGAGAGGAATGATGAGGTTTAACATCTTTGCCTGTTCCCGATCTTAGGGTAAAGTAGTCTTTACACTAAGTGCAGTGTACATGCGTGATGCTGGCTGTAGGTTCAGTGTTTTGTTGTTGTTGTTGGGTTGTTTAATCAGAAAATTCCCTTCTAGTTCTAAAGTAGTTCTGAGTCTTTGATCATGTGTGCATGCGTATCTAAAACATCTTTAGTATCTGTTCAGAACAGTGATTTGATCATTTGTGCATGCCTATCTGAAACATCCTTAGTTGCTGTTTGGAACAGTGATTTATAAAGAGTTATTCCAAGGTTTTCTTTTTTTCCTCTGTGTGTGTGTCTGTGTGTGTGCGTGCATGCATGCGTGCTTGTGTGTGTGCCAGAGGTCCATATCAATATCTTCCTCTGTTGCTCTCCACTTTATCTTTTGAGACAAGGTAGCTCATTGAAGCTAGAACTCATTGATTGGCTAGATTAGCTGGCTAGCAAATACCCTCCTCCCTGCCCTTGGTATTCTCCTGTCCCAACCTCCTAGCATTGAGAGTACCAGGCTCATGCTGCCATGTCCAGCCTTTTAAATGTGTGCTAGGGGTCCAAACTCTTGCCCTCACACTTAGCAAACACTTTACCCACTGAGTCACCCTCCTTTTCCTGTATTTTATTTTTAAAAGAATCTTTGGTGTTGGGGCAATGGTTTAGTGAGCAAAGCATATGCTATGCAAGCTTGATGACCTCAGTTCAAATACCCAGAACTCATGAGAGTAGCCTAAGTGTGTGTAATTGTAGCATTCCTCTATGGGCAGAGACAAGCTTCACTGGAAGTATAAGCACTCCGGGCACACATGCACACGGCATTTTTGTTAGATGAATATTAGAATGGTGGGTGGATACTTTATTAATATTAATCATCTCTCATCTTCTGGCTTGTCTTACTTTCTGCCTTTGTATGAAGTCTCTGGCAGCCCTGTTGGGTCAGGTATTGCCATCTTTATTCGGCAGGAGTAGCATTCAGGAACCAGAGATGGGCTTGTTCATGTCCCCATCTGGATGGCATCACAGCCACAGCCATTATAGAAGCCTTGCTCTGGGCCATTCCCAGAAAATGCCCACAGCGTAGTGATGGAAAGCCCTGGCTTTGGACTCAGGCACACTTTGTTCTTCTTAACTTTAGAAAACTTGGTTTAATGCAGTGACATTCACATAACATAAAATTAACTATTGAAAAGTGGGCAGTTTAGTGGCATTTAGTATATTCCTGGTGTTGTAAAATGCCACCTTTATCTAGTTCCATATTTTTTTTCAGGACCTAGACGAACCCCATGCCCAGTAAACAGACTCCCCCTGACCACATCTCCTCACCCCCGACAATCACCCTTCTGATTTTTGTCTCCATAAAATACCTACTGATTATTTCATGTAAGTGAAACTACGTAATTTAAGACCCTTTATGTCTAGTTTATTGCACTTGGTGTGTTTCTGAGGCTCATTCACAATGTGGAATAGATCCATGTGTCTTCCGTTTGGAAAGTGAATTACACCCCGTTGTATGTTTGTAACAGTTTATCAGAACATCTGTTAATGAGCATTTAGGTGGTTCCTACCTTTTTGCTCTTGTGAAATGAGCTGCAATGCACACACTTGTACATGTACTTGTTTATGTTTTTAGTTCTTTAGGGTTTACATCTAGAATTGGAGTTACTGGATCACATGATAATTCTGTTAAGTCTTTGAAGGACTGCCAAGCTGTTCTCCATTGTGGCTGGATCATTTTACACTCCCACCAGCAATGGATGAGGGTTCCCATATCTCCACACCCTCCCTCCTCCCCCATCTCCTCTTTGGGCCATTTTATCAGATTTAGGGTGATGTTCCATTGTGGTTTTGCATTTTCCTAATGACTAATAACATTGGGTATCTTTTAACATGTTTGTCAATCTTCTTGATGAAATGTTAATTCAGATCCTTTGCTTGCCCCTCTTTTCAGTCCTAAGGACTGAGCCCATGGTTTTGTGTGTGCTAAGCAAGCCCTCTACAATTGGGCTATATTTCCAACCAAACCTCTTTTTACTTTTTATTGTGAAACAGGGACTCACGAAGCCACACATGATGGCCTTGAACTTACTCTGTATTCTTGTCTTTGCATCAGGTCCAGTCTTAATCATTTATAAAAATTGGATTGAATTGGGCTTAGATTTTTTTTTCTTTGCAGGGGATGTTTATTTGACCTCCTGAGTGCTGGGATTAAAAGCGTGCACTGCCCCGCTTTTGAAATAGGGTCTTAAAATGTAGCTCAGGTTTGCATTAAATTCCTGGTCTTTTTGCCCTAGTCTTCCATGGATTGGGATTAAAGGCCTGTGTCAACACACTTACCTCTATAAACCTCCTATCTATCCTTCCTTCCTTCCTTCCTTCCTTCCTTCCTTCCTTCCTTCCTTCCTTCCTTCCTTCCTTTTTCTTCTTTTTTCTTCTTTGGCAGACTTTCACTCTGTTGCCCAGGCTGGCCTTAACTCTGGACCTCAAGCAGATCTCTAGCCACAGGCATACACAGCAGCACCTGGCTAAGCCATCTCTTCACTCTCTTCTGATGTAGAAATGCTTTAAATTTGGATGACATCAAGTTTATCTAGGTTTTCTTTGTTTGCTTATGTTTTTAGAGTCCCATAAAGAGTGCACTGTCGATTCCAAGGTAAAGACTTATCCCTGTGTTTTCTGGTTTTCATATAGGTTTCTGGTCCATCCTAAATTCCTGCCTGTCGATGGTGTGAGAGAGCAGTTCCCTCCTCTGCATGTGGCTATCCTGTTGTCCTAATAGCATTTGTTGGAGAGAGTATTCTTTCTTCAATGAATGGTTATGGCGTGGCCTGAAAATCAGCTGTTCACAAAGTCAGACACTCTGAACTATGAGAACTTTGATAAATTTCTTGATCTTGACCTTTTATCTCCTTTATAATAGCCTCTTATCTCAGAGGCCTTGTCAGGATTGCATGAAATCACACACGGGGCACACAGCAGGTGCAGAAAGCAGAGGCAAAGTAAGCAGTGGAGCATCCATCGCCTCTCCTTCCTGAAGCTCCAGGGCACAGGAGACTTTAGACATGAAACTGTCTACTTTTGCCCCGTCCATTTTCTGAATGTAAGCTTGCCCTGGATGTAAGCTTGCCTCCTAGGGAGGAGTGCTTGCCTAGCCATGCGAGCACAGGTGAAATAGTGGTCTGTCTTTAACAATCCACTTGCTCCATGCTGACTTTGGGCATGGGATTCTTCTAGTCTTGGGGCTATACAGGCTAAAGACTCCCTCTCCCTCTGCAGGCTAAGAGCATTAAACAAACAGCTAAAACAGCACGATAAGTGTGAGACAGGTTCAAGCAAAGGGCTCAGAGTGCGTGCATGGAGAAGATAGTCCTCACCGGAGGACTTGGGAAAGGCTTATAGAGGAAAAAGGCAGTTGAATTGGGCACTAAATGACTTGGGTAGAGTATGTAATGTGGATAAGAGGGAATCGTGTTAGCATAGGAAACAAACCCCAGCTATAAAGGCATCCCTGTAAGCTCTGGGTTCTAGATGAAAACTATCCTCGTTAGGTAGGACTAAGGGTTAAATAGCATTCTGATTAAAGACCATCGCGCTGGCTCAGTGGGTAAAGGTGCCAGCTGCGAAGCCTGATGACTTCCACATGGTGGAGAGAGAACTGAATCCCACAGGTTGTCCTCTGACCTCCACATGTTTTAAATATGATTTTTATGGGTATGGAGATGACTTAGTGGATACTTGCATGCCAGTCTGACATCTGTCCCGAGTTCAGTCCCACAAGGTGGCAGAAAAGGAGGGACTCCCAAGAGTTGCCCTCTGACCTCTATACATATGCCATAGGACATGTGCACCTGTGTGCACACAAAGTCACACATGTGCACGTGTGCGCGTGTGCATGTGCACACACACACAGAGGCATGCACACACTAATTTTTTTTAAGTCTTGATTTTGGGGTTGGAAAGATAGCTCAGTGGTTAAGAGCACTGACTGTTCTTGCAAAGGATCTGGGTTCAGTTCCCAGTACCCACATGATGGCTCACGACTATTTGTAACTCCAATTCTAGGAGATTTGAGATCTTTTTTTGACCCGGGGCATGTACCAAGCATGCATGTGGTACACAGATACATACATGCAAGCAAAGCACTCAGGCACATACAATGAATAAATCATTTTTTTAAAAAAAAACCCTCAATTTTATTTTTAAGATTATTGGGAGCTGTTGGTGAAGTTGAAACTGAGAAAGCTCCATGGCCAGATCTGCATTTCGGACGGATGGGGAAACCCCTGTGGAAGACGGCGTATTAGGAGGAGGAGAATGGAGCACTGAGAAGAAGAGGAAGAAATATAGCTAGGATGGGGAGGGGGGGAGCTTTTCGGGCATTGGTCATACCTGAGGGTCCTGGGATGATGCTCAGATTTGTTCTGGGACTTGACCAGGGTCATTCACCTGGTGGGGGGGCACAATAGTAAAGGGCAAGATAAGAGAAGGAAAATGGTATTTGCTTTGGGAGATGGATCAGATGGGTATATGCAGTGGGCAGATTGTGTATGGCCTGGCACTGGAACGCGATTAGTGTGAGAAGTTCATGCATCTGCAGTTGTGTAAGTCTTTGTCAGGCGAGGTGGGGTCACAAGTAGGAAGTTTAGAGAAGCTCTGGTCTAACTTGCTGGCGGGAGTAGTAGGTTTTGGTTTGTGCTTATTCTGTTCTTTCTGATTAAAATGTTAATGAGTGTTAATGCCAAACATATGAAGAAAGAACATCCACCCCATAACCAGTTATAACCCCGTGGAAAGGTAAAGAGATGGTGTATCTTGTTAGAAAATACCAATATTTAGAGAAGTCTAAAAATGAAAACTGCAGGCTTCCTGTGTCCTTCGACCCTTAATCATGGGTAACAGGTCCCTTTAATCCCTTCTAGGAAAAGTGCACAGAAGCCTACCAGAGCTGCACATCCACATGTACCGGTTGAGAGGTCCCCTGAACTGAGAGCTCAATCAACCCACTGCTTTACCTGCCTACCTGCTGGAGCAGATCTGTGAGCACTTGCAAGGTTCCTTGCTTCAAATCCAAGAGCTGGTCCAAGGTGGGGGTGCAGAAAAGAGTAAGTAAACGGGCTGTTGCTATGTTGGGAAATTCAGAGAGCTTTCGCCTGCTTGTCCAGTTGGCTAAGTGACTCATCTGGCAAATCTTTTCAGTCTGAACTAAATGTACAGTGCTCTGTGTGTTGGGGGTATGTGTGTGTATGTTGGGGGGTATGTGTGTGTTGGGTGTGTGTTTGGGGTATGTGTGTGTAGTGGGTGTGTTGGGGGTATATGTGTGTGTGTTGGGGATATGTGTGTGTGTGGTGGGTGTGTTGGGGGCATGTGTGTGTAGTGGGTGTGTGTGTATGTTGGGGGTATGTGTGTGTAGTGGGTGTGTTGGGGGTATGTGTGTGTGTTGGGGGTATGTGTGTGTAGTGGGTGTGTTGGGTGTGTGTGTGTGAGGGAGCAGAGCGCTCACTTCCTGGCCTCACGGTAGGGCAGAATAGGCAAAGCCAGAACTTCCAGCTTTCTTGCTTTATGAGGGATAAAGTAAGTAGGACTATTTATCTAAAGCCACATGCCTGTTGGTCAGAGCCACGACCTACGCTTCACAAGTGGGGGGTGGCATGGAGAGGGAGGCTCGAGTACTGGGTGTCCAGTTGGTGAGCTATTCTTCCTTTCTACTCTTCTTACATCCTGTCTTACAAGTGACAAATTCCCAGAAAGAGGCAAGACCTCTGAGGTGCCTGTGCATCCCTGGGCCTGCGTATTACCTGCACAGTTGGCTGACACCTGCCCTTGGTAATGTTAAGTGGTAAAAGACATTGGTGTGGGAGTTGGGAAGCCTGCTCTGCCACACCCTACCCTGTTGCGGCTGGCCATGAGTGTGGGGGTGGGTTTAAGTACAACATCACGCTACTTCCCATTGCCCATGCTGTTTGTAAGTCTTTACATAAAGTATCAGAAATTAAACGCTAACATTTTGTGGCTGGAAAATCTTGTTTTACCAAGATTCTGGAAACACTGCTAGGATTATCTTCCTGTGTAGAATCCCAATCTGAACCTAGACCGTTGCAAGATATTCACACTTTTTCCAGTTTAAGACTAAGGCCAGAGACCATTCTCAAACAGTTTAAGTAAGCCAGGCAAGACCCTCTGGACTGGTGGTTGTCATCAGTACATAGGGGGATGTGTTGACATTATGTAGAGACATTTTGATCCTCACTCAGTAAGTCCCAGAAGATAGATCAGACCTGAATGAACTCCCCATTTTGCAAGGCTTAGAGATGAGAGCTGAGCTACTGCGTCCAGTCACTATGGAGCCTCCTAAGGGCCCTTCTTACACATTGAGCAGGGTCTCTTGAGACCCTGATGAGGGAGAGAGGACGAAGCAAGGAAGGGGTACAGGGGAACTTTTGAGATCCAACTGCCGCCCCCCACCCGTTCCTTTTTACAAAACATCACAGAAGTAAAACCGTGAGAACGTGGTTTGAGGCCTGGGTTCGTATCCCAGTTTTTCTATTGACTTGCTGTGAAATCTCCGCGACTGGTTAGTCTTCAAAAACAAAACAAAATAACTTGTCAAGCACTTTTGCAACTGTTACCTCCGTTTTAGCAGGTACTGTCATTCCCATTTACCTGAGAGAAGCAGTACCCCGCCTAGGAGGGGACGAAGCCGAGTTGCCCTGGCTCTGTCTTCGGGTCTCTGCCCTCTTCTCCAAGGTCCAGCAGAGTCCCGGCAGCCAGCGCTGTCAAAACCTCATCCCGGGCGCACGCCGCCCCGCCCAGGCCCCCAGGCGAGCGGCACGCCCTCGCGCCGCCATTGGCCTGGTCCGGCAGCCCCCGAGAGTCGCGGCCCGAGCTGTTGTGGGCAGCGGCGGGCCGCCCCGCCCCCGGGGTGTCGCCCCGTAGGACGCGGCGGCCGTGGCGGTGGCGGCGGTTGCGGGGGCTGCGGCGCCAGAGGAGGCGCGCCGTGCTGTGAGCCCCGCGAGCCGCTGCGCCCGCGGCGAGGTGAGAAGGGGCGCGGTTCGCGCCCGGGACCCAGCGGCGTCCAAATTCGCGAGCTCTGGGGTGGCGCGGGGTGCGCCGAGGGGCGAGGCGAGTTTGGGGGCCCCCAAGGCCTCGCTCTCGCGGGAATGATGCTGGAGATGATGCCGTGGCTCCGGCGTGAGACTCGGCGCTGCGGAGTGTGAGCGGGTGAATGGCAGTGTGAGGCATGGCTGGTCTCGGAGTGCGTGTCGATCCGGCGCGAGTGTGCGTGGGAGCCGGCGTGCGTGGGCGACGCTGGTTGTGCGTGCTCCCGCGCGCCGGGTTTCAGAGATGTGTGTCTATGGGGTGTGCTTTGTGGGCTCGCACAGTGGACGTGCGCGCTCATCTGCAGCTGTTCTCTGGCGAGTGGCGGGGCTCGCGGGAGATCTGCGTTTGCACCCCGCGGCTGTGCGTGTGCAGTGTGCGGGCTCTGCTCAGCCTGCCCTGGAGCACCTGGAGGTGCGCAGCCAGGGACCCATCTGAACCCACTCCGGCTTTCCCCGAACCCTCCTGCTCAGGGAGTCCCAGCTGCTACCCTTCTCCCTGTCTCTTTAGGGAACTCCGGACAGGAACTCCCATCCCACCCCAGGCCTTGGTTTTGCCGTTCGTCCGAAGAGGGCTGACCCTGGGTGGAAGCAGATTAGGTGGTAGGGCGCGGGGGCTTCTCCGGAACGTGCGGGGCTAGGGCGACCGCAGCGAGAGGGTGACGACCACAGTACGTGGGATCAGGTGGCTTAGAGATGGGGTTGGTGTGGTGACGCTGACAAATTTTAGAGATCAGGACTAAGTAGAACATGACTGCCCAAACTGTGGTCCCGGGACGGAGGGCTCAGCTTCCCGCATTCTAAAGCCCGGTGCTTTCTCTCCTCCGCAGGAGCCTGGCGCGACCCCCAACTGTGCGCCCCGCCCCGGCGCCATGCATTGCGAGGTGGCCGAGGCACTTTCGGACAAGAGGCCAAAGGAGGCCCCTGGTGCGCCCGGCTCGGGCCGCGGGCCCGCCGGCCTGGGAGCGCACATGGCCTTCAGGATTGCCGTGAGTGGCAGCGGCTGCGGGGACGGGAACCCGCGAGACCTACTGCCTCGGCTGCCCCTGCCACCACCACGCGCCCACGACCTTCTCCGATCCCGGAGCCCTCCAGACTATGGCGTGTCCAAGGCCGGAGGCGGCAAGGGTGAGTCCGACCGCACCAATGTGCTGACCGCGGGCATGCAGAGGTCCGTTCGGGCTGCGGTGCCTGCGCTGCTGCCACTGGCTCTTTAAGGGTTGTCTGGAGAACTTCGTGGAACTTTTTCTTAAGAGTTCTCAGTATTTCTGCAGTTGATTGGGACTCGCCTGTCAGTCTGAGCCGATGCCTGGAAGCTTCCAATTTAAACCAAATAGGCGCGTTTTGGGAGGAAATGTGTATATAGAAAGCTTACATTACATAATTTTGCTTCTGTATGTCATGTGAAACGTCAAAATTTTATTGTACATTAGTGTATCAACTTTTGTGTCTAGTAACTATTTCCAAACAGCCGAAGGCGCGCTTTGAACTGTCCCAGTCGCTCTTAAAAAGAAAGGAAGAAAGAAAAAAACAGAGGACTTTGGTAGGATCTCTCCCATAGAAACCTCAGTTTCCCCATCCGTCAAGTTAGAAATTTATTATGATTTCGTGACTCCTGACAGACGTTTTTCTGAGTCTGTAATCCAGTCTGGGCCAAGTGTTGACTCAGAAATGGCTTTTCTGTGCTTGATGAAGCCAAGCAAGGCAAGCCCAGAACCCGCTATGGGCAAATTCAGGGACAGGTGCAGGTATTCGCCTGGACATATTCACCCAATCATAGTTAATTATTACCGGCCTGTTATGTATAGGTTTCATGTTAACAGATAATTAACCAGACATTAGAGAGACTGTTAAGGGATGCGCCATTCTGCTCTTTGACTCCCCATTAGCCGAACCAGCAGCTTTGGGGTTTGATTATGTCAAGCCCAGGACCTCTTGATTCTCTTCCCAGATGGTTTGCAAGGAAGTCAAAGTGTTTTTTAATCGTAGGACCCTCTTAGCATCGGCTCAGCACCTTAGGCCAGCTTGCTTCCTGGTCCCAGCCTGGCTGGAAGGAAGAAATGTGCGGAGGGTTCTCTTTGACTTTGTAGGGGAGAGGCCCTTCTTGTCTTCAGTCTCTTCTCCAAAGAGAAATAATTTTTTAAAGGAGAATGGATATGGGAAAAATGCTTCTAGAATATTTTTGCTAGGATGCATATGTGAGGACTCTTACCAGAAAAAATGGGTGTGTTTGTGTGTGTGTGTCAGTAATGCTTGCTACAGAGAACTTTCTGGCTTGCTGGGTTCCATTAAAGGTTCTTTCTTGCACTGGTGCCTGTCATCTGCAAATCAAGTCCTGTACAGCGGCCCTACTGATTGCTGTAGCTCACACAGCCCGTGTTTCATTGCTGACTGGAAGCATTTCACGTGATGCTTTGCATATTGCCTCCATCCTTCCCAACCTCAATTGTGTTTTACCCACAACGCCTTGTCCCTATATAAAAGGTCTTAAAATCAGGGCTACATTTGGAAAGGACAGGGAAGGTTAAAACGATGGGAGAAACAGACCCTTTCTTGGTACCTTAACCTGGTCTTTTTGGTTACAATATCTCAGTGGCTTCTGCACAGCTGTGGGGCTGTCGGGGTAGAGTAGATGGTACCCATTTGGAAGGTGAGAACACTGAGGCCCACAGGTGGGGTAGCATCTGCAGCTCTGGGAACTGGCGCTCTGGCATAACTCCCGTTAGAGAGAGGAAGATCTGTCTGCGGGTTCTTCAGAGTTAGGCCAGGCAGTCTGAGAGAAGAGCAGCTTCCTCCCAAGTCGTCTAAGGATGTCCTCTTAGGAGCTTCATTGAGGAACCGACACCTTCCGAGGCCTCCTCCTGCCAAAACATCCCCCGCCCCGACTGTACAACCCCATCTACTCAGCACCATCTACTCAGACTTATTAGAAACAGACTAGCAGAGATACCAATTGAAGTATATTTATTGGCTGTGTTGGAAATGCTAAGACACCAGCCGCTATGGGTGGGACGACGGAGAAGTTAGCTCACCGTTCTGAGCCTCCACTTTCCTCCTTGAGACTGATTTAGTACAAGAGCGTTTTAGGACGGAGATAGTAATGTGTTGGATGCTCTGGGCCTCTGGATTTTTATTTGCATGGGAGTGATAATGTCCATCACTCACTAAAACAGGGTGGTAAAGATGCTATAGAAACTGAAAAGGTAGGTCACTTTTATTAATACTTGCAGGGTACCATGCTAGGGACAGTGATACTGGAGGTAAAGGCTGCAGATTGAGGATGGAAAAAGCTTTGAGTTTTTAGTGTTTAATGTGAAGGGCATTAATTCTGGTGCACTGGCCAGGAGAGGCCAAGAAGTTCTGTGCCGTGGGTCTTCCTTGGCCCCTGCTACTCAGTGAAGCGAGAGAAGACTGCAATGCTTGGTGTGGGGTCAGGGTTCAAATGGCGTGCCTGTTGCCTTGGACAGACCTTAAGCACATGAAGGGATTGAGCTAATGAATACTTCCAGGTCTGGACCGGGAGGGACTAGGCACGGGGTGACATCATGGACTAACATCGTCATCGTTTGTGATAAGAATCATTGTCTGTTTATGACCAAGTCCCACTTATCCAGATTCCAAACAGTTGAGAAGGCCAAATTACCAAATCCTGCATTTTTAAAATTATTATTAAACACCTGACACTTTTTTGTAAGACCTGGGAAGAAGGAAAACAGCCAGGCTTTCCCCGGAGGCCACGGCCATTGACGCCTACTCCGTGCGGGCCTTCACAGTGTTCAGAATGTAGCCACGCACTCTCCTTCGTCTGGCTTTGCCTGCCTCGTGGGCTCTTCTGATGGAACAGATCTCCGGAGTGCTTGTATTGGATGGGGCACACACAGACTTTCGGGAGACTGACTCCTTTTTTATAGATTAGTGTATGGAGGTTCCGGGATCTGCTCAGAGCTACAGACAGTGAATGGCAGCTCCTGAGGCCTTCAACTCCAGGACTTTATAGTTCTGAAACTTGTCCCGTCTCCATGTGTACACTGGAGCTTAGAGTTGGCATTTGTAAGTAGGGCCTTCCAAACATCCCCAGAGAATTTAACTGCATTTGTTTTTTGTATGTCTCCTGTCTTAAATATCTGGGACTTGGTAATCGTCATTATGCCATGTCTAGAAGACTTTGTAGTTTACCAGATGATTCCATCTGCCCAAACTGGGTAATGATGGTACTGTTTAATTCATAGCAACTCAGTGGGCCTAGGCCCTTTTTACCGTGTCCCGTACACAGCAAGCAAAAGGGGAGATTGACGATCACCACAAATGTGAGCTCTGCCATTAACACAGACAGTCCCCATATCATGGCTGTACATTCCTAAACGCGGTCAGTCCAGTAGTTTAAAAAGCAAAACAAAAAACCCCAAACAAAACAACAACAACAACAAACAATTCTAGGCCAATTTTGGACGCCAGGCTGCTGGTGTGCAGTGGAGCATGATGGTTTCAGTGTGCTATCTGGCTGAGGTTTTTTTTTTCCAGCAGATCGGGAAGCTCCTGCCATGTTCTGAGGAGGTCAGGAAAGGCCAGCACATCTGTAATAGAAAGGTGTAAGTTATTTTTAAAGCATTTCCCCCCTCTGGCTCTGGTGGGCAATTTGCTTTGCATTTCATCCATTTTAAAGTGCTGGTCCTGGGATCCGGAAATAATCAGATCCAAATTTTTTTCAGTGCTTGAGGTTTCAAATAAGGGGGAGAAAACCTGCTGGCCAAATGTCAGGCTCGCTGAGACAAAGAGAAACAAGTGTGTGTGTGGGGGTATACAAACTAGATAGGAACATGTTGCGTTTACAGTCACAAGAGTTATATGTCCGACAAATCTTTTATAGACGTATAGCAGAAATGTAATTCCCGAAGATTCCCTTTAAATTTTGTGCAGCTAGAATTTCTCTCCCTTTTCTGCCTTCCAGCCTCTCCAGAAGCTGTTAAGACTTGGCTGGCAAAGTGGAAAGGGCACCATCACCTCAGATCGTGCCTTAGTTGGGGCCTTGTTTCTGCACAGTTTACCTGCAGTGCACTTAACTGGCCCAAGGTCTCAGGACCCTCTTGGCTGTGTAATCTGATAGGGTGTGTTGTTCTGTTGTTGTGACTTTTTGTATGCTGTGGTTTTTCTCCGCACGTTTGAAAAGGAAACCACCCCGACTCAGTTACTCATCTCCCACATTTCATTTGCGTGAGAAGCGAAGTGGACCAGCACACTTATTTTTAAAGTGCGTTAAAATCCCATTACGGGCATAAGTGCACGAACCATTTAAAAGCCATATTCTTATGTGCTTTGCTCTGGAAGTTGCATAATTATCATTTTCTTCGGTTTTATTTCATGGAGTTTGGCCAGCATCCTAGAGGAGAGGAGAAACTTAAGTTTGGAATAGGGGTTTCAGTCCTTTTTTTGGATGGGATTAGAAAGAAAAAACAACAAACAAATAAACTTTATTTAGAAGTTGACCATCACTAACTGCGTGGCTTTTACTTAAAGAAGAGAATTTTCTTGGGAATTTTGATGTTGATACAGGGGTACGATGCGTGCGCATACACACACATACACAAATCAAAGTTAAATGATCCACCCGTGGTTTGCTAATATTTTTTTCCTCCAGACTAGATTTTCGTGGCAATTAGTTTGGGCCTAAAGAGTCATGCTGTGTCTTTAGGTAAGGGCTAGTTTATTCTTGTGTGTACAAAGCACAAAATGTTCGATTTCAAGAGAGAAAAGAAATCAAACAAGCTGCGGTGGGCTTTGAAAAGTTTGACTGAACAATACAAACACAGGCTGTGATTCTAGGCCAGGAAAAAACCAAAAACAACCCCCCAGACTTGTGAAGTATCTGTACTGTTGCATTCCCGGTGCTCCAGATTCTGGCCGTTGAAAATGGATTGCTTGTTTGTCAACTGCCGCTGCCCAAATTAATAGTTTACAATGAAAAAAAAAAGTCTTCAGCGTTGGAAGCAAAGTCCAGGCCCTGACAGCTGAGTTACTGAGTAAGGAAGGCAGAAGAGGAGGGGGCTGTTTTGTGGCTGCTTGGGTCTCCCAAAGCCTTATTTATAAGAAACCGAAAGAAAACAGGCTGCTGCGCTGGGGTGGGGGTGGAGAGAATGCAGCCCTAACCTGGGGTCTTACAGTTTCCAGTCACTGGATGCATCTGTTTTCTCCTTTCCTGTCTTCCCCCTTAAACTCTAAAGCATGGTTCCTTCAGAAGGTTCCGGCTGAGCGGGAGGACTGTGTTAGCATTATGAGCTGTGTTTTTAAAGGCAGTGTTTTGAGTCAGATGCATGGAGAGGAGCCTTCAGCCTGCGAACTGAAGGATGCATTTCCTGGAGAGCCTGAATTTATTTGGTGATTAAGGTTGAACTGCCTGGAGCCTACACATGCGCCATAGTACAACTTTGATGCACAGGGACTAGGCCTTTTGCTTTCTGCCTTGGTTTCCCCTCTGTAAAATGGGAACAGTTCCATTGGATGATCGTATCCCTTTCGTACTCTGAATCCCCAGGACCCCACATTACCTAAACGAGAGAGTTGGGAGGATCCTGGCTTTGAAATAGTCTCTATTTATCTTTAGGCCAGACTAGGGCTTTTGACTGGGCCTCCTAAGTCCTGACCACAGAAGGTGAATGTAGAAGGAAAAGGGAGGCACACTTAACTTTATTGAGCACCTACTGTGTGCCAGGCTAGACGTGGTACAGCTGTGAGTCCATTTAATCGTGTCTGGCATCCCTGCGTGAAAAGCAAAGGGGCATTCTTTAAATTCTGCAGATGGAGGAACGAGCTAGGAAAGTGCCTTGTCCGATGTTGGGCAGGCAGGAAGTAGTGAGCCTTGCATTTGAGCCATATTGTCTGAAAGCAAGGCCAGTATTTCCCCCTAAAGTACATACTCTTGTGGGACAGCTTTTATAAAACTTGGGGTCCCCCTTACTGAGTTCTCAGCTAGCAGGCCAACGTGAGGTTTTAGGGACCTGTGCTTGATCATGTATTGCTCTCCGTGCCACTGCAACATTGGGAGGAGATGGGTTCCCAGTGTGTCTGTGTCCTCAGGAAGCTGGGGTCTTGTGAGGACTCTCGGGCTGGCCATGGAGGCTCACTTCTCTGAAGCAGGGGGCAGGACCCCGCCCTCCCACCCCACCCAGGGGTTATTGCAGGTTATAGCCCCTGGTGGAGGCCAAGGAGGCCATCTCGTGGTGTGGAGGAATTCTTTGCAGAGGCCAGTGGCTCAGGGATCTGAGGAGCAGTCCTTTTGTTTTTGGCACCTGGTAAGATAAAAGGTGGGCTTGCCAGTGTGGGCACACCAGGGACCTAACTGACCGTGAGAATTTGCTTTAGAAATGGATCCTTTGTGTCAAGTGATGAGCTGGTCAGATGAAGCCCAGAGGTCTCCTTCCAGGCCGAGTCTGGCCACGTTCATGAGACTTATGCACTCTGATGGAGTCCCACTTACTCGGGGACGGGACTGCAAGAGCCTTCCCGGTTCCCTGTTGACACTGGTTCTGAAAGGGAGCGTGCGAAAGCGGCATCAGGGCTGTGGCTCATGCGTTTCCTATTTGTGTCTTTCTAGCTGCCCACCACCTTACGTTTTTAGACGCAGTTGCTTTTGTTTTTAAATTGCTGGAAAATAGAGCTCTAGAAAGAAACCAAGAAGGACCCTGAGCCCGACTTGAGAAAGACAGATCCCATTTGCTGTTTTAAGCTCTCGGGAGGGCTGGGGATAGGGTTTACTTTGGAACGCTGTTGGACCGTCTGAATTACTTCTCTGAGTGCTGGGTATTTAATACCTAGTAGAAGTTTGTATAAGAGCTGATGATGTATTTTGCCGACTTTCCAACCCTGTAAATAAATTACACGTGCCGGCAGAGGCTGCCAGGATCCACTGTGTCAATTGAAGCTTAATTTTTATCCCAAACCACTTAATACTTTTGTCCAAGTGAGCACAGCAAAGTAGGCGAACGTCAGCCCGTCCCCAGATGAAGGAAGCCAGCACTGGGCCAGGCCTCCGCGTAGTTGAGATTTTGCCGTAGCTTTTGTGATTAGGTGGTGTTGTCCATGCTCTCCTCAGGGCAGATAATTATAATATGATTTTAAGTGTATTATAAAATGAAACTGGATGGCTTCCACTCCCGAAGCCTGGCTCACCTCCCTCCTCTAGAGGAAAAGGCTGAAATTGTGTCTTTTTATCTTAATACTGCTGTGCATTTTATCCCATTTGAGTGCAAAGCCCAGGTAATATCATTGGCATTTCCAGTGCGAAACAAAATAGGGGTTCTAATTTGGACACACTATTAAATATTTCATGCTTCAACCAAACTCAATTCTTTTTTTCCTATAATAAGTTTAAATATTAATTCTCTGGAATGTCAGATGCCTAAAGCGAGGCATTTAGTGATCCGCAGTTTCAAGTGTCTCGAGGAAGGGTTATGAAACAGGATATTTCTCTGGGAGGGGTGAGCAGCGTGTTTGAGAGATATCTGAGTTCAAGGCAGCGTCTTCTGATTTACTTTTTAAAGGGAAAAGGTCATAAAAGAAGTCGCTTTATGTGCTGAAGGATTAAGTGGCTTAGGCTGAAACAACAGCAGAGACTTTACTGGTTTCCCCCGTTATATTTTAACAATGCTTTTTGGGGGAGGGGGCGGGTCATTTTCCCGCCTGCTTGTCTCCCTTCTCTCTGGCCCCCCCTCAACCAGATGGCTTTAATTCCAACCAAATCCCACGCTGAGGCCAAATGATTGATCAAACAGTCATTTGTACTTACGTAGTGCTTTGTGAGACTATGTCCGCACTGTAGCTTCTCGTGGGGCCTGCAGAGGGGATGCTTTCAGGCAGCCTGCAGCACTAGGAGGGGTGGGGGGTCCAGGGATGGATGGAGAGAGCCCACATCCTGGACTGTGAATCCTCGGAACTTCTTGTTTCAGACCTTTCTAATATTGTCTGGCCTAGGCGGCAAGGGTATTCAGGCTTCTTAGACACGGGTGTACTCGCTGTTAGACAGTTAGTGCCTGCCGATGGAGCTGCTGCCTAATGGGGTCTAGGTGTAGCCTAATCTTACGAGCTCTTTTAATGTTGCTTAGTGTTTTCTGAGCACAGCAACATAGGCATCTATCTGGACAGGCACAGATTTGTCCTGCAGACTGTCCTCAGGTACGCTTTAACAATCTTGACCTGTCAGTCAGTGGGAAGACAGGGCCCTTGCTGGCTGGCTCCACCATCATCTCTTGCTAGTTCCACGGCACTGCAGACTTTCTCGTTGCGTATCCCTAAGTGGAGTTTTTCTCTGCCCTTCTTTCCTTCTAAACCACAAAGTTCTTTTATTCAGCGTTGTGCACCCTTAAATCGTCTTGGGGAACAAGGGAGAAGACAGAGTGATAAGATGCTCGCTGTTGTACACTTGTGCCCAGCGCTAGGTCTGACCTGAAGTGTTCGTGAAGTGTCTGAGGTATTGGTTGAGGATGTGGGTGTGGAACGTGATATGGAACAGTCTACCAGGTTCAGATCGTGACTTGGTGATCTCAACACACCTGTCCATGAATTGGGGATAATGACAGTTACAGTTTCAGCAGGCTGTCATGAGGGATGATAGTCATCACAAGTATAAGTGTGTAAAACAGACGGGCTCCTAATGAATGCTCATTAATAATTACAGCTGTTGTCACCGTGGCTTCTGCTGTAAATGGCATGGGGACCTCTGGGAGCGGCTTTGCTTCCTTCCTTTCTACCATGCTGACACTACTTAATCTTTCCTGCAGCTTAGGAGCCACCTCACCACACAAGTCTCTTTCTCCCAGTCCTCGCTCTGCCTACACCTGTTCACACTCTGTGGCAGTTATTAGTTAGGTGAATTTGAGCACAGGGATGGAGTCTCATTGTCCCTGTGTCCCAGATGCCAAACACAGACCTGACTCAGAATGGGTGATCAAGAAATTGGAAAATGGTGACCCAGTTGCTACTCTCAAGGAGCCTTGAACTGTAAACAAGAGTGCTCAATGTTCCTGTTTTCTTTCTCTAAGGATGGACATACAAAGGTCCTCTGTGAGAAAGATTGATTTTATTATTGATTAATGTGTATGGGCATGTTAGTAAAGTGCTTGAGGAGGCCAGAAGAGGGCGCCAGATCCCTTGGAACTGGAGTTAGAAGAGGTTTGTGAGCTATTATGTGGGTGCTGGGAACTGAACTCGGGTCCTCTGGAAGAGCAGCCAGTGCTCTTGACAATGGAGTCATCTCTCCAGTCCCCAGCAAATGCTCTCTGCATGTTGGTGATCCAGTGAGGTGCTGCGTGATCCTCTTAGGCAGGCAGTCTTATTTTCTCCTAGTGTCGTCTTAGGATCTTCACAGTGAGCTCTGTCTTGATCTGTTGGGTGAACTTCGCAAGTTTTCCCACTCTTCTGGGCTGCCCCTTTCCCTTCCTTGTTGGGAATCGCAGACTTCAAGGGTGGCAGACTTTTATGGTTGCAAGTCTCTGGAGTGGCCAGGCAGAGGACTCCATTAGGTGCCAGGAACTCACTGGTCAGCTAGTTTTGGTGAGTCTCAAAAGAAAAGGTGGAGAACAATAGAGGAAGATCCTTGCATGGCTCTCTGGCCTCTGTGCATGAGCATATGCATCCCTACTCACATAAACGTGTGTGTACATGCATGCACACACAGCATATGTGCACATGAACAGAGAATTGGTGGTTAGTACACATGTGACCGATTTCCCTAAGATGAAGGATTTCAGATTAGGATTGGAACCGAGACCTGGAAAAGATGATGGTAGCTCTCAGACGCTGCCAGAGTAGATGACGATTGATGTCCCCACATGAAACTTAGGTCCAGTGCAGCAAGAATTGGGTAGAGCTCCTGGGACAGTAGTGGCTTTCTGACCCTTCTCTGTGTGCTACTGTGGACTTTATAGCCACATAAGTTTAAGAGGGGTCATATTACTTGGAGAAAGGTAGCCATGGGACTTTGGAGTCAGAACTATACATTATACAGGTTCGTTGGACTCTGTGCCTCCATCTTCCTCCTCTGTTAAGTGGAGGCCATTTCTGTTTAGAGAGTTGACTTGGAGTGAGATGAGAAGACCTATGGAGTAGGGACCAGCATGTTGCAGGTGCATCCGTTGCAGAGCCGTGTGGCTCTGGGTCCCTCTGAGGGGCAGATCTAGGTCCAGTTCCTAGGCTGACCGATTGCTGCTGTCTCCTCCACACTGCGATGGTCTACCTTTACTCTGCCGTCTTTTTTGGTGCAATTAGGAGTCTGGTTAGGGTTGGCATTTCAGCTGTGGAGGACACAGGTCTGGTTGGCTGGTATCTAGGTTTTACATTGGGGTGGAGAACGGTCAGGGACAGCGACCCTTCATTGATGTGGGTGTGAGTGGCATCAGTTCAACTTGACAAAGGTACTAGCCTCAGGTCAGCCCAAGATGCACATGCAGCTGGTAGTGACTGGTGTCTCCTAGGGACAGAGGGGGCTTGGTTATGGGGTGGGTTCCAGAGGTGGAGATGCCACCCCGCCCCTGCCTCAGTTTAGTGAGCTGGGAACTGCTGTCTGACTTCAGCATCCTGCTGAACTTTCTTGATTCTTCCTTTCGAGTTTAAGGCGCTCCCACGGCTCTGCTCCTCACAGGCCTGTGCGGCCCAACTCTGTGGTATCGACAGCCTGGCACTTGTCGATCCCTGTGGGAAGTAAGTCTTCTCTGCAGCCATTCCGTTCTCTTCATTTGCCTCTTGAGAGGCGAGTGTCACCCTCCTCGTTTTACAGATAGGAAAATGGGCCAGAGGGGACAAGTGTCCCAAAGCTGTGGGGTGGTGGCTGCAGGTTGGCCTGTGCCTCCTGGGGCGTCACTTCTTTAGTCTCATTCCTCATCTTTGAGAAACTTCCCCCTTCTAACCAGGGGGAACCTGGCCTCCCTCCTCTCCTGGCCACACTTTGGTGTTTCTCCCAGGAAGAGGCAGTCTTGAAGAGCTCCAGCTTTTCTTTCCCAGGGTGCTCCTGAGGGAGAGGGCCTGGGATGAGCCTGTCTCCGACTCACCGGTGGAGCTGGTCCGGAGGATGGAATCCTACAGGATGCTGTCAGGGTGATTGTTTCCTCTCCAGTGAAGGGGTGCTTCCTAAACAGATTCGAGGCTTTACTCTCCTTGAATACCTGCTGTTCAGGTATCAGGTCTAACCGTGGACACTGGCGGACTAACAGAGCTCATAGCCTGGTGGGCAGGTGCATGGTGAGTGAGTATTGCGGATTCCTCGGCACATAGGGTCCCAGCCCTCCCGTGTGCGCTCTCTTCTCAGTTTCTTTCCTAAGAAGACGCTTGTCCTCTCACTGCTGTCAGACGATGACCTCAGCCTTGGTTTGCTCAGTATGAAATGGACATGTTTGCTGGCTCCCCTGACAGAGCATGGAGAAGGTCAGTGGGGGTCAGGGTGGGAGGGATCAGTAGGCGAGGGAGCCTTGAGCCCAGAGAGGGCCTTCCGAGGACAAGTGGGAACTTGGGTCTGCAGAACGGTCCTTTGCCGGATGCTGGAGGTGGAACACACCAGCCTGTCCTGGATTGGGGGCTACCTTGACCAGCGCCCCCTCCTTCTAACCCCTACTAGTTCTTGCTGTTTAAGCTGCTTTGGTTGCTGTACACTGGAGATATTGTTTGATATTGGCCAGGCAGGCAGATACCCTCCTCATCCTATCCGGCGTTTTTAGTATTCTAGAGCCGTCATTTACTGGGCATTGCCAGCCACTCCAGCGCCCTTTTTAAAAAAAAAATGGATCCTCATTCCAGGTGGTGGTGGCGCACACCTTTAATCCCAGCACTCCAGAGGCAGAGGCAGGCAAATCTCTATGAGTTTGAGGCCAGCCTGGTCCACAGTGAGTTCCAGGATAGCAGGACTATTTCACAGAGAAACCCTGTCTCTGAGAACCAAAATAAATAAATAAAGAAAATAAAAATAAAATAACAAATAAAAAGGATCCTCTTGTTGACTATCATGAGTACTCTGTGATATACATTTAATTCTCCTTAAAAGTAGTTACAGCCATTTGAATTGATTACATAGAGTTAACAATGCAGTCTTTAAATTGTTTTAACTACATTCCAGTGCTCAGTAGGCACCAGGCTGGAGGCTACACAATGAATGGACAGTGCCACTCGGAATGCTTTCATGTTTGCAGACAGTTCTGCCGGCTGCACTAGACGACTCTGCCGGGCCGTGCTAGACGGCTCTGCCGGGCCGCGCTAGACGGCTCTGCCGGGCCGCGCTAGGCAGTTCTGCTGGACTGCACTAGGCTTTTGTCGTGGAATTTTCTCTCTTAATTGTCTACTTCCAGATGCTCTCTCATACTCGAGGCTCCGTGTCCTTGGCCTCTGCTTGGGGAACATCTCGCTAAGGAGGGCAGGGGGACATACCAGCGTTGCTCCTGTGGGGGACACAGATGTGAGTCCTTGGTTCTGTGTGCTCTGCCCTCAGTGTTCGTGGAACTGTAGTGGTGAGAGACCGTGCCAGGCTTCCTAGAGAGGCCCTGGTGGGAGGGAAGCGGCCCAAAGTGTGTGGTGGTCTCTGTGCCCTGTCCCTAAGCTGAGAATGACCAGTGCAGCACTTAACAGTGGTGGGGTCTGGTTTTATCCTTGTTTCCGACTTCTAGGGAATTGGTTGGCCTTATTCCTAATCTTTATTTGGGAGGTGACTGGCCTTTTAAAGATAATTTAATTTATTAATCCTTATTTTTCCGCTCATTTAAGTAATACAGAAAGTTTGGAAGCTGTAGAAAGATGTCAAACAACTCTTGGCTTATCTTCCCACTCCTTACAGTGACTATCGCTTACAGTTTGGTATATTTCTTTTCAGTTTTGTTCATGTCTAATTATTAATATTAGTATATTTTTATATTACTGAGATACTATCTATCCTGAATATAGCCTTAAACATTTATTTGTAAAGTTTAACGTTCTAACATAATAATTTTCCTATTATTAAAACTCTTGGTAAACATCCAAAAATGTGTTGAATTTTGTTGGTTAGCTTATTTTGAATAGGTGACACATTAAAATGGTTTCAAATTCAGAATCTCCAAAAGAGTCCTCAGGGAGCCCCTATTTCTTTTTTCACCTGTGTCTGAAACCCCATCCTGGCCTCTCAGAGCTACCTTCTGTGCGTGAAAACAAACAAATATATGTGAATTACATACGCATGGTTGTTACAGTTGCCTGCTAGTGTAGAGAACCAGAGCTGGAGGGCACGTCTTCCTGCAGAAGTCCGTTCTGCATGGAGGCTACAGGGGCTGCTGGGTGGTAACACCTAGGAGAGGGGACCCTTTAAATGCGAATCAATTTTCACAGCTGCAGACAGCGCCTTCTCAGAGAACATACCGCCTGCATCCTCACCTGGGCTTCAGAATTCCTTTCCTCATTTGAAGGTGGAAAGGACATCTGGTTATCATTTCATTTGACTTGGGTCTGATTTCGAGTATGGCGGAGCCGACATTGAGTCTGTTTTCACAGTTCCTATCTCTCTTGCCGAATATTTTGCTTTCTAGTAGCTCGGTGACAGGGTACTTGCCTAACACATGTGGGGCTCCAGGTTCGAGCCCCAGTACCACCAAAATAATAAATAAATAAATAAGCCTTCTTCTGTCATGAAGAGCAAGCCTGTTCTTGACGTTTGTCCACATTTTTATGAGTCTGCTGCTTCAGCGAGTTCTTTGTGATGTTTTGAAACACATCAAAATTCTTTTTATAGCTAAATTGCCCGGACTTTCCTTTGCCGGTGTCTCCATTGCTTTCTGTCTTGTCACTCACCAGGTCCCATTGTTTGTTGTTATTGCTATTTGCAGTAACTTGTTTTATTAACGTTTTAAAATAAAAAATTTTATTTTTAGCAAAGTCATGCCAAACACAGCTTTAAAAGTAAGCCAGCGTGATGAAGCCTTGAAGAGAAGCTGGGTCTACACAGCCCCCCGGAGAAGCAGCCTTCAGCCAGGGCGGCAGTGAGGGCTGCCTCCAGGGGGCACCATTCTATGTGAGCCTGTGTGGCATGGTGGCTCGGCCTTGGATTCACTCAGTTATTTTCTAGCATTTTCTCCCATACATATCAACTCGAGTCGCGAAACTGTTAACAGGGAACCCTCCCATAGTGACTCAGCGGATCCCACGCACCGTTCCTCTGATTCCTCCAGCAGTCCGTGGTGTACCTGTCCTTATCTCTAATCTGCAGGTGAAGGGACAGACGAGAGAGGGAGAGCCACTCGTCCTGGGTTACAGGGCTGGCGAGTGGGCGAGGGTTAGGTCTCTTTAAAACAGACTTGGCTACGATGTGGTCCTCACTGCTCAATTCCCGTTGCAGCTGAGGAAGATTTAGTTCTGAAGAATTAATTCTCTCAAGCCCCAGTCTTCCACCTGCCTGCCCTTGCCTCCTCCCTGGCTTAGGGCTTTGAGTTTATTTGGTTGAGCCAGTGTGGAGTTGGGGCTGTGTGTGATGGGAACTTGTCTCTTTGGGTCTGGTAGACCCCTAGGACAGCAGGCATGATGGTGGTGCTGGCCTCATTATTCTGAAGCGGGACTCAACTCTGGTTTGAGATTATTGCCCAGTATGCACCAAGAGGGAAGGATAGAGATGGAGGAGCTCGAGGAGAGGATTCTCTATGGAGGGCTGCTCGTGGCAGGGGTGTGTTTTCCTATTCATGCCAAGTGGCAGAAGGGATACCTCCTCATGAAGCTTAAGGGACTGGCTGAAGAGGACCACACAAGGAACATGGCACGCCAGAGGGACGGAGCGACAGGTGGGTGGATCTGTGTGTGGCAGTAGTGAGAGAGACTGTGGTTGTCTAGCCCACCTTGCTCCAGAGTGCTTCTTGCCTTGCAGAAGTAAGAGGCTGGAAGTATCTTATGGGACACTGGGGTCGCAGCTGTCTGCTGACCCAGGAACTCACAGAAGTACCCTAGTGGCACAGTGGGTGTCCTCCAGTCTAGAGGACAGCTGCCTGCTGCTCAGTGGACAGTCAGAGACCTGGGCTTCAAGTGGGGGGAGATCTTAGCGGAAAGTGGTTTGGAGTTGGGATTATTGATCTGTGCATTAATTACTAAACGAGGCCATTCTTAGGATGGAAAGTCCTTGGGACTAAAGATGTTCTGAGAGCTAAGAGTGACCCAGAGTATCTAGGGAACTCCCACTCTCTCATAGATACAGGAGTGGGAAGAGGATAGATACAGGTGGAATTTTGAAAAGGGGAACCGGGAAGGGGTGGGCAGGACAGTGACAGTGCCTCTGAGCCTGTTCTCATTGGGACATGTCAATCAAGTGATCAAGTCGTGCACCTTGGGAGCCTTTCCTTTTTGGTAGGACCTTTCATATTCAAGTTTGTTCATTTTTCTTCTCATTTGCATGGTCTTGTATTTCCCCCTAATTACTCCATCACCCTGTCAGATGTCCTGTCTCTCCTGCATCCTGATCTGGCCTCGAGGATTTCTCCAAGGCCAGATTTTTTCCCCCACCCCAGTCTGCCCTGAGCAGGATCTTTGCATCTTGGTTTCTTGTCTGTCACATAGCCTTGGTGATGGAAGCAGAAAAGAGACTTTAGTATAAGGATTCTGAGTGGGTCTCAGAACTTCCTGCAAAGGTTGAAGAAGCAGGCTTGGCACCTCCAGCCCACTGCAGGCTGTCCAGTGGTGCACACTGCTGTGTGTGAGTGTGTGTGTGTGTGTGTGTGTGTGTGTGTGTGTGTGTGTGTGTGTGTATGGAGGGGCGCCACAGAGTGTGTGTGAAGATCAGAATACTTTGTAGGGAGCTAGTTTTCTTCTTCCATCATGTTGGTTCCTGGGATTGATCTCAGGTCATCAGACTTAGTGGCAGGCACCTTTACTCACTGAGCCATCTCACCGGCTCCTAGTCGGAGTGTTCTAGTCAACATTCTGTCAGTGCTGTGGAAGGTGAGGAAGCAAGTGTTGTTTGTTGTTTTCTTTCTTTTTTTTTTTTTTAGTTTTAGACAAGGTTTCCCTGTGTAGTTCAGGCCAGCTTTGAAATGGCAATCCTCTGCCTCCTAATGCTATGATTATAGACATGCCTGTTATTATGCCTGGTCAAATATTTTTAATTTTTTTTAACTTAACAAATTTTCACTGAGTACCTGCTGTGAGGTATGCATGCTTCTAGTTCCAGGGAACAAGAATGGCCATGGGTGTGGCTCCAGGGCTTACATTCTACAGGGGAAAGTGCAGTCATCCAATGACCAGATTAAATAGAAAGTTTCCCAAATGGTGGTCCACAGTTCTGCAGTGTGGTCAGTGTAGGGAAGCCACATTGCTAGTGTCTCTGGGTTTTCTGCTTGTAGAAATGTGCATGCACATGTTGCTTGGTGTGGACTGGGGTGGGGGGGTTCACCGTGTAAGGTGATTTCCCCAGTCCCGCAGTAGAAGATACAACACACACACACACACACACACCCCTATTTACATTATGTTTTCCATTTTCTTGGTTTAACCCCACACTTTGCTATGGCATGTTTTCCTGATTTGTCTTTGAATAGGCCTCAATTTTGACAGTGTTAGTAAGAGCTGACACATTGCTTTGATGACTTTGTCTGAATTAATTCATTCTTACGACCTGCAGAAGGAGTACAGCCAGTTATGATGCCTATTTGACAGATGAAAAAACCAAGACCCCGTGACATTAAGGAACGGTGTGGCTGTGAAACCAGGATGGTTTGGCTGGGGGACTGATCCTGTGAATTTGGAAGATGGTATCCGGTATATTCCAGTGCCCCAGGCTGATGCGACATCCAGCTCTGTGCGGACTCCTGACTCTGTACAGATTCTCTATGCCCCTCCTCCAGCCCACCCTGTCTGTTTTTTAGGTTTCTAAGTACTCTCTGTGTTTGGTGTTTTGGAATTTCCCAATGATGTGCTTTGGTGTGGGCTTTTCTTTAACTGGGCTGGGTGCTCAGTGGGCCCTTTATTTCCGGATAGTAATGTCTTTCAGGTTTTGTTTGTTTGTTTGTTTGTTTGTTTTAATTTTCTCAATTCCATTACTCTTTCATATTCTGGAACTCTCACTAATTGTACATTTTGCTTCTTATGCGACTCTTTTAATTCTCCTATCTTTCCCCTAATACTTCTTTGTCTTTTAAATCTGTTTTCTGAGAATTTCCTGAACTTTGTCTCCCATTTTAATTTTTCACTTGAGTTATTTCAATTTGCAAAATCACCCTGTTGGTCTCATGTGGCTCCTTTTACATTCCATCTGCTGATGTATATAATATATTGGGGTTTTATTAAACCACACTTTCCTCTATTCTCTGCCTTTCTGTTTCCATTTATACAATTCTTTCTTTCTTCCTTCGTTTCTTTCATTCCTTACCTCCCTCCCTCCCTCTCTCCCTCCTTTCTTCTTTCTTTATAGACAGGGTTTTTCTTGTGTAGCCTTGCCTGTCCTGGAACTCACTCTGTAGACCAGGCTGGCCTCAAACACCTCCCAAGAGCTGGGATTAAAGGCGTGCGCCACCACGCCTGGTTACCATTTGTATAATCCTGGTCTCCTTCTTCCAGACTGAGGGCTTTGCTCACATGCTTATGCCGCCTTCTGCCTGCATGAAAGTGCCCGCTGTCCTGACCCACCACCCTCCTGGAGTCCGTGTCTCCTTTCTCAGCCTAGTCCCTGTCACCGTAATCCTGCTTCTCAGCCACCCTCAGCCTCTGCCCTACCTTGGTTAGAACCAACTGAGTCTGTCACACGGTGATGAGGAAATCACCCCGAATGACCCAGTCTGAATGCATAACCTCAGGGCTTCAGGTACTGTCCAGGCAGAGCCTCCCTGCCGCAGCCACTCCTTTATCCACAGCCCCAGCATGCTGTCTTCACAGCCGTCCGTCTTCCGTCACAGGCTCTCTGTCTGCCACTGAATTTTCCCCTCAGTACGCAGACATGTTAGGAATCGGCCATTCCTTGTTATGCTCTGCTTATTGCCTTTCTCCCCGTTTCCTTCCCTGCCCTGGCCAGTCCATGCTGCTGAACCTGGCTGCTGCAGCCTTAGTCTCCGATGACCCCATGTCATTGTTGGTGGATGCCCACTTAGGGTCACCTGGCTGTCTTGCTGCTCTGCACCAGCAGCTCTGATTTCTGAGTTTAGTGCTGACTCTGGTCACAGGTCTGTGTCTCTACCACCACCTTCTGGCCTTTGCAGCCCCCACACCTCCGTTCTGGTTCTGGTAGGGGCTCCCTGCTGTTGCTTGGGCTTCTGTGTACTCCAGTCTATGCCTAGCTGCCCGGGTAAGTTGTTCTTGCATGGGGATACCGCAGCATCTCCCTGTCTAGTTTCCTGTCTTCTCTTCTGCTCTGGCCTGCAAGGCTGACCCGAAGCCCATCTCTGTCCTCTGTTACTCTGCCTCTTCCGCTGCCTGTGTGCTGCGATGGCCCCACAGTTCTGAGTCAGACAGTGAGCCTGTCCCCTTGGCAGGACCTTTACACAGCCTCCTCTCTGAGCTCCCCTTGCTGTAGCTGACTCAGGTTTGCTTACGTGTCACTCACTGGTGAGGCCCGCCTCCTACCCAGTCCTTTCCTTTACGCTCCACTCCTTGGATTTCCACTGCCGTCTTTGCCATTACTCAGTATTTGGTCATCCTTTACTCTCCACCGTGAGAACGCCACAAGCAGCTAGCCCTAGCAGGGCGGCCTAGGGCAGTGTCTTCGGCGGTTGGCCTTGATGACCAGGTGGGTGGAGCCCTCTGACAGCTCCCTGTTCCTCTCAGCTGTGGTGGTCCAGGCTGCACGTCTACCTCTCTAGGGACCCAGGACTCCTCCTCCTCCATCTCTGTGCTGTCGAAGGCCGAGGACCTAGCACAGTGTGAGGCCTAACCACTGTTGATAGGAATAGACACATACTCTATTTCTGGTTAATCTTGTGTGGGCCTTAGTTAAGCATGGGGTAGGAGAGGGTTGGGAGGTGGGACAGAGGGAGCAGAACTGGACCTTCATGGCCCTGAATTTTCACTATTTTGTTGTGTAAGTACTCGTGATATTTGTCATGTGTACACTGGAGTGCTAATCTGTGTCTGGACTCCTATGAGGCCTGGGTCAGATACTGGAGAGGGAAGGCCTTTTAAAAACACAGCTGTGGTAGTGTATTATGGTAACCATGCTGCCCTTTGTGTACAGTGCCCCTGGTGGAGATCCTGGGTACCACACCCATCTTGCTGCTGAAGAAACTGGCTTGCTGAGGATGAATGACTGGCTGGCCGTGCGTGGGCCTGCTCTGCCTCTGTTTTCTTAGGCTCAGCTCTGTCTCCTGCCAGTTTCAGACTTCTTTGTCTTTAGAGTGACAACAATAAAAAATCCAAATTGCTGTTTCCAGTTTATATTTTCTCACTTAGTGGTTTTTTTTCCCTCTTGAGAATTTCTTTTTTTATGTATTTATTATGTATACAATATTCTGTCTGAGTGTATTCCTTACAGATGGTTGTGAGCTACCATGTGGTTGCTGGGAATTGAACTCAGGACCTTTGGAAGGGCAGGCAATGCTTTTAACCGCTGAGCCATCTCTCCAGCCCCCTCTGAGAATTTCATGAAGTGGATTTTGACTGTACTCTCTTTGTTCTCCCAGTTTCTACACATCCAGCTTTGTGTCCTTCTGAGAAACATCAAGTCTCATATATTCTTGGGCACCTGGTCTTCCACTAGGGGGAAGCTGGTCTGCCAGAAGACACACCTCCCAGAGCCTATCAGTGGTCAGTGGCTCCTTGGCTAGGGGCGGGCTCCATACTTGTCTCCCCTCTTCAGGCTGGGATTGTGTCTGGGTTATACAAGTCCTGTGCATGCTATCATAGCTGCTCTGAGCTCATATGTACAACTGTCCTGCTGTGTCTGGAGGACACAGCAGTTATCCACCGACTTTGGCTTTTCCAGTCTTCCCACCTCCTATCCTGCAATGATCCCCGAGCCCGTGAAGGAGAGGTGTGATATAGACATCCTGTTAAAGTCTGAGCATTCCATAGTCTCGTTTTCTCTGCACCTAAGTCGGTTCTGGGTCTCTGCACTAACTGCCATCTATGGAAGAAAGATGCTTCTCTCATGAGGACTGAAGGATGCACTAATCTGTGGGTATAATGATAAGTCATCGGGAGTCCCTCTGACACTCTGGCATTTGGCAGAATAATAATAGCAGCTTCTTCCCTGGGACCTAGGACCTATCTTGCTGCGGGTTTTTGGTCCCAGTAATGTTGCTTGGTATGGGTTGCTTCTTGTGTTCTTTCAGGAAGTGGTTGTTGGCGTCCATGGCACCCATGCCACTTCTGCACCACTGGGCATGTTTTGCTCGACTGCTCCTCTTTGTCACTGTTAGATTTCACAGTTGGGTAAGGTTGACGATGACTCTTTTCCTCTGGCAGCCAGTAGGGATGACATTTCCAGGTGAGTACCAGCTTGATTTCGCCACGTTCTGTGACTCAAGCGTGTAGTATCTTCAGGAATGGGGTTTACCACTTTGTGTTTTTATCATGTCTAGATCCTCTTAAACTGGGGGTCGCATAGCTGCATGTGGGGGTTATGAAAATGGCAATAGTAAGAGTTTTCTGAATATACAATGATCAAAAATTAATTCGGAACCCAACATGAAAGACTCTGAGGTTTTTGGGTGTGCACACCTTGGCTCTAAATACACAACACACGTGTTTACACTGCTGTGCAGTCACACACAAGTCACGCAACACCGGCAAATGCTGCCCGAGACACCTCAGTTCAGATTCAAGATGGTTGTATGTTATAAAAATGCGGAGTTTTAATGTGCATACAGTTTTTTGCTTTTACAGAAGCATGGTGGTTTAATTATAGAAAGCAAATACTTTAATATTTTTCTACTGTCATTTCTTAGCATGTACCAAGTTATGTGTCTCTGGAGTACACTGTGTTAGAATGATGTTAAAAATTGCTGTGTAAGTTGCTGACTTGTTTCATTTTTTAAAAAATGAGAGAGCATTTGTGCTCTCTCCTATTAAAAAATTATTAGATGAATTTTGACGGCATTATGACAAAATTTCCAGCCATTTCTGAAATGGCCCTAAACATACTTTTGCCATTTTGTACTATATATTTATGCAAAGTGGCAATTTCAGCATGGCATGTTATAAAGTCAAAATATAAATCAAGTCTGGAACATGTTGAAGATGTTTATATAAAACTCCTTATATAAAGATAAGCACATCCACCTCACTAGCTTGTAAACACACTTTCATCTTTAATAAATGGTAAGCTTATATGTAAACCAAAGAATTGTTTTTAAGTGAATTTCTTCATGAGTTGTTATTAACATTAACTGTTTGGTTTGTTTTTTAATTTATTTTTTCCTTTATTTTTATTTTGTGTATGTATGTATGTCTGTGCACCACATGTGTGCAGTGCCTGTGGAAGCATCACCTCCCCTGGGACTGGAGTTATCCATGATTGCGAGCTGTCTCTCCAGCCTGTTTATCAGTCAGTTTTGATTTGTGTTGCTCTTTTACATCTCTTTGTGCCTGGAATTATGTAACAATTTCTCAGGCAGACGGAGTGGCAAGTAGATAAAGTTTGAGAAGCCCTGGCATAGGCAGTGAATGCGGGAGGTTGGGGAGGTGGAGGGCAGGAGGGTCTTAGCTCCTCCTGGTCATGTACCCTAAGGCTCTGGTGGCTCAGGTGGCAGGCGTGTCATGAAGAGGCTGCTGGGCCCCCGACCTTGTGGGAAGCCTTCCTTCTGTTCACTGACTAGGCGAGGGCTTCCTTACCCCTCAAAACCTGGCTTGGGCCAGCCCACTGCTGAGACCCCTGCTCTGTAGCAGGACTCATTAAGACCCTGCATCTCCAGGCTTCGTCACTGGCAATCACCTGCCACAGTGTTGGTCACAGTGAGCAGGTTCTAAGGCCACGTCCTAACCAAGAGCCAAAGGACAGGGCCCAGCATATAGGGCATAGGTACAGTGAGCACCCCCAAATGAGTAAATCACTGGGGTACTTCAGACCTATGCACAAGACCAGGTATAGATACAGGCCCGCCTCCTCTCCTGCCCAGGGCTTAGAACTTGCTTCATTGGGAGTGAGGAGCTTTGTGCCTTGCCGGGGATCCAGCATTGTGGCAGAGCTTCAGGAAGCACCGCCAAAGGGAAGGATGGCCTGGGAGTGTGGGCTTCTGTGCTAGACACTGGCAAAAAGTAGGTGTTGCCAGAGCAGAGGTATGATTGAACATGATTGGGATGAGTCTAGGAAGGACGATTGGCCTTAGCGTGTGCTTGTCCTTGAATGTTCCACAGAGGACGACAGAGTTGGACCAGGTTCTCAGGCCATGTCAGTGAAGGTAGGCCTAAACGTCTCATTCAATGAGGAACCTACTGAAACACAAAGACCCCAAGGAACTAGCTCAAGGCCACACAGCAAACCAGGTCTGGAGCCACGTGATTTCCTTTGGCCAGTGAAGCAGTTCATTTCCCTATGGCATCTCCATTATCTAGCAAACAAAGGCTCTAGGAGGTACAGACCCTTGACTAAGAATCAGGAAGAACAGAACTGGGCCATGCCCTTCTGTGTGACTGACTACACTTCCTGAACTCAGCTGTGCTCTGCACCTAGCGGATAGGCAGGTACAAGGTGCACTTGTACCTGGAGGTGGAAGGGTGCCCCCAGAGGAGGGAGGGATAGAGAATGGCATGGGTCAGCTAGGCTTCAGGAAGATTCCGCCGGTGGTATGGTCACTAAGTTCTTACGTGAACCTGGACGGGAAGTACTTCATTCTTCCCCTGTTGGGTTTACTTGCCGTTCTAGTAGGATGGTCTGGAAGGTCCATGCAGAGTCTGACTTGTATGTGTCACGCTGGATTACAGAGGTGCTGGTGGGTGGTTCAGCCCCGAAACCACAAGTGTTTTCCTTTTGGCCTGTCTGTAATCGGGTGTGGGTAGTTTCCATGCTGGGGAGGGTGCAGACAGAGAAACTTGGTGTCAGGAGGCAGAGGGTGGCAGTTGTGTTGGGGCGGGGACTGACCAGCCGCTCCGGCTTGGCCACCGCGCCTGGCTCCACCCCACATGTGATTCTGATTAGGGGCCTGTGTAAAAGTTACCTAAACACCACTCTAATTACTCTGTTTAGGAACATTCACATGTGTGGGAGGGTGCCTGGCACTGGCTTCCCACATGAGCTGGGGGTCCGCAGGAGGCACCGCGTTTGCACGAGCGTGACAGGCACCGGCGGGGGAGCCTGTGGGACAAGTCAGGGAGTTCTTCCCTGAGTTTCAGGGTCCTGGCTGGCCCTGGTAGGCTTGGCTGTTCTGGGCACCGCTTCTTGTGGCATTGAAGAACTTGTCGCTCTGCGCAGAAGCAAATGTTCTTGGGATTGAGTCGGGAGACTTCCCTCACCTTTCAGAGCGGTTCTTCGTGCGTGCCCGCCAGCCTGTCTTCTGCAGGCTTAGTGAGGGTGAGCAAGCCGAAGCTCACGAGAGGACACGAGCGGCTCTCAGGGCTGCACAGCACGGCACATACTGGACGCAGAGTAAAGGCTATGGTGGCTAAGGCCTATGCCTGCCTGTCCCTGCCGGAAGAGAGATGGCATCTGGGAAAGTGGCAGCAGAGTGTCCTCTGCCAGCTGAATTGCAGCTTCAGGGGTATGAACCCTCTGACCCAGTCTATAGTGACCTGTAGACCCGCCTCCTGCTTTTCTTTTGTCCAAGGACTCATCTTTTCTCATTCTGACACTCATGTACCCTGTGTTCCTTTGTGACTGCCACCAGCAAGCCTGTCATCCACCCAGCTGCCTCCTCGGCTTTTACTCTTCTATGCCACACACCTGTTTTCTCACGCTTGGCACCTACTTGTATTTTACCCACCTACCCAGTCATTCATCCATAGACTCTTTTTTCCCCCTAAGTTTTGTTTTTTTTAGATTTGTATATTTTATTGCATGTTAAATTGTTTTGCTTGCATGAATGTCTGTGTACCATGTCTGTGCCTGGGACTTGAACTGTGGACAGCTGTGAGCCTGTTGGTGCTGGGAATCAAACCTGGATCCTCTGCAAGAACAAGCACTCTCAACCACTGAGCCATTCCTCTAGCTCCTGAGCCTCAGACACATGTCAGCCTGTCGCAGACCCTGCATTGGTTCTACCTTAGGGCCCACACCAGTGGGCAGGAAGTGCTCCTCTGTTGGGGCTCAGAGGGGAATCTTTCTGCGTTTGATGTGAAGGAGGGCCTAGCAGTGCCCTGACTTTCTTTAGTGATGAGTCAGGAGCGCAGTTCAAATGACTCATTCATCTGTACGCTTGCTAATCTGTTGTTCATGCGCTCAGTTATCCGTGCACCAGCTCTCTAGCCCACCTGCTCATGTAGTTAAGTACCAGTCTTGTCACCTGGCTGCTAGAACTACTTATTTAGCCCCTGGCTCCTCACCAGCTCGTCCACCCTGACACGTATTTCACGGGAGGTGTGGGACACACCTGGGTTCTTGAACTTGATCTCAAAGATCTCTCCATTCTCTTAATATGCAGAAGCGTAAGGCAGGGCTCCCGTTCTCATTCGGCAAATCCATTTTGCTCCACAGTCACTGAGTGCCACTGTGGACTGGTGACTCTTTTCTGGCAAGGGTTGCTGTTACTAGAGTTTTCAACACGGACTTTATATTCAGGCAGAGACAGAATAAACAAGTAAATGATTATTGAGTGGAAAGTGCCCCTGTGTGCTGGGTGTGGGCCAGGCTGCCTCAGGAGAGATCCAGCTAGATGTGGGCAGAAGCAGTCTATCTAGACTCTGCTGGGTTCTAGGCTGGAATGCACCTCGACAGCGAGGACGCCAGGTGGCCAGAGGGATAGCTTTCCTGTGGAAGGGAAGGCAGTACTTGCCTTAGAGAATGGGCCATAGTACTGGGGTCCTGCTGAAGCATGCATACTGCCTTTGGTCCCTTACTACATTCTGACGATTGGGCACTGAGTATCGGCCCAACTTGCAACCTGCTGGACAATGCCTGTGCTGAGCCCACCCCCAGCACCACATCAGGAATGGTTGTATTAAATCCACGACAGGACTTTTCCTGGACTGTGACTCTGAGGCCTGTGAGTTTAATATAAAGGAGACATACCTATAGGATGCTTTATGGTAGTATTCTAGAATATACCAAGTGATTAATGATTCCTGTAACAATCCTGTGGGCAAGGATTGCTCTTCGTCTATCTGAAGACCTCCTTTTGGCTTTGTCACACTGCCTCTAGCCCTTGCTCTCCACCCAAAGACACCTTCCTGCTGCATCACACACCCCTACCCTTGCTCTCCACCCAAAGACACCTTCCTGCTGCATCACACACCCCTACCCTTGCTCTCCACCCAAAGACCACCTTCCTGCTGCACCACACATCCCTACCCTTGCTCTCCACCCAAAGACCACCTTCCTGCTGTACCACACACCCCTACCTTTGCTCTCTGCCCAGAGACACCCTCCTACTGCACCACACACCCCTACCCTTGCTCTCCATCCAAAGACCACCTTCCTGCTGCTTCGCACACCCCTACCCTTGCTCTCCACCCAAAGACACCTTCCTGTATGTACCACACCTCTTCCAGCCTTTACTCTCCACCCAACCAAAGCTGAAGGAATTACTTTCCTTGCGTGGGCGGATTTGAGCATTGAATAGGACCAGCCCAGTTCATGCTGGGGTCCATGTGGTCCTGAGTGGCAGAGCTGGGTCTTGGATCTTAGGTTCACTGACTCCCTAGACTTCCTCTGCTTTTCCTTGTCTGCACTTCAGGACTCTTGGAGTGCTGCAGAGGAAGGGGATGGGAAGGAAAGCCCAAGGCTGTTACTATGCCATCCTCCCCTGTGTCCTGTATGTGAGGAAATGGTGGAAGGCCCCCCTTCTTAAGAAAGATGCCTACAGAGCATTCTTGATCTTCTGCATTAGGGCAGCTGGGTACGGTTGTGTTAGGTGTGCTGTGACTTGGCAGGTGCTGCCAGGTTATGTTGTCTTTTGTTGAACAGCTCTGCACCGGCACTGTGCAAACAGACCTGTCCTGCCTCCCTATTAATTATGAAGTCTTAGAATGTTCCCAACTATCCCCCGGATTCCTGCTCATGAAACTGCGCAGGTCAGAGGCCACACATGTTTTGCTTTTCCTATTTGAGGTATTATGTGTTCAAGGTAGATTTATGCTACAACCTTTGTTTATTGACTTGTACTTTTCCCTGTGAACCTGATGGAACATGACAGACGATATTTACAAGGCACGTGTTTCCGATTAAATCATGTGAGACATTAAAGCCCGATAAATGAAAGCCGCTTTGAAAGGCCAAGTTCAGAGAAGGAGGCAATCCCTGGCGGGGCCTTGAAGGTGGAATCATCCCTTCAGCTGGCTGCAGAAAGTGCTGTAGATGGCAGGCCGGCCCTTTGCCTGGCTGGGGCCATTTGTCACCGTTTCCCAGCCAGGGACTAAGGCTCCTTAAAACTCTGAAAAAATGGACCTGAAGAGCCTGTCCTCCCTCTGCTTAGTCAGGAGGGACAGATGCTTCTCGAGTATCTGCTGTGTACTGGGCTCTGTTACCTGAGAGAGGGCTTTCCTGCCTCACTTTTATCCTCTAACAGGATAGCCTAGCGACTCTGAGTCTGATGCCATCTAGGGGATAGCAGGCATGCCCACTGTCCATATCATCCTCCACTTTCACTATCTGTGACCCTGGGCAAGTTTTTTTTTCCCCTCAGAACCCATGATATTTATTGAGCTCTACATTTTTCTCTGCTCCCCTCCCTGCCTCTCCCCTCCCCCTTTCAACCCTCCCCCAAGGTCCCCATGCTCCCAATTTACTCAGGAGATCTTGTCTTTTTATACTTTCTACTTCCCATGTAGATTAGATCTATGTAAGTCTCTCTTAGTGTCTGTATTGTTGTCTAAGTTCTCTGGGATTGTGGTGTGTAGGCTGGTTTTCTTTGCCTTATGTTTAAAAACTACCTATGAGTGAGTACATGTGATAATTGTCTTTCTGTGTCTGGATTACCTCACTCAAAATAATGTTTTCCAGCTCCATCCATTTTCCTGCAAAATTCAAGCTGTCGTTATTTTTTTCTGCTGTGTAATACTCCATTGTATAAATGTACCACCTTTTTCTTATCCATTCTTCGATTGAGGGGCATTTAGGTTGTTTCCAGGTTCTGGCTATGACAAACAAAGCTGCTATGAACATAGTTGAGCACATGTCCTTGTGGCACGATTGAGCATCCTTTGGATATATACCCAAAAGTGGTATTACTGGAATTAGTGGGTCTTGAGGAAGGTTGTTCACTAATTTTCTGAGAAATTGCCACACTGACATCCAAAGGGGTTATACCAGCTTGCATTCCCACCAGCAATGCAGAAGTGTTCCCTTTTCCCCACAACCTCTCCAGCATAAGTTGTCATTAGTGTTTTTGATCTTGGCCATTCTTACAGATGTAAGATGGAATCTCAGAGTTGTTTTGATTTGCATTTCTCTGATGACTAAGGATGTTGAACATTTTCTTACGTGTCTTTCAGCCATTTTAGATTCCTCTGTTGAGAGTTCTCTGTTTAGGTCTGTATTCCATTTTTTTTTATTGGATTACATGATCTTTTGGTGTTCAATTTCTTGAGTTCTTTGTATATTTTGGAGATCAGACCTCTGTCTGATGTGGAGTTATTGAAGGCCTTTTCCCATTCTGTAGGCTGTCATTTTATCTTGTTGACCGTGTCCTTTGCTTTACAGAAGCTTTTCAGTTTCAGGAGGTCCCACTTATTAATTGTTTCTCTCAGTGTCTGTGCTGCTGGGGTTCTATTTAGGAAGTGGTTCCCTGTGCCAATGCGTTCAAGTGTACTTCCCACTTTCTCTTCTATAAGGTTCAGTGTGGCTGGCTTTATGTTGAGGTCTTTGATCCATTTGGATTTGAGTTTTGTGCATGGTGATAGATATGGGTCTATTTTCATTTTTCTAC